>CM074720.1:185851350-186298850 GCA_037306005.1 Rhinophrynus dorsalis | reverse complement strand
TACAATATAAACAAACACAAAAAATTCTTTCAAAATACCTTCAACATGCCACCTACAACATTTCAAACAAAAAATGCTACATAACACACATACCCTACTACAATGACGGGCAACGCCATCACATATTGCTAGTGTGTGTGTGTGTGTGTGTGTGTGTGTGTGTGTATATAAATATATATATATATATATATATATATATATATCTGCATATCTGCAACTAACGATTATTTTGATTATCGATTAGTTGGCCGATTATTTTTTTGATTAATCAGATAAAAAAAAAAAAACAATATGCTAATTTTTCATTATTTAAAATGATTTAATGAACAAATTGAGTGTTAAAAACAAACAGCAGAATAAAAAACTTTACACATTTACCATGTGTCATTATTATTTTACTATGGGGTCTATGCACCTCTTTCTCCCCTATGTACTTCTTTCACCCCCTTGTACCTCTCTTTCTCCCCCCTTCTACCTCCTCCCCCCTTGTACCTCTCTTTCTCCCCCCTTTGTACCTCTCTTTCTCCCCCCTTTGTACCTCTCTTTCTCCCCCCTTTGTGCCTCTCTTTCTCCCCCCTTGTGCCTCTCTTTCTCCCCCTTGTACTTTTCTCTCCCTTGTGCCTCACTTTTTCCCCCATGTACTTCTTTCTCCCCCTTGTGCCTCACTTTCTCCCCCGTGTGCCTCTTTCTGTCCCAGGTACTTTCTCCCCCATGTGTCTTTCTCCTCCCTTGTACTTCTTTCTGCCCTCTTGCACCTCTCTTTCTGCCCCCTTGCACCTCTCTTTCTCCCTTTTGTACCTCTCTTTCTCCCCTTTGTACCTCTCTTCCTCTAGACTGTCACTGTCGCTCTCCTTCTCACTGCTGCACTCCTTGCTGCGTTGAGTTGGCAGGCTAGGGGGTAATTTGAGCATACCTCCCAACATTTCAAATTGCCAAAGAGGGACACTTGTGTTTTAGGGGATGTTTCTGGGGGCGTGACTGGTGGGCGGGTCATTACCAAGAAGTTTTAGGCTATTTCTTGACCTACTGACACCTCCTTGTATAACCTAATACACGACTTATAACAAGACCAATGTATTTTATTTACACAGACTAATTTATACAAACGCATACTGACATTTAAACAAACAATAAAGTGAGTTTTATTGCTTTAGAGCAATGTGATACATTTATATACACACCACACATTCTGATCTCCTAAAAAGAGGGACATCAGGGTGGGAAAGAGGGACAGAGGTATTTGGGTCTAAAATAGGGGCTGTCCCTCCTAAAGAGGGACACTTGGTAGGCTGGCTCTGAGTTCCTTCCTGCCCACCCGCATCATCACGCACCCCTGCGGGCCGTGATGACATACATACAGAGAAGGGAAAGAGGTCAGAGGCACCGGAAGAGAAGCGCTTGCTGCCAGACAGTAACGATCAGTCTGCTAGCAGCAAGCGCTTCTCTTCCGTTGCCTCTGCCCTCTTCTCTGTCTGTATGTCATCATGGCCCGCAGGGGAGCGTGATGATGCAGGCGGATGGATCTTGTCATATTGACACTGGCGTCAGCAGTCTGGGGCTGCAACTAATCGATTATGAGAATCGTTGACAACGATTCTCATAATCGATTTTTATATATATAATCTTCGGGGTCATGCTCACAGGAATCTTTTTTCCCTTCCACTATCTAGTCAATAGTGTCTCAAATCTTACTGGAGCTGGTTGACTAGCTGCAGCCAAGGAGGGAAGGTAGGCTCCACCCCCTGCAAACAATTCAAAATTGTTTCTGCCTACAATTAAAGGGGCAGATCGCCTACCCAAAAGTTACCTATAACCTGTGTGGACTAAGAAAAGGATTTAACAGGTAAGACTAAAATCCTCTTTCTTAAGGCACAGGCTGATTAATTGATTAATATAAACTATTAACATGTCTATTTTTTAAAGCATTCTTACTTCACAGCATTTTTCATACCTGCGTAAGACTTTTGCACAGTACTCTATTTCATGTGAATACTTTTGTTATTACTGTTCCCAAATGTTTACCTACTTTTAATGTTGGTCACAGTCCAGTTTTTCTCTAAATCTAATTATTACATTATTTCTTGATGGTTTTCCCACCATATAGGGCATGTGAAAATGACTAAGCATTCTCACAATCCTGCATCTCAGAGGAGATGCAGACTGTCAGAAACAGATATTTTGTGCCTCGTAGTGTACTGTCCCTGATAATATTGTACAGAGTAATTACACATGGCAAAGAAAGTTAAGCTAAATTACCATGTATAGTGTGTTCTAAAAAAATAAATAAATGTGGTCTCTGATTCTTCCAGTTTGACATTTTACAATATTGTGGAGTCTGTTTGCCTACCACCATAGAATAGCACTTTTCAAAAGATAAGTTCATATCCTTTTGGAAGCTGTGCATCAGAGTTCATAGTAGTGTCCTTATTAGTAGGCCTGTTTTCTTTGAAAAGTTTACATGATACACTGAGCTGTTCAACTTGCTTTATACTGTGTCAGGGCTGGTCTTGAATACTCCTTATGTTATATTTAATCTTTTTAATGGTACGCTGTAACAAAAAAAAATTGAAAGGCATAAATCCATTTAAAAACTTTCTGTGTAGGGGTACATAATTATCTTTATTTGGTGTGAGAGATCTAAAATTTTACATAAAAGTAGACAAGTGTAAATTTTAGTATCAGGCCTGTTAACAAAAAATAAAACAAATAATGGCTGTTTAAGAGGTTCAACTCTAGAACACGCCCATTTCTTTTCATTGAAATATTTATACCATTTGCAAGTTTATAATACATTTTGGGGAATGTATATTGGTGTCTCTGCACCTAATAAATTAATATTTACAAATGCTGCCTGGCGTTCAGGATATATAAATGAGTATTAATCTTATTTATTTTTAGGTAGTAATGCCCACTAAATTGTTTTTTTACTCAGCTGGGGTGACAGTCTGTTCAGTAATAGGGCAAAGCAATGCATTGTGTACCCCTCTGGCACTCAAAGGGTTAAAGACAAGCTCAAGTGACAAGGCAGATGGTACCCAAGAAATGGAGCCTTGGTTTGATATGCACGGATAATTGCAACTAGTGATTCAAAATATTTTTTTTGTTCTTTAACTATTCATGCACACTTTTGCCCAGACCACCACATGAAGAATGTTGAAATTAATTTAACTTTTAATGTTACATGAAACTATCAAAGCATTGCTGACATGGAAAATGTTAAATTCAGTCATTTAGTAGTTGATTGAATTTACTTCCACCTCTGGCAGTAGCAACAATTTAAATTAACAATGAACTTTTTATATTTTCGCCCCTTACCTACCCATATTTTTGCTGAACGTTTGAGATGCAGCTGTTAACTTCAGTTAACTTCTATGATGTCATAGCCTCCTGCTTGGCCATTAGAAGTGAGACTAACACTGTTAGCTTTTGCTTGCTGTGGTTTTCCCTGTACAATTAGGGCTGTCGTCATGTAAGGTTGTTATTCACAGCAGTAGGAGTAGCAGCAATTAATAACATGTTAAATCTGAATAGTTTATATTATTTGTGTGTTTTAATGAATCCAACATTGAAGGCAATTAACACAATAAATTTAATTTGTTTTATTTCAGATACATATTCTCCACATTGCCGTGAATTGGCTGGTCTCCTCTATCCATTGTTTGTCTACCTCCACTTGGACATGGTCCAGAACAACCTGAAAAGTGCAGTGGATAGTTTTTATAGCCGCTTCCATGGACTTTTTTTGCAGCAACCTGACCAGAGAGACATAATTGAGCAGCTACAGACTACTATGACAATGCAAGACATTCACTCCAATTTTAAACTGAGAGCATTTCTGGATAACAAGTATGTGGTCCACCTTAATGAAAATAGCTACAGCTACCTTCTCCGCTACCTCCAAAGTGACAACAATGCTGCTGTTTGTAAGATCCTCACTCTAAATATCCAGTTGGATGTGCAGCCAGTCAAGCAGACTGAATACCAGCTGTATACTAGCATGGGATCAGTTTCGCGAATTGAAAGCAGCAGTCATGACCCCCAGGATATGCCAGCTCCCATTCTACAGAATGAGGTGGCTCTGGATCAGCTTCAAGATTGCATAAAGAAAGTTAAAGATGGCCCACCGTCTCTAACCACTATCTGTTTCTATGCCTTCTACAACACAGATCAGCTGCTGAACACATCTGAAATTTCACCTGATAGCAAGTTGCTGGCTGCTGGGTTTGACAACTCCTGTGTAAAATTATGGAGCCTAAGGTCAAATAAGTTGAGAGCAGAGCCACAGAGAGTTGATGTCTCTCGAATACGGCTAGCTTGTGATATATTAGACGAGGAGGTATGATTTGGTATTACTACAATATTTTTTATTTACTAGTATATTAGAGTGATTTAATGATTACTATTGCAGCAATAGATTTTTTTCTCAATTTTTTTAAAATAATTGTTTTATGCTTGGTGTTGTCCCTATGTATGTAATTATTTCAGATACCAAAGAGAAGTTCTCCCATCAGCTGAAGACAACAGTTATGCACTAGACAAAATAAAACATTGTTTGTAAGTTAAAGCTGTGATTATCTTAAAACAATAGGTGAAATGTCAGGCCTATTATTTATTAGTATATTTATTAAAAATAGGATGTGAGAGAGAGAAAAAATCTCAAAAGTCTACATCATTGCTATTCTTTCTGGGTCTGTATTTTGTTTGCCTGCAAAGAAAATACTGGTAGAAATGGAAAATTATTTTCACTGTCGTCCAATACAGGTTACTGGTACAATGGGAGGTGATCTGCCCCTTTTAAGTAGGCAGGAACATTCATTCAAATGTATGCAGGGGGTGGAGCCTCCCCTCCCTCTTAAGCTGCCCTCAGCCAGAACAAGTTAGATTGATTTGTTCCTGTGTGCTGTGCACACCAGGTGGAGAACATCTCTCAATCAGCTTTAGTTTTTTTTATTGTTTTTCTTCAAATATGGAATACCACCATTAGGCGGGTGACCATGGCTGACAATTGCCCTCACCAAAGTGGCTAGTGCAGCTTCCAGGGATTTTCTGGTGGACCTTATGCCCTGAAGAGGGAACAACTTGAGTCAAGTAGCTTCCCGGCTGGGGAATTTTCCTCTGGTTCATTCCCTTTCAACATGGTTACCTGAAGACAGAAGTCCTGCAGAAAGGTGAGCCACCCTTTGAGTGCTGAAGGTCCACTTGTCCCACAGTGTCCCTCCTTTGGCCATGTATTTGGGAGCTCTCATTATGCACTCCAGCACTCATAGGGTGTTTTTCTTATATTGCCTGTATTTATGCAATGTCTGTGGTATTCCCTGGGTTTTGGAGCTTTGGGATATTGTTTTATCATGTTTTACATATGTTTGGTGTATGTTTGGTAACTTTTTTCTCTCAGGGTAAATTTATTAAAAGTTAATGTCCCGCGCCTTTAAGCGTGCTTTTCACTCATAGACCCCATTGCTCCTTTACTCTCTATGGGTTTACACAGTGTGGGACGTATCTCTGGAACCGCTTGTCACAGCGACTTCAGAGAGGGCTCATTTTGTTGGTCTTCCCTTGCTCTATCATCCGGTTGCATGATTCGGTGTGTTGGGAGTCTGGGGGGGCTTCGGGCACTGTTTTGGGGTACTTCTGAGAAAAACTACGATTCCCATGAGCGTCCGTTTCGCGCTCGTTTTCTGATTGGCTACCGTCGCGGCAGCCATTTTGTGAGTTATTCTCAGCGAGTATACTACGCAGGGACCGAGCCTTCTCTCTCTCCAGATTAACCCTTCGCTTGCCAGATAAGTTCAATTTTAGACATTTCTGGGGTGAAATTTTAATCTTTCACACTTCAATTGGGTGATTCTTCTTAGTGGAGTATATCTGACGCAGTGAGCATGTCTACTCCACTGGAGTCAGGGGCTAGACCCAAGACTAAAGAGGCTGGGGTGTCAATTTCCCCCATTGCGTTTTGCTCCTCTTGTCACTCTGGGCTGCCTAGAGAATTTTCTGGTCATTTATGCCCAAAATGTGCAGAAAGTCATGACAGCAACCCTGGGCTTTCCAGCCACGCCATTGAGCCAACTTGGGTGAAAGAGTTCAAGGCTTGCCACTAGGGATCTCAGATCCACTCTTCAACTCTTTCCCTCTCAGGTTCAGGGGGCTCTTCAGGTTTGGCAGACCCCCTCCACAGTCAGGACCTCCCTGCCTAAGCCACAGGGGGCTCCTGACACGCCTGATTCTTCTGAGGAAGAACTTTTACAAGATTCTGATGCTGAGGAAGGCACTGTTATTGAATCTACCAGGTCTATTGGTGACCCTTATGAATGTGACCCTGAAATCTTTGCTGAGGGTTTGATCAGAGGTGTGCTAACCACGCTCAACCTTCCTCTGACTCAGGAATCTACTCATGATCCAACTGACGTTTTTCAAAAACTGTCTAAAGCTGTTGTATGTTTTCCTACTAACCCTACTCTTGCTAGTTTAGTCTCTGATGCGTGGAGGAATCCTGAAAAATCCTCTTCTGTGTCCAAAAAGTTTGCTAAACTCTACCCCTTTCCTGAGACTGAACTGGCAAAATGGGTTCATCCTCCTAAAGTGGATGCTCCTATTTCTAGGTTATCCAAATCTACTGCCTTAGCTGTATCTGATGCCTCTGCCCTGCAAGATTGGATGGACAAAAAGTTAGAAACTTGTTTTAAATCTATTTTTGCCTCTATTGGCACTGCCATGCGTCCAACCTTTGCAGTGGCGTGGGTTAACCGGGCTATTGCGGCCTGGACTGAACAGCTTACTGAGGCGGTTCACCAGGATGCGCCAGTGTCTGAGCCAGCTACAACTTCTTGCTAATATCTCAGAAGCTCAAAATTATGTTTCTGACGCTGCTTTTGATGCTGTGCGCATGATGGCGAGGGCCTCCACTTCCTCTGTGGTGGCTAGACGTGCTCTTTGGCTGAAAATTTGGTCTGCTGACACCGCTTCTAAGAAAGCCTTGCTTTCATTACCCTTCCAAGGGACCTCACTGTTTGGATCTGAACTTAAGGAGATGATTAGTGAGGCTACTGGTGGTAAAAGTACTCTTCTACCATCAGTCTTCAAAAAGAAGTTTCCAGCCAAACGCAATCGGTCCTTTCGTTCCTTCCAAACTGAGACACGCTCTGTGCCCCAGGCGGGTCCGTCATCTGCGCGCTCCTCCTCCAAGCCCAAACAGTCCTGGAAGCCCAAAGTTGCCCCCAAGGCCAAGACCTCCAAGACTGCTTCGGCATGACTCGCCGAATCCGGGTCCGCATCCGGCTGTAGGTGGACGTCTCCACATCTTTCGCCGGGTTTGGGAGGAGTCAGTGGCGGACCCTTGGGTTGTTCAGGTGGTATCAGAGGGATACAGGATCCCTTTCTCTTCCCTTCCTCCTTTTCGGTTCCATTTTACTCGTCCTTCTCAGGAGCCTACAAAAAGACGTCTGTTCTACGCTATTCAGGATCTTTTGGACAAAGAGGTCCTGGAACTGGTTCCATCAGAGGACAAAGGTTCAGGATTCTATTCCAACCTGTTCGTTGTGGCCAAAAAGGACAGAGGTGCTTGTCCTATTTTGGATCTCAAGGATCTCAATTCCTTTGTTGTGAGTTCCCACTATCGTCAGGAATCCCTGCGTTCTGTGATAGCCGCAATGTCTCCAGGGGAGTTCCTTGCCTCCCTGGACCTTCAGGATGCATATCTTCACATCCCTATTCATCCAGAGAGCAGTCGGTATCTCAGGTTTGCCTGTCACAAAGGCCACTTTCAGCTCTTCCCTTTGGACTGACTTCAGCTCCTCAGGTCTTTCAGAGGGTATTGGGAGCTTTGATAGCTGTGCTTCCTCGAGATGGAGTCATGGTGACTCCCTACATGGACGATCTGCTCCTGAAAGTTTCATCTGCGGAGATTCTCCACCAGCAGATGCAGTTGTGCATACAGACACTCAATCGCCACGGCTGGATTGTGAATCTGGACAAGTCAGACTTGGTTCCATCTCAACAGATCCTCTTCTTGGGTGTCCTGTTCGACACTCAGCAGTGCATGGTGTTTTTACTGGAGGAAGTGGCTCATCAGATTTCTCTCCGTGTATCCAAGATCCTGGAGCTCGACAGGGTTCCAGTGCCGAAGTTGACTTCTCTGGTGGGGAAGTTCATTTCCACGATAGAGGCAGTGCCATTTGCTATGGCACACACCAGGGAAGTTCAGAGGTTTGTGATCCAGACGTGCAAGAATCATCCAGATCATCAGCATCTGTCAGTCTCTCTGCCTCCTCATGTCGAGTTGAGCTTGGAATGGTGGTTGGACCTGTCTCATCTCCTGAAAGGGAGATCCTTTCGGGTTCCCTATTGGACCACAGTCACGACTGATGCCAGCCTCCGGGGATGGGGGGCAGTGTTGGGTCGTTTCAGTGCTCAGGGGAAATGGGGGCTGGAAGAATCTCTTCTCTCCATCAATGTTCTGGAACTTCGTGCCATCTTTCTTGCCCTGAGGCACTGGGAATCTCAGCTGGAAGGTTGTCCAGTCAGAGTGGAGTCCGACAACGCCACCGCAGTGGCCTACATCAACAGACAAGGCGGCACAAAAAGTCTCACCGCTTGGTTAGAGGTCAAGGCCATCTTATCTTGGGCAGAAGCTCATGTGCCCGTCATCTCAGCAGTACACATTCCAGGCGTAGACAACGTCATGGCAGACTTTCTCAGTCGTCACACAGTCGACAGCGGAGAGTGGGCTCTTCATCCAGAGGTGTTTCACCTTCTAACCCAGATGTGGGGGGTACCTGTAGTGGATCTGATGGCTACCAGACACAACAGGAAGGTGCCAGTGTTTTGCTCTCGGTGGAGGGACCCTCTTGCTCTAGCAGTGGATGCTTTGTCAATCCCTTGGAGTTCCCTCTGGCGTACATCTTCCCTCCTCTCCCTCTGTTGATCAGAGTCATCCAGAGGCTGAAGATGGAGCGTTGTCCTGTCATCCTAATCACTCCGAATTGGCCTCGTCAGTCCTGGTATCCGGAATTGCTAGCCATGTCTGTGGCAGATCCCTTTCCGCTTCCTGCCCGTCCAGATCTTCTACTTCAAGGATATCTGTGGAAGGAGGATGTTCAGCATCTCCATTTGACGGCGTGGAGGTTGAATCCTCAATTTTAAAGAAGAAAGGGTTTTCCTCTTCAGTGGTGTCCACGATGCTTAGAGCTCGCAAGCCTGTGTCTTCCAAGATCTATCATCGCATATGGTCCACCTTTGTGGCATGGTGTACTGATAAGGATCTATCACTTGATTTCCATCTTCCCACGGTCCTGGCCTTTTTGCAGGATGGGGTTGAGAAGGGACTCAGCCTGAGTTCTCTTAAGGTTCAGACTTCAGCTCTGTCTGTATTTTTTCCAGGAACGGATTGCTGTTCTTCCTGATGTTAAGGTTTTCTTCCGAGGTGTGGCTCATGTTCAGCCTGCCTTCAAGAGTCCAACTCCCCAGTGGGACCTCAATTTGGTGCTGGGGGTTCTCCAGAGACCCCCGTTCGAATCCTTGGCTTCTATTCCTTTGCGTCTCTTGACCTGGAAAATGGCCTTTCAATTGGCTATTGTCTCAGTTCGCCGGGTAGCAGAGTTACAAGCTCTGTCTTGTAAACCTCCTTACTTGGTGTTTAACAAGGATAAGACAGTGCTTCGCACTTCCAAGGAGTTTTTACCCAAGATTGTCTCCGAATTTCACATCAATCAGGAGATTGTGGTGCCCTCTTTCTGTCCTAACCCTTCCTCTGACAAGGAGAGAGATCTCCATTTGTTGGATGTTGTGCGTTGTCTCAAATTTTATGTTCATCGCACTGAGTCTATCAGGAAGTCTGACGCCTTGTTCGTCATTCCTGAGGGGCCTAGGGCAGGGAGACTGGCATCCAAGGTAACTATTGCCTCTTGGATAAAATCTACCATTCGTGAAGCCTACAAACTGCGGAATAAGCACGTTCCCTTCAGAGTTACAGCTCATTCCACCAGATCAATTGGGGCCTCTTGGACCTACAAGAATCAGACGTCTGCTGATCAGCTGTGCAGAGCAGCTACTTGGTCCTCTGTGCACACATTCTCGAAGCACTATCGTGTTGATGTACTGGCCTCGGCTTATGCCAGCTTTGGGAGGAAGGTCCTGGAGGCAGTCTTGCCTGTTTAGGATCTTCTACTCTGTGGTTCTTAGTGCTTCTTTGCTGTTGAGCCCTGTTGGCTCTAGTTCAGTGTGCTGTGTTAGTTTGGGGGTTAGTTTTTACCCCTGGTTGGTGTCCGTTGACACTTCTGTTTTTGGGCTCTATGATTAATTGGTTCATAGCAGTTCTGGTGACTTTGGGCCTTGTGCTTGGTCCTTGCCTTACTTCCCGCCTCTGGGAAAGCTCAATGTTTGTACATCCCGTTGTACCAGTGACCTGTATTGGACGACAGTGAAAATAGGATTTTAGTCTTACCTGTTAAATCCTTTTCACTTAGTCCATACAGGTCACTGGTCTCCCACCCTGTCAAGGGACCAGACCTGGCTCTCCTGTGGCATTCAGTGGGAGACCTTCGGGGCATGCTCACAGGAGTCTTCCTTTTCCTTCTTACTCTGATCAGGTTAGTGTCTCAAATCAATCTAGCTTGTTCTGGCTGAGGGCAGCTTAAGAGGGAGGGGAGGCTCCACCCCCTGCATACATTTGAATGAATGTTCTTGCCTACTGAAAGGGGCGGATCGCCTCCCATTGTACCAGTGACCTGTATGGACTAAGTGAAAAGGATTTAACAGGTAAGACTAAAATCCTATTTTCTGGAAAAATAAGCCTCCAAAATGTGAGTCTCTCTCGGTCTTTCAGTGTGGAACCCAGGAACCATGGAAAAAGTCACCTCATCCAAAAGTGCATGGAACCCTACTTCACCTAGTGAGCTTTTTCGAAGCTCCTTACTATATCCTAATGAAATCCTGAACACTGACTCCACTGGAGAGTTAACCTCTCTAGTGCTATAGACCTGTATTATGTGCCTACTTTAATGGCATACCCCACAATTCGATATGCTGCCTGATTTTCACTCTGTTCTATTACTTTATTTCATTATGTTGTGTCTATCCAGCCTACTTGGGTGTAACGTTATTAAACTCTCCTCCTTGTGTTAAAGGTTTGGGTGCCATTCACCACTTTTTCTGTTATCCAATATAACTTACAGGTAACTCTGGGAAGACTGGTGCCCCTTTAAGTAGGCAGGAACAATTCTTGGAAAGAATGCAGGGTGGAGCTTTCCTTCCCTCCTTAGCTGCTCACCAGCCAATCCCTCTCCAGTTGGATTTGTTCCTTGAACAAGACAGACAAGAGAGCAGTTCTGCTTAGTTTTTAGCTTATCTTATTGTTTTCTGTTAGATGGGGTATGGAAATCTCCCATTAGGCAGATTACCATTACTGCCTTCCCAATGGTGGATTGCTCCGTTAACAGGTGCTGTTTGTGGACCTTCCATCCCTGTGTGAAAACCTTGCAGGCTATGTCTTTTCCCTAGGAGAAGCCCACTGAGGCTTCTTCTTTTCTCAGTGGTAATCTGAAGACAAGATCTGCAAAAAAAGGTGAGCTGAGGAGTGCCGAGGTCCACTTGTCCCACTGCTTCCCCTCCGCACAAGAGTCTTCTTTAGGAGTTCCTACACCCATACTTCTGCACTCATTTGGGTTTATATGTTTGTCTGATGGGGTCTTTGGAGCATTTTGGGTTCTCTGTGGTAATTTAACCACTTCCTTGCCATGTTGTGTGCTTTGGGGGGGGGGGGTTGCGTTTTCACACTTTTCACTTGGGGTCCAGTGTTTTCTACTATTGAACATGTGTTTACTATACATTTGTCAACTTTTTGTAATACTTTTCAAAAGTTTTGCTTCATTGAATTCAGCACCTTTAAGGTGCGCTTTACCCCATTGCCGCAATGCTCCATTGATCTCTATGGGACATTTTCATTTGGGACATATTTCTCCAACGTTCCACTTACCGAGTTCAGAGAGAGCTCATTCTCCTTGTCTGCCCTTGAACTACAATCCAGTGCATGTTTTGAGTGTCTTGGGGGGCTCAGGGTATTCGGCCACTGTTGTTGAATACTTTGATGGGAAACTACATTTCCCATGAACGCCTATTTTGTGGGCTGTTTTCTGATTGGCTACCAGTTCAGACGCCATTTTGTTTCTTTCCTCGCATGAGTATCCTACGCAGGGGTTGGATCCTTCCTCTTTTCTCAGCAGATTAACCCTTTGCTTGCCAGATAAGTGTATTTTATCTCTTTCTGGGGTGAATTATTAATCTGGGACACAGTATTTGGTTTATTCCTTTTACTTTCAGACACTTTTTCTCCTATCAGAATATCAGAACCATTGGGACCTTGGGTTAGACCTAAGACTAAGAAAACTGGGGGTGTCTGTGACCCCCATTGCGCACTGCTCCTCATGTCAGTCAGGGCTCCTTAGAGAATTCTCAGGTCATTTATGCCCTTCATGTGCCGTGGCCCCTGCATCTCAGCCAGGGCCTACCAGCCATGTTAAAGAGCCACCTTGGATGCAAGAGTTAAAATGTACTGTCACAGTTTCCTTTGCACCTTCAGGGGGTCCTCCATGCTTGGAAGCCCCAGCATTATATGGGTCTATGGCACATAAACCTCAGGGTTTTCTTGATGTGTCTGATTCCTCTGATGAGGAATTGTTGGTGAATTCAGATGAGGGTCAATGTTCTGAGGGGGTTTACTCAATTTTTTGGATACCCTTTTGTGGCTGACCCTGAGCCCTCTGCTGAAAGTCTTATCAAGGCAGTCCTGGATACCTTGAACATTCCCCCTGTTTCTGAGGATCCTCGGACTACTTCTGACTTCTTCCAAAGGTGCAAGAAGCATTATACTGTCTTTCCACCTAATCCCACTCTTGACCAGGTTGTTCTAGATGAGTGGAAGACTCCTGACAAATGTCTCTGCCTAAGAGATTTGCTAAGTTGTACCCCTTCCTGTTCTGAGGTGGCCTTGGCTCAGTGGGCACTACCTCCTAAGGTTGATGCCCCTATTTCTAGGCTTTCCAAATCCATGGCTCTGCCTGTGGCAGATGCTTCTGCTGTCAAGGATTTGACTGATGGGAAGCTTGTGGCTATTCTGAAAGCCACATTTGTGACCATAGGTGCATCTCTGCGACCTACCTTTACTTCAGCTTGGGTGACTAGGGCCTTTGCTTTATGGACAGAACAGCTTTACTGAAGCTGTTCGCTAGGGTGCCCACACAGCTGACCTGCTGCGGCTTCTGGCTAACATTTCTGAAGCTCAGTATTGCGTTACTCATGCTATCTTTGACATTATCAGGCTAGAGGCTAAGGCTTCTGCCCTGTCTGTGGCTGCTAGGCGTTCCCTTTGGCTTAAGATATGGTCTGCTGTTTTGATTTCAAAGAAATCCTTGGTTTCTCTTCCCTTTTTTGGCACTTCCCTCTTTGGCCGAAAGTGGAAGACTCTTATCTGTGAGGCTGCCGAAGGCAAAAGTACCTTTTTGCCCCTGGTTCCCAAGAAGAAGCCTAATGGCGACCAGAGACAACAGGAAGGTTCTGAGGTTTTGCTCTCGCTGGAAGCATCCTCTGGCTCTCGCAGTGGATGCTCTGTCGATCTCTTGGTAGTTTCCTCTAGTCTACATTTTTCCTCCTCTTCCCCTGCTTCCCAGGGTGCTGAGGAAGGTACGGATGGAGAGAACTCGGTCATTCTAGTTGCTCTGTGCTGGCCCTGGGAACCCTGGTTTCCGGAGCTAGTGGACAGTCTGTGTGTGAACTGTTTCGGCTTCCACACAGACCAGTTCTCCTCCTACAGTGCTAACTGTGGATGGAGAACATGGAGTCCCTGGGTTTGATGGCTTGGCTGTTGAATACTCAGTTTTGAGGAAGAAGCGTTTCTCTCCAGCGATGGTAGCCACTGTGATTCAGACCTGCAAACCTGTTTCCTCCAAGGCCTACCACAGGATTTGGTCTATATTCCACTCTTGGTGTGTGGACAGGGATCTGCCCTCACAAGAGTTTGATCTGTCGACTGTCTTGTCCTTTTTACAGGATGGTGTGAGCAAGGGCCTTAGTCTGAGTTTTTTAAAGGTTCAGACATCTGCTCTCTCTCTCTCTCTCTCTCTCTTCACATCGCCATCCTTTCAGGGAGTCACTCATGCCTTTCCTCCCTTTAGGCATCCCACTTCTCAGTGGGACCTTAATCTGGTGTTGGGGTTCTTGCAGCGGCCTCTTTTTGAGCCCTTGACTACCATTCCTCTTTATCTCCTTGGAAGATGGCTTTCCTCTTGGCAGTGGTCTCTGTTCACAGAGTCGTCAAACTGCAGGCCCTGTCCCGCAAACTGCCTTTCCTGGTGTTTCACAAGGATGAGGAGGTCCTTCGCACCTCCCTGGAATTTCTTCCAAAGACTGTCTGAGTTCCATCAACCAAGAGATTGTGTGCCTTAATTTTGTCCTGACCCTGTATCTGACAAGGAGAGGGATCTCCACTTCTTAGATGTGGTGCGCTGCCACGTTTACTTTTTGTCATCCTTGAGGGTCCCAGGGCTGGTAAGGCTGCATCCAATGTGACTATTGCATCTCGGATCAATTCTACCAATCCGTAAGGCCTATGAACTCAGGAAATAGCCTGTTCATTTCCGTGTCATGGCTCATTCCACCAGGTCTGTTGGGGCCTCCTGGGCCTATAAGATTCAGGCCTCTGCTGTGCAAGGCGGCCACTTGGTCATCTGTGCACACCTTTGCTAAACACTACAGTGTTGATGTTCTGGCTTCAGCTGAAGCCAGCTTTGGCAGAAAAGTCTTGGAGGCAGTTCTGCCTGTCTAGAACTTTATTTCCTGTGTCTTAGTGATCTTTAACTGTTTAGCCCCATTGGCTCTGGGAACTTGGGGGACTGGTGCCTGGTCCTTGCCTTCTTTCCCACCACTGGGAAACTCAATGTTTGTACATCCCAGAGTTACCTGTAAGCTATATTGGACGACAGAAAAAGAGGATTTTAGTCTTGCCTGTTAAATCCTTTTCTCTGTCGTCCAATATAAGTTACTGTTAACTTTGGGAAGGCTACCACCCCTTTTAAGTAAGAAGGCAGAAACAATTCTTGAAAAGAATGCATCATAGAGCCTTCCTCTTCTCCTAGCTGGTGCCCAGCCAGTCCCCTCCACTAAGATTTGTTCCTTGATGAAGCAAGGCATGAGAACAGTTCTGCTATAGTTTTAGCTTATGTATTATTTTTCTGTTTAATATGGAATACCAACCATTAGGTGGATTACCATTACTGACATTCCTAAGTTGAACAGCAATGTTTCCAGGTGCTGTTGTAGACCTGTCAGCCCTTAGAGGGAAAAGCTTGTGTAGCATGTTTTTTCCCTGGAATTTACCCACTGAAGCTTCTTCTTTAGAAAATGGTAAGCTGAAGACTGCTAAAAAAGGTGAGCAACCTTTTGAGTGCTGAGGTCCACATGTCCCATGCTTCCCCTCTGCACTGGGGTCTCCTTTGGAGTTCCTACTGCGTATTCCTGCACTCATTGGGTTTATCTGTATGTCTGTGGGGTTTGGAGGAATTATGTTTCTGTGGTAAACTTACCCCTTGAACTGCTGGTTTGGGCACTTTTGAGGGGTTTGTTGCACTTTCCTTACTGGGTCCAGTGTTTATTCCATCTTTTTAGTGTTTGCTGATGCTTTTTGCACCGTTCACACATTTTTTAATTTTTAGTTTACACTAGTTTACCGCAGAGACTCCATGCTCCATTCACTTCTATGGGTCTTTACAGTTTGGGACATATCTCTGCAACCGCTTAATGTAGCGACTTCAGAGACGGCTCATTTTGTTTGTCTGCCCTTGTTCTATCATTCAGTTAACGTTCTGAGTGTTTGGAGGGGGCTCAGGGGGATTCGGGCACTTTCGGTATTTTTAAAGAGACTACATTTCCCATGAGCGCTTGCTTCGCAAGCTTGTCTCTGATTGGCTTCTGTCGTGGACGCCATTTTCTGCCTTCCCTTCATAAGCAGTGATTGGACTCTCCTTCTCTCCTCAGCAGATTAACCCTTCGCCTGCCAGATAAGTGCATTTTAGCTATTTATGGGGTGAATTATTTAATCTTGAGCACAGTATTTGGGTATACATTATACTTTCAGACGTTAGACACTGTAAGGATGTCAACTCTGTTGGAACTTGGGGCTAGGCCTAAGACTAAGGATACTGGGGCATCTGTGACCCCCCATTGCTCATTGCCCTTCATGTCAATCAGGGCTGCCTAGAGAATACTTAGCTCATTTATGCCTCTCATGTGCTGCTGCCCCTGCGTCTCCCCCAGGGACCTCCAGCCATGCACTAGAGCCACTGTAGATGCAAGAGTTTAAGGCCACTACTAGAGACCTAAGGTCTACCTTAAAACTTCTTCCATCCCAATTACAGGGGCTCTTCCAGTCCTGGAAGCCCCCTACTTCTATCAGGTCTTCCTTACCTAAGCCGCAGGGTGTACCTGATATATAAGACTCCTCTGAGGAGGAACTGTTGGTGGGATTGGATGAGGGTGAATGTTCTGCGGTGGTCTCCTCCAATTCTTTGGGGACCCCTTTGAAACTGACCCTGAACCCTCATCTGAGGGCCTGATCAAGGCAGTACTCGCTACGCATAACGTTTCCCTGGTCCCTGGGACTCCCATGGACCCTTCTGATGTATTTCATGAACCTAAGAAGCAGTGTACCTTCTTTCCATCTAATCCCACTCTTAACCAACTTGTGTTAGATGAGTCCCCCGATAAGAAATCTACTGTGTCTAGAAAGTTTGCTAAGCTTTATCCCTTCTCTGAAGCATCCCTAGCACAGTGGACTCCTCCTCCTAAGGTGGATGCCCCAGTTTGTAGACTTTCTAAGTCCACTGCTCTGCCTGTTGCAGTCGCTTCTGTCCTTAAGGATTGGACTGACAGGAAGCTTGAGGCCTTTATAAAGGTCATCTTTGCTACTGCAGGCACTTCATTGGTCCCTCATTTGCCGCAGCTTGGGTGAACAGGGCCATTGCAGTCTGGACTGAACAGCTCACTGTGGCTTTCCGTCACAGTTCTCCCACTTCTGACCTGCTGTGGCTTCTGACCAACATCTCTGAAGCTCAGCATTATGTTTCCGCAGCTATCTTTGATGCAATCCTGTTTGTGGCTAGGGTTTCTACCATGTCATAGCCGGACAAGCTCTTTAGCTCAAGATCTGGTCTGCAGAGACTGCCTCTAAGAAAGCCGTACTTTTGTTACACTTTCAGGGAACATCTTTATTTGGGCTGGAGCTTAAGGACCTCATCAGTGAGGCCACCGGGGATAAGAGTGCATGGTTACGCTTAGTCCCCAAGAAGAATCCTCTGGTTAAAAGGAATCTGCTTTTTTTTGTCCTTTTCAGGCTGAAGCGCGTCCCACGAACCAGGTGGTTCCCCAGGCCTCGCTCTCCTCCTCCAAGTCCAAGCAACAATGGAGGTCCAAGCAGTCCTTCACCAAGCCCAAGACCTCCAAACCTCCTTCGGCATGACTCGCCGAACCCCGGTCCCCACGTGATAGTGGGTGGCCATTTGTGCCACTTAATGTCTGTACAGACACCGTGGCAGATACGTGGGTTTTGCAGGTAGTCTCAGAGGGATCCCTTTTCACTTCTCTTACTCCAATCAGGTTTTTTCCTTCTCACACACCTCAGGGAGCGGAGAAGCGTCATCTCTTCAACGGCGCCATCCAGACCCTTTTATATAAAGAGGTTCTGGAACTGGTTCCTGAGCTGGAACAGGGTTTGGGTTTCTATTCCAATTTTGGACTTCAAGAATCTCAATTCCTTCCTGGTCAAAACTCATTCTCACCAGGAGACCCTAAGGACGGTGATCGCGACCATGTCTTCTGGGGAATTTCTCGCCTCTCTGGACCTGCAGGATGCATACCTGCATATAGCTATACATCCAGTGAGCTGGCAGTACCTTAGATTTGCTTGTGACCAAGGGCATTTTCATTTTTTTGCTCTTCCCTTTGGTCTTACTACAGCCCTCCAGGTCTTCAGTCGTGTCCTGGGTGCGTTACTGTCTGTCCTACACAGGGGCGGCATCAGAGTCGCTCCATACATGGACAACTTGCTCCTGAAGGCCCCCACTCTGGAACTGCTTCACCAGCAGTTTGAGGACTGCACTCATGTTCTCACCCATCATGGATGGATCCTCAACATGGACAAGTCGAATTTGCCACCATACCAGAGACTGGTGTTTCTTCGACACCAGGCAAAGCATGGCGTTTCTCATGGACGAGGTGGCTCTCCAAATCGCCAACAAGGTGTTCACAGTCCTAGCGTCCGATCCAGTTCCTGCCAAGAAGTTGACCTCTAGTGGGGAAGTTCATATCCACCATAGAAGTGGTTCCATTTGCCATGGCTCACACGAACAAACTTCAGAGGTTTGTGATCCAAGTTTGCAAGGGCAAGATGGATCTCCTGCGGATCTCAGTCTCTCTACCTCTACATGTGGAGCTGAGTCTGGCATGGTGGCTCAACCTGTCAAATCTCTTGAAGGGCAGACCCTTCCTGATATCCTTCTGGACAGCTGTGACGACTAATGCCAGCCTCTCCAGCTGGAGTGTGATCCTGGGTCACATGAACGTCCAGGGTCGGTGGTCTCCGGAGGAGTCTCTCATTGCCATCAATGTCCTGGAACTTCAAGCGATATTTCATGCTCTCCGGTACTGGACATTCAAGCTGCGCCCAGTTCAAGTCCAGTCCAACAATGCCACAGCCGTGGCTTACATCAACAAGCAAGGCGGAGCAAGAAGTCTTGCCGCTTAGTTGGAAGTCAAAGCTATTTTGTCTTGGGCAGAAGAACATGTTCACTTGTTGGATGTGGTGCGCTGCCTTAAGTTCTGTGTGCACCGCACTGAGTCTATTCGTCAGTCTGACTCCCTTTTCCTTATTCCTGAGGGTCCCAGGGCGGGTAGACCAGCATCCAAGGTTACCATAGCTTCCTGGATTTAGTCTGTTATTCGTAGGTCTTACGAATTGTGGTGGAAGGCTGTTCTGTTTCGTGTCACGGCTCATTCCACCAGGTCTATTGGGGCCTCTTGAGCCTATAAGAACCAGACCTCAGCTGATCAGCTGTGCAAGGCGGCCACTTGGTCGTCTGTGCACACCTTCTCTAAACACTACAGTGTTGATGTCCTGGCATCGGCCGATGCCATCTTTGGTAGGAAGATCCTGGAGGCAGTCTTGCCTGTCTAGGGTCTTCCTTGTCTCTTCATTACTCCTTAACTGTTGAGCCCGGTTGGCTCTAGTTCTGTGTGCAGTGTTAGTTCCTGGTGTCTTATACACCAGTTTTGTGTCTGTTGACACTTTATTGCTATTTTTAGGGCTACTTTATGATCTGATGGTTCATATATGCTCTGGTGACTTTGGGGACCTGCACTTTCCCACCTCTGGGAAACTCAGCGTTTGGAGTTACTAGTAACCTATATTGGACGCCAGAGAAAAGAGGATTTTAATGTTTCCTGTTAAATCCTTTTCTCTTAGACAATATAGGTTACTGGTCTCCCACCCTGTCAAGGGACCATGCTTGGTTCTCCTGTGACCGAACATGGGAGTACTTTCGGGTTCATGCTCACAGGAGTCTTCTTTTCCCTTCTTGCTACCTAGTCATTAGTTAGCGTCTCAAATCTTACTGGAGGGGATTGTCTGGGCACCAGCTAGGAGAGGAGGAAGGCTCCACCCTGCACTTCTTTTCAAGAATTGTTCCTGCCTATTTAAAGGGGTGGTCGCCTTCCTAAAGTTACCAGTAACCTATATGGACTAAGAGAAAAGGATTTAACAGATAAGACTAAAATCCTTTTTTTCTCTTAGTCCATATAGTTTAAAGGTCTCCCACCCTGTCAAGGGACCATGCTTTGTTCTCCTGTGACTGAACGTAAGAGTTCCTTCGGGTTCATGCTCACAGGAGTCGTCTTTTTCCTTCTTGCCATCTAGCCAGATAGGTTAGTGTCTCAAATCTAAGTGGAGAGGGATTGGCTGGTGACCAGCTAAGGAGGAAAGGAAGGCTCCACCCTGCATTCATTACAAGAATTGTTCCTACTTAAAGGGGTGATCGCCTTCCCAGAGTTACCTGTAAGCTATATGGACTAAGAGAAAAGGATTTAACAGGTGAGACTAAAATCCTTTCTTGGGGTGGGGGAGGGTCAATGTCTTTACTTTTAGTGGGATTTTCTCATGATTTGGTAATTATTCCCTTTATTTATTAACATTTTACATGCTTACAATATTTTTACCAAAATTATGACTTGTGATTTTAAGTTTGAGGCCATTTTGGATTCACATACCTCGCATGTATGGGGCATGTCTCAATTATGGCTGATTGCAATAGGTTCATAGCGGGCCCATATTATTTTGGGTGAACTGCTCTGGATAACTATAACCTGTGTAACCCTTTTCAAGATTCAGGCCGTCATGTTTTGGGAATGGCTGGAGAGAAACATTTTATTTACTTTTTTTGCCATTTAGAATATCTTTGATCTTCTTTGGGGGGAAAGATTCCAAGTTGCCCCTTATTTCTTTATTGAATACTTTCTTGGACGTAACTGGTTACTTTATCTCCCTTGCATTGTGACCCGTAACCGCCAAGGCCTCACCTTCTGAACAGGAACCAGTCCTCTCAATCCCCACGTCTATTGAAGGGTCCTAAACACTTGGTCTGTGGGACACCTAACCCCCCACCACCACCATCACCACCTTTTCAGGCATTTCAGCCCTGTATTTATGGGTCATTCACAGCTTGTTGGTGATTCTTCTGCTGAGGAAGGGGAGACAGATAGGTCCCTCCCTTTTGAGTCTCTGTTTCCTCCTCCTCATTCTTTAAACAAGACTCTCCTGGAAGAATGGAATATGTCTGACAGCCATCTTTTTCTATATAGGCTTATTTCTAATTTGTATAATTTTTCAGCTGAGCCTTTGATGCAGTGTGCTACCCCTGCAGATGATCCCCTAATCTCGCCTTGCCAAGAACACCAACTCTGCCTTTGGCACTGGCAGATGTTGTGACCCTTGAGGCTCAAGCAGCTATAGGAAGGTGAAATTTTTGGCCACAGGTGCCACCCTTCAACCCATTTTTGCTACCACCTTGGTCACCTATGATTATCTGGGATGAAAACCTTTTTCAACACCACCTAAGGTGGTGGTCTCAAAGGAAAAACTGTTGGCATTCTCACCAATGTCCTCGATGCAAATACCTTCCTTATAGAAGCAGCCTTTGATGTCCCAAGGATTTCCAGGAAAGTCTCTGCTTTTTTGTGGTAGTGGGTCAAACTCTGGTCAGCTAACCAGATCTTGAGCTACATATACATAATGTGAGAGACTTTTGCGGATGAACAAATAATACAATGGCCTGTTCTAGCCACTGCTCAGAAGCATCACATTTTAGTTCTCTAGTGAGAAATTTCCACATACATATTGGATTAATCCCACCCAAAAGGGTGGTCCAGTTCCAAAATGATGGTTAAGTCTCCCCTGCAAGGAAACACCAGCTAATCCCGGGCATACGTTTCGGCCTTGTTGGGTCTTGTCAGTGAGGTGCAGCTGGATTCCCAGGCACTGAGAGCAAGGAGTCCACATCTGGATTACCCTTCATTCTTAATGGGATAGTATTACCCCCAGCGGCATGTCTCAAACCTTTATGGTTTGAGAGATATTCTCTTTCAAAGTGCCCCCTCCCCTGACGTCAACACTGTAGCTGACTGCAGGGGAATCCGGTCCCAGCACCGGCGGAGGCTCTTCAGCAGAGCAGAGATCGCATTATGGAAAACGAAATCCTTCACTGTGTTTGGTTTGCTGAAGAGCCTCCACTTGTTCAGGGACCGGATTCCCCCACAGCGCTGACGTCAGGGGAGGGGGAACTTTGAAAAAAGGTTTTCTCAAACCATAAAGGTTTGAGAGATGCCATTGGGGTCATTTAATTTGGTTTTTAAAGGGGTACAAGATGCATTATAGTTAAATTAAAGTATTACTATCTCTTTAAGGAGACCACCTAGGACTATTCAGAATATGCATACATAATGTGAGACTTCTGAGGATGAGGGGTCTTGCCTATCCTTTTGGAACTGGACCACTCTTTTGGGCAGAATTAATCTAATATGTGTGGAAATTTCTCCTCTGTAATAGCACTAGAATGCTAAAATGTGATGCTCTTGAACGGTGACTAGCTGTATAACAGGCAACATGCTTCTGTTCGCGCTCAGAGCCCCTCACATCCTTCAGCTTGTTTCTGAAACATTCTTAGGGACTCTCCCTAAGAGTAAAGGGTAATCCAGATGTGTACCCCTTGTTCTCAGTGCCTAGAGAAATCCGCTGCACCTCGCTGACGAGGCCCAAACAAGGCCGAAATGTGTGTTTGGCGTTAGCTGGTATATCACTTGCAGAGAGGAATTGCCCTTCATTTTGGAACTGGGTCATGCGTTTGGGCAGGATTAGTCTAATATGTACATGGACATTTCTCTTCTGTAAAGGCTCAGAGTCTCACATCTTTTTAGCTTGATTCAGATCTTCCGCTACAATCTTGAACTAATTCCCTGGTTTCTCTTCCCTTTGTGGGCAAACAGTTGTTTAACTGGGAGCAGGTAGTCATTCATGCTGCTGGATGCAAAAGCACCTTCTTGCCTCAAGTATCTCCAAAGTGGGTCTATTTTCTTAAGAAGAATCATAGCTTTGGTTATCCCAGATAGTTTGATTATGCAACCAGGGTTCAACTCACTCAAGCCCCTCAGACGCATCCTCCCCCAAAACTCAAGGGGTCCTGGTTCATATTCTTATGGGAGGGTTCCTTCAATTTTCTTTCCAAGAGGAGTGGGCTACTTCAGTGATGGGTCAGTGTGTTTTTCGGGTAATTTTGGAAGGGTACTGCATGAATTTCAAGTACCACACCTCACCACTATTTCTAGACACAGTTTCTTCCCTGCTAGAAAAGCAATTGTTAACCCTTGCTTTTCCTCTACAGGAGGACGTCACCAGATTTTACTCAAATCTTGTTTCCTTGTTCCCAAAAAAAGGTGGCTGCTGCCGTCCTATTCTAGACTTAAAGTATCTCAACCATTTTGTGCTGGCTCCTCTTTCAAAATGGAGTATTTGTGTTCTGTTATTGCAGTTATGTGTTCAGGGGAGATTCTTGCCTTCCTGTACCTACAGGATCCTTAACTGTTAGTCTAGATCCATCCAGGTTATCAGAAATTCCTGCACTTTGTTTTTCAGGACAGCCATTTTCAATTCACTGCTCTTCCTTTTGGTCTAGAGTCCACTCTGAGGGTTTGCAGAAAGATCTTGTCTGCCTTGGCAGCTTACATCTGTGCTCAAGGGTTCTCTTTGATCCCCTTATGTAGACCATCTTTTACTCAAAGCTCCTTCAGAGACGGGTGTGCTCACTCAGATTCAGGAGTGTTTCTGTCTTGGAACAGTACGATTAAGTTCTCAACTTCATTTGCTATTTATGAGATTTGGCACCCTCCAAGGGAGAG
Organism: Rhinophrynus dorsalis; assembly: GCA_037306005.1. Lineage (NCBI taxonomy): Eukaryota > Metazoa > Chordata > Amphibia > Anura > Rhinophrynidae > Rhinophrynus > Rhinophrynus dorsalis. The sequence goes on along the minus strand of CM074720.1, from coordinate 186,275,369 downwards.
TTTTCCTTCCAGAGAAGATTCAGTCCTTGACTCTTCAGGTCTCTCAATAGATATCCTGGCCTTTGGTGACCAGCCAGCTACTGGATTACCTAGTTTCTGCCTTGGAATCAGTTCTCTTTGCACAATGAACAGAGCAGAAGTTCGGCCAGAGCTGAGAGTTGGAATACCCAGGGGTCAGTACTAGAGAGGGACGTCCGTCAGAACCACAGATCTGCACCAGATTGGTTGTCTATTATGCCAAAGGATAATGCAAGAAGAGTAGTCAGACAGAACCACAGATCAGCACCAGAATGGAGGGTCGGACAAGCCTAGGCCATGCACTTAGTGGGTAGTCAGCCAGAGCCACAGGTCTGCACCAGATTGGGTGTCTGCTATGCCAAAGGATAGTGCAGGAAGAATAGTCAGACAGAGCCACATGTCAGCACCATAATGGATGGTCAGACAAGCCTAGATCATACACGGAGAGGTGCAAAGATATAAACAACTGCATCGGACACAAACATAAGGGTGACTGGACTGCCTGGCCCTCTCCCTTTTAAATCCACCCAGGAAGTAGCAAGGAGGCGTCTCAGGTAACCCCAGGTATAAGGAGCACTAGCATCAATCAAATTTACACGTGACAGCATATGACGCGGCAAACTAACATGTGTCGCGACCAGCTTCATCATTAACCTCTTGGGGAAAAGGACACGGCCGGCCGCGGGAGGCACCAGACACAGTCCGGCTACAGGCAGGGCGAGACGCGGGTAGTGACACCGCAGCACCACTCCCGGACCCAGTTCCCCAGCAGTGCCCAGCCAGAAGACGCTGGGACTAATGTGTAGGCACTGTGACAGTCTGGTATGCCTTACGTTCTGGTTTTTCGCCAGGATAGGGTGGTTTTTCAAACTCCCATTGCTGGGTATGGAATGTTGCTTGAAGTAACTGTGTTCATAACAATCATCCTTATAGGAAATTTGATTTCCTCTGTTATTATGAGGGCCTGTGTGCTAGTCAGGCTGTATCTAAGGTCAATGTTGTTTCCTGGATCAAGGAGACCATCCACCAGGCGTGCTACTGTACCCTTTCAGTTCTCGGCTCTTCCACCAGATAATGAGCATATCTTGGGCCTACAAGAATCAGGCCACTGCTGAGCAGTTGTGTAAGGCTGCAACATGGTCATCTCTGCAAACTTTCACCGAGCGCTATCATGTGAATGTCCTGGCCTTGGCCAGCTTTGGCCGGGAATTAATTTAGGTTGTGTTGTTTGTATGAGGGTCCTACTTGCTTACTTTTTCTTCTCAAGGTCAGAACCTTGTTAGCTTCTTGTAGGTTTACTGTTTGATGTGTGAATAGGTGATTCTTGTTACACCAGTTGGTCATGTAGAAACTGGTGTCAAGTGTAGGGGGGCAATAATCTTGATGACTGGCTTTGGTATACCCACATCATTTCTGTGTTCCACTTTGGGTGAAAGAGAGAGAGAGACAATTTTAGTGAATTTACCATTATATCTTTCTCTCTTAGTCCATGTGGAGAGCAGGACTCCCTCCCAGAGGAAATATTGAGTCCCCAGGCAGTGTCATTTTGGCTTCTCTGTTAAATGGATTTCCCTTTTTTCCTTTGCTTCTTTCTTGTTTTTTTTTACTTTGCTGTATGTTAAAACTGAATGTAGTAGGCTGGGTAAAGTGGAGAAAAAGTGAGTCTCTGCCTCAGAGACCTTTTTTAGAAGTGTCCTTTCCTCCTGGAGCAGGGGATTTTACTTCTGGTTCATGCATTCCACATGGACTTGGAGAAAATTATTTAACTGTAAGTTCGCTAAAATACTCCTTTTCGTCCACTGTGGAACACAGGCATAATGGGGGAGGTATGGCACTTGCAAAAAAGAGCTCTCAGGTGGAGGAGACTCCCTACAGACTGCAGTGTAGGGCCACTGCTTTGTCCTCTCTTCTTCATGAAGAGAGACTTTTCCAGACCTCAAGAAAAGGAAATGAAGGGGAAGTGCTATGACTCTCCCTTTCCCATTCTTTTCAAAGGAGCACGAGTCATGAGGCACCTGTTTTTCAGCACTGTATTCTGGTAGCTGCATCTCCCACCTGGCATCCTAATTTTAAATGTTTACAGGCAGATAAGTGTTTTATCCTTATTTCTTATGTCCCACTCATGGCATTGGAATATGAGATTGTCTCTGCACTTGAGCTGGATAGACCAAAGAATTCCTTTGAAGAAGCCTCCAGTTCATTGGTCCTTCTCAGCTAGGCGGACTTCTCTGGTCAGCTTTGTCCCCTCAACAGATTTTTATTTTGAATTTCATGCCGTCCATGTAGGGGGTACTTGTTCCAGTCCCGGGGTCTAGTCCATACAGGATAGGAGGGGTCTTACCTTAATTTCATGGCCCTCTATCCCCACTCTTGTGTGGATAAGGCTGACAGAGTGAGTCTGCTTTTTTTCTCTCCACACCGCCATCTGTTTGTGTGCCAAAGATGGAACACCTCAGAGTTTGTCACCTCATTCTATTAGAACAGCTTTCTTCCAGCTGCTTGCTACAAGTTCTTTCTGCAGATCTGGGCGGCTCTTCCGGTTAGGAGTCTAGTAGCCAGCCATGTGTTGCACCAGTGGATTGCACATAGACTTCTCGCTTCCCTTGAATATGTAAACACGCATTTACTGCATTACTATGGTTTGTATCTCATTCTTGACATACCTTATTATTGAGAGATTCTCCTTTTGCTTTGAAATTCTGTTTTCTCTATTGTCCAGTATGGAAAACTGGTACCATGGGGGGGTTGATATTCCATTGTAAGGCGGAACACACAAAAAGACATTCTTGTGGGTGCAGCCACTCCTCTCCCTCTGCAGGCCAAACCCTCGACGCCTCCATTTTATGTGTTCCCAGACTGTAAGTATGGAACACTGCTGCTAAGTTTTTAGTTTATTTATTATTTTTTACTTGGATATGGGGCTGTTAAAATTCCCTCATTAGGAGGCTTACCATTACTGGGCTTCCCTGGAGTGGATTAACTAGTGTGCAGGTGCTGTGTGGACCCTTGCAGCCCCGTGGAAATAATCTTTCAACCCAAGTTTTTGCTCTCAGCAGGACTTCTCTGAGGCTGTGCTCTCTTCAAAAAGGTAACATGTAGACAGAAGATTTAAAGGAATAGTAAACTCCCCAAAAAACTTTAAGCCAAATTATAGGAATAATAAAAACATACTTAACGCCCACATTCCCATCTCTCAAACCATTATAGTTTGAGAGATGTAAGAAAATAAAGACCTCCGCTCCCTCCCCCTTCTCATGCATCCACTGTATAGCGGACATCATGAGATCCTGCTTCCGGGACCAGACGGTAGCTCTTCAGGAGCGCTGTCATCAAGATATCGAAGTATAATTACTTCATCGGAATGGTCTACAATGTGTGCTTGCAAGCCAGACACACATTGTAGACCATACTGATGAAGTAATTATAGTTAGATATCCCGATGACAGTGCTCCTGAAGAGCCGCCTACAGTCGGGCGACCGGATTCTGCCTCTGACAGCTTTACAGCTCGTCAGGCAGAAAGGGGAGGGAGCGGAGGTCTTTATTTTCTTACATCTCTCAAACCATAATGGTTTGAGAGATGGGAATGAGGGCGTTAAGTATGTTTTTATTATTCCTATAATTTGGCTTAAAGTTTTTTGGGGGGTTTACTATCCCTTTAAGAATGGTTAGTAAAGCTTTGAGTGCCGTGATCTACTTTGTCCCTACTTGTGCCTCTTCCTACAATGGTTTCTCTAAGCCTTTGGGTTCTTGCACTCATGTTGGGTAATTTACTGTTCTCCCCTGAGTTATGGAGCATATATGGTTGCATTTGGACTAGTTGACCCTTCCCTGCTGGTTTCTCAGGGGTTAGTGGCCTTTCCTAGGTTTTTCCCTTTAACCCTTTGAGTGCCAGAGGGTTACGCAACGCATTGCAAAGCACTCGGAGTGTCAACGGCCTGTCTCTTTAATTCCCCCCTCATGTTCCCTGGGGTCAGTGGGCTCTTCCTGCATTGCTGCTATCTTTGCTTACTTGAGTTCTACGGGTGAACGTCTCTGTCATACAAAGTTCGGAGTGGACTCATTCTTCTTCTTCTCCTCGTGCCCATTCATCTGGTTCATTGCCTTGTGGTCTGTGGCTATCAGCAGGCGGAATTGTAGGTACTGTTAGGCAACAGAGAAGACTACCTAGAATGCCCTTTTCACAAGGCTTCTTCCAATTGGATGCCTGTTTTGTAGTCTCCATTTTACTTCTTTTGCTTATCCTACACAGAGGCAAAATCCCTGCTTTCCTTGTCCAGATTAACCCTTCACCTGCCAGACAAGTACATTTTGGTCTTTTCTTGAGTTAATTATTAGTTTGGGGAACTGTTACTAGTGACTTATGCTAGTTTAGACACTGCTCTTATCAGGATGTCGGGTCCAAAGGGACATAGGGCTAGACCTGCAACTAAGGACTCAAGGGCGTCACTGACCCCCTTGCTTTTACTGTTCCTCATTTCAAATGGGGCTCCCTAGAGCGTATTCTGGATCTCTCTGCCCTTCCTGTTCTATGGCCCCTATACTCCTCCCGTTCCCTCCAGCACTGACCAAGGGTCAGCTTGGGTTAAGACGTTGTCCACTATGGCCCAATTTCCACTCTCCATTCAAGTGGTTGTTCAGTCTTACAAGCCCCCTACCACTTTCAGTATGTGGCCCCTAGGCCTCTGTCGACACTTCTACGGATGAACGTGAGGAAGAGGAATAAGAATTCTTCCTACTCCTATGAGGACTCTTATGAGGCTGACCCTCTCCCCTCTGCTAAGGGCCTTTATCAGGGTTTTTTGGAAGACCCTTCAGGTCCCTGACACACCTGATGAGGATTCATCTTCTACAGATGTTTTTCAGAGGCATAGGAAATCTTCTACTGGATATCGCCACTCTTGATCAAATTCTTCTGGATGAGTGGAAGACACCAGATAAGAGGCTGTCTATCTTTAAAGGGATAGTAATACTTCGTTTTAACTTTATTTTATTTTGTAGGCATTAAAAAAACATGAAGAATGATATGTCTTATCTCTCAAACCTTTATGGTTTAAGAGAGATTCACAAGCAAAGTTCCCCTCCCCGCCCCTTTTACCTAGTGTAAGCCATCTCCTCTCAGATGTGAATCTGGTTGTAAGACCAGACAGATAACAGAAGGGGACAATGTTCTTTATATGAAAACAATGAAAGCCCTGCTCCCCTTGACAAGCTTTTCAGGTTTTTCCCTTATCTTAATTGAGGATTGTCCCTCTGTGCAATCTACCTGGGTACCTCCCTTCTGCTTTGGCTGAGCAGTGTTATATCAGTAAAAGGGGCGGGAGGGGGACACTTTGTCACTGAATTACTCCTGAACTACAACTCTGACAGAACTGAAATAACACTCTCCAAAGTCCAAATACTATGATGATTAATTAGAGCTGTTTTATTCTGAAACATTACTATCCCTTTAAGAGGTTTTCTAAGCTGTACCCTTTTTCTGAGGCAGCTTTGGTGTAGTGGTCCTCTCCTCCATCTGTTGATCCCCCAGTTTCCAGACTTGCCAAGTCCACTGCTCTGCCGTTGGCGGATGCTGTGGGAATCGGACGTGTATAAGAAACGTTTTGGGTTTTTTTTTCCTCTGGTCAAATTTTGCAGCCACTGGGGGTGCGTTGAGGCCTATTTTTGCCTCTGCCTGGGTCAACAGCTGTTGCAGTTTGTGGTGAACAGATAATGGAAGCAGTCTGTGCAGATGCTCCCAAGGAGGACTTGCCTTTGCCTTTTTTTCGCCAAAGTGACAGAGGCTATGTTTCAAACATGCTGTTTGTGGAGGTCAGGCTGTCTGCCAAAGCCTCAGCTCTCTGTTACTGTGCAACACACTTTTGTGGCTTAAGATTTCATCTGCAGACCAATCTTCCAAGAAGTCACTGGTTTTCTTACACTTTCAGGGCAAGTCCCTATTTGGACCTGTGCTAAAGCAGATCATCAGCAATGCGGATGGGGGCAAGAGCACCTTCGTGCCACCGACCTCCAACAGCCCCCTACTATGGAGTGGAAACTGTTTCTCTGTCGTCCAATACAGGTTACTGGTAACACTGGGCGGCGATCCGCCCCTTTAAGTAGGCAGGAACATTTCTCTAAATGTATGCAGGGGGTGGAGCCTCCCCTCCCTCCTCAGCTGCATCCCAGCCAGCTTGCTTCAGAATGATTTGTTCCTGGGTGTGAACACACCAGGTGGAGAACATCTCTCGTTAGTTTTAGTTTCTTTTTTATTTTTCTGTCAGATATGGAATACCACCATTATGAGAGTTACCATGACTGACAAATGCCCTTTGAAAGCGGCTAGCTCAGTGTCCAGGTGCTTTTTGGTGGACCTTAAGCCCCATGGATTACCCACTGAAGTAATTCTCACTACATGGTAACCTGAAGACAGAAGATCTGCAGGAGAGGTGAGCTACCCTTTGAGTGCTGCAGGTCCACTTGTCCCACAGTGCCCCTTCGCTGGGCTTGTATTTGGGAGTTCTCATTGCGCACTCCTGCACTCATTGGGTATATATATGTATATATGTGTATGTCTGTTGGGTATTTGGAGCAGTTTATGTGGTAACTTAACCCTTTTATGACACTTTCCTTACTGGGCTAGTGTTTTCTCATTGAGCACATATGTTCACTGTATGTTTTTCATGTTTTAACTTTCTAGTTTAACATTTATAAAATTTAGGTACCGCGCCTTTAAGGCGCACTTTACCGCATAGACGCCATTGCTCCATTTACTCTCTATGGGTCTACACTGTCTGGGACATATCTCTGGAACCGCTTCACACAGCAGCTTCAGAGTGGGCTCATTTTAATTGTCTACCCTTGCTCTATCATCCGGTTTATAGTTCAAGTGTGTTGGGGGACTTGGGGGGCTTCGGGCACTGCTTTGGGGTACTTTTTGGGAAAAACTACATTTCCCATGAGCGCTCGTTTCGTGCCTCTTTTCTGATTGGCTCCCGCCGCGGCAGCCATTTTGTGAGCTTTTCTCAGAGAGTATCCTACGCAGGGCTTGGACTCTCCTTCTCTCCTCCGCAGATTAACCCTTCGCCTGCCAGATAAGTCTATATTTAGCATTTCTGGGGTGAAATTTTAATCATTCACACTACAATTGAGTGATTTATTGTGCAGTTGGTTACTTTGACACTGTGAGAATGTCTATACCGCTGGAGCTAGGGGCTAGACCTAAGACTAAGGAGGCTGGGGTATCCGTATCCCCCATTGCGCATTGCTCTTCCTGTCACTCAGGGCTGCCTAGGGAATTCTCTGGTCACTAATGCATGCTCTGAAGGTCCTGACAGCAACCCAGGGCCTTCCAGCCATGCTATTGAGCCAGTTTGGGTTCAAGAGTTTAAGGCTGCGACTAGGGACCTTAGGTCCACTCTACAACTCTTTCCTTCCCAGGTACAGGGGGCTCTTCAATTATGGCAGACCCCCTCTACAATCAGAACCTCCTTGCCCAAACCGCAGGCGGCGCCTGATGTGTCAGATTCTTCTGCGGAAGAATTGTTGCAAGATTCAGATGTTGAGGATGGTACAGTAATAGTCTACTAGGTCTGTTGGGGACCCTTTTGAATGTGATTCTGAACCCTCTGCTGAGGGCCTTATCAGAGCTGTATTGACCACACTCAACATTCCCTTTGTTCAGGAGGTTCCATTTGATCCCTCTGATGTTTTTCAGGTGCCTGCAAAGCCCCTTACTTATTTTCCTCCTAACCCAACTCCTGACCGTTTGGTTTCTGACGCATGGAAAAATCCAGACAAGTCCTCTTCAGTGTCTAAAAAGTTTGCTAAACTTTATCCCTTTTCTGAAACAGAAATGGCTAAATGGGTTCATCCCCCTAAGGTGGACGCACCCATATGTAGACTGTCTAAATCTACTGCTTTGCCTGTGTCTGATGCTTCTGCGCTGCAGGATTGGACTGAGAAGAAACTTGAGGTTTCCCTCAAGTCCATTTTCACTTCTATTGGCACTGCTATGCGTCCAGCCTTTGCTGTGGCATGGGTTAACCGGGCCATTGCCGTTTGGACTGAACAACTCACTGCGGCGGCCCGTCAGGAGGGCCTACTTTGGAGAAATTGCGTCTCCTTGCTAATATTTCTGAAGCTCAACACTGTTTCTGCTGCTGCCTTTGATGCTGTCCGCATGATGGCAAGGGCCTCCACTACTTCTGTGGTGGCTAGGCGTGCGCTTTGGCTTACGATTTGGTCTGCTGACACTGCTTCCAAGAAAGTTTTGCTTTCTTTGCCTTTTCAGGGTACTTCCTTGTTCGGATCTAAACTTAAGGAACTAATTAGCGAGGCCACAGGGGGTAAGAGTACTCTTCTGCCCTTGGTCTTTAAGAAAAAGTTGCCGGCTAAGCATAACCGGTCCTTTCGTTCCTTTCAAACTGAGACACCTATGACGAACCAGGCGGTTCCATCAGCTCCGCGTCCCTCCTCCAAGGCCAAGCAGCAATGGAAGCCCAAGGCCGCATCCAAGCCCAAGACTTCCAAGACTGCTTCGGCATGACTCACCGAACCCGGGTGGTCACTGTGGGTGGTCATCTCCACCTCTTTTGCGGGGTTTGGGAGGATTCGGTGGCGGACCCGTGGGTTTTACAGGTGGTGTCAGAGGGATACAAGATCCCTTTCTTTTCCCTCCCACCTTTTTGCTTTCATCTTTCTCGTTCTCCTCAGGATGTCGAGAGAAGCAGTCTGTTCGAAGACGCTATTCAGGCTCTTCTGGACAAGGATGTCCTGGAGCCAGTACCTCCTTCAGACAGAGGTTCAGGATTCTATTCAAACCTTTTTGTAGTGACCAAGAAGGATGGCGGAGGCCGTCCTATTTTTGATCTGAAGGATCTCAATTCCTTTGTAGTGAAGACTCACTATCGTCTGGAGTCTTTGCACAGGGTGATAGCTGCCATGTCTCCGGGGGAGTTCCTTGCTTCTCTGGACTTCAGGATGCATATTTACACATCCCAGTCCATCTAGAGAGCAGGCAGTATCTGAGGTTTGCCTGCGCCAGGGGTCATTTTCAGTATTCAGCTCTTCCATTTGGTCTGACAACAGCCCCCCAGGTTTTCCAATGGTTTCTGGGGGCCTTGATATCCGTCCTCCATCGGAACAGCATCAGAGTGACTCCATACATGGACGACTTGCTTTTGAAGGCTGCGTCTGTAGACCTTCATCAGCAGGTCCAGACCTGCATTCAAGTCCTTACACATCACGGTTGGATTGTGAACTTGGGCAAGTCAGACCTGGTCCTGTCCCAGCGATATCTAATGAAACGTATTTCTTTAGTGTAGCTATAATTATTACAAAATTATGTATATAAAGGTTACATTTATTTCAATAAAAATAAGAAGATTGCATCAGGGTTTGAGGATAATCAAAATGGGATTTTTAATTTCAGAAAGTTTGGAAATCACTGATTTGCATGTAATTTTTTTGATTATTAAAAAGAGGGAGCATTTTATTTTGTGGATGTTCTCTCCAGAGCATTGTTTGTTTGTCATACTCATACAAACAGTAGGATGTAATGTCCTCTAAATCATCTTTTTTTCTTTCTTAACAGGAGATTGAAGACGAAAACCAAGCTGGTGCAGAGGTGAAAATACTTAGAGGACACAGTGGGCCAGTGTACAGCACCTGTTTTCTTTCTCAAAGTTCAGGCCTTTTATCGTGCTCAGAGGACACTTCCATACGCTTTTGGGATCTTGAAAATTTCACCAACACTGTCTTATACCAAGGTCACGCATACCCAGTTTGGGATCTGGATGTTAGTTCTTGCAATCTGTTCTTTGCCAGCGGATCTCATGATCGTACTGCAAGGCTCTGGTCCTTTGACAGGACCTTCCCACTGATGATATTTGCTGGGCACTTATCTGATGTGGACTGCATTAAGTTCCACCCAAATTCAAATTATCTTGCTACAGGATCCGTAGACAAAACAGTGAGGCTGTGGAGCGTTCAGCAAGGTCATTCAGTGAGGCTTTTCACAGGACACCGTGGTCCAGTCCTTGCCCTTTCTTTTTCCCCTAATGGAAAGTACTTGGCCTCAGCTGGAGAGGATCAGCGTTTAAAAGTGTGGGATTTGGCTTCAGGGACACTTTACAAGGAACTGAGAGGACACACCGATAATATCAACAGCCTCACATTCAGTCCCGATAGCAGCCTGATCGCCTCAGCATCCATGGATAACTCTGTTCGGGTATGGGATATCCGAAATACCTTCAATAGCACCCCTTCAGATGGTTCTTCCAGTGAGCTAGTCGGTGTGTACACAGGGCAGACTAGCAATATTTTAAGTGTAAAATTTATGGCTTACAACTTACTCACGGTGACGGGTGTTGCACAGAAATGTTTGTAACTCTTGTTATAAGCAAATGTGTCAACTCTGTTACTAATGGGAACAAATTTATATTTATATTTATTTATATATATATATATATATATATATATATATATATATATATATATATATATATATATAATTTTTTTATTTTTTTTTTTTATATATAATATAGGACTTGTTATAATCACTTGACTGTTAAAGAAGTCTCCAATGCTTTGGAAACTTAGCACTCAAGGGGTTAAAATTCTCATTTAACTGAACATGTGTATTTGTTGCCAGTGGTGCATTTGGTTTGTTCCAGATCTGCTCCTTCTTTTTGCTTCTTATGTATGGCCCAGTATTTTTTGTTAAGGTTTATTTTAGTAGTATACTAATTTACCTGTAGTTGTATTCTTAATTTTGTGAATGTGCTATTTAATTCTAATCTCCACCTTTAAATAACAATGTTCTATCTACAGTTTGTAAATGAATTGCCTCTGCAGAAGTTCTTTTTATGTGTTCCTCTTTCTAGGAGAACTGTGTGCTGCTGTATATTCTTTGTTCAAGGAAACATCTGGTACACGTGAGATGCACAGTTCTAATGATCCTTTTGCAGTTGCAGGTAAAGTAGATGGTCTTTACAGACTGTACGAAAGATCAAGCACATCAATGAATGATGGGGAAAAAGAACTCAAATAGCAGATTTGGGTTAAAGCAGAACTTTCAATCTATATAAAGTCACCCTCCAATAATTAGACATATGGTGACTAGCTTCATAATAGTGCTATTAGCACTCACAATTACCTGGTTCTGATGTAATCTTTAGTCTTCGGAGACCGGAAGCCAGGTATCAGCGCAGACATCTTGCTTTAGTTCTGTCTGCGAACCTGCGCTGTCAGTCCCGGTCTCCTATGAGGCATTGCACTGTGCCTTAAGGCACTGCAAGGGACTGTCGGCGCAGATGACACTAAAGCAAGAAGCCTGACCGTCAGTCTCCAAAGAATAAGGATTACTTCAGAAATGGATAATTATGAGTGCTAATAGCACTATTATGAAGTTAGTCGCCATATTCCTAATTATTGGAGGGCAACTTTATGGAGGGTGAAAGTTCAGCTTTAACTATGCAGCGTTAGAAAGCTTTTGTGTGAACAGACTTTGTAAAATGACAGGAGCTGCATTGTGCAGCCCTAAAATGGCTGTTATCATCTGCTTGGCTGGAATGCAGTCTAGAAGTATGTGGCTCTCCATCATAGACACCAATGGTTGTGTGAGCAGATCCCATAGACCCTCTGGTGTTGGGTTTTCCTCCAGAGGGTGTATGTGGACTAACCTCATCCAAGACTACAAACTAAACAAAGAGAATTCAATCTCACCCTTCTTCCACGGGTCTCTCCTCAGGCCCTTATTGTGCTCCCATTTTGGTCTGCCAGGGCTCACAATTAAGCCTGTGCTTCGTCACCAGGGCTCCTCACAGTTTAGCTGATCTGCAAGTAGGGCACGATCCAACAAGCCTGCTGGAAAAATTCATTTGTATGTGCTCCTAAAATAAGTTACTTAAAAACGTATTTCAATAATGTGTATATGTAAGATGGCAAATAAAATATTTTAAAATTTTTTTGTGAGCATTTTTATATATTTATCTTCCCGATAAATAGAAGACTGGTAGGGTAAAAGTTATACATTTAATGGCTGAGTACCTCTAGATTGCAAGCTTTAAGGATAACTTAGATCTCCAAGTGATCTAAAGGGATATGAATGTTTCACAATAAAAGGGGTGTGAGGGGATACTTTATCATTCAATTACTCTTGAACTGCAACTCTGACAGTATTGAAATAACACTCTTCATGGCCCAAATACTGTGAAGATTAATTGGAGCTGCTTTTTGTGTGAAACATTACTGTCCCTTTAAAACTTGCATCCTAAAGCTACTTAGCCAATAAAAGTATAACTTACTCTTCCAGTCAACTCCTTTTCCTACGGATAACACGGTACCACCTTTTACTATAAAAAAAATAAATAAAGGGACACTCAAGATCATAAAATGAGCAATAAACTTGGCTGTATGACAGGTCTATAATCCCGGTAGTGAGGTCCACCATTAACCCACCTCCTCCACTCTCTTGTAATGAAGTTTGCCATACTAGGATCCTACTTCTAATTTTGTGGAAAAATGTATACCCACATGTCCTGCCACATCTGGCTACTAGAAGGACAAACCTGCACTTGTCTATACAAGGCGCAAATGTGTGTTAATAAATGAGGATTTAGTTCCAAAATTTGTCCAAACCTTATATAAGCTTGCCAATTCAGTCAAGGTACCTCAATATATGGCAAGTACCTACTCTAATACACCTGTAATACCCTATCTAAACTAAAAAGCGTCCCTGATGAGCTGTTATAATAAACATTAAAGGGACCCTTTAAATAAAGTGTTTTGATACTTGGGGGTCCCAATGTTTGCAATTAAAAACAAAAGAAAACTGTGTAGGCCTGCAGTTAGCGGGTGCCCATCCAAGAGGAGTGCGGGTCCACCAACCCTCCTTTAGGCAAAATGTTCCCACCCCCACAGGCCATATGAGGAATAACTGATTACAAACAGAGAAGGCACACTTTGTAGACCATTCTAATGAAGAATTTATTTGTATACAATGCCATTTCGGCTCTGCAGACAAGCCATTTCGTCCCGGGACCAGGATCTCAGTCTGTCAGAGCACTGATGTGTGTAAAAGGTGTCGGGAGACGTGAACTTTAGAACAATATACTTAAAATAAAGTATTACTATCCCTTTAAAGGCCTCTAAATGTAGAACAGGGAAAAGGAAATTGCACATAAAATATGTGCGTTATGTTAGTGATTAAATTGAATAGGCAAGAAGCAGCTAGAATGAGCAAACGCAAGAACAAAGAAAAGAATAGCTCACATCGCTACCATAATATATACATATAATTAATAGAGCATAAATGTATTATTATTTACACTTTATTAATAATCTGCTATACTATAAAAGAAGTGGTCAGGAGAATGCAAATTCTATGTTCGTGCCCCCATCCCTAGGGAGGCAGCTAGGAGGAGATTTGCATATGTCCTCTACATTGCCTGAGCCCAGTATTACACAGTTAATTATAATACACACACCCCGGGGCTCGCACATAAGAGCAAATATGGTGATCTCCTACAGACTGCCTAAGGCCAACATACACACCCCGGGGGGCAGCTTAGGAAGAGATTACCATATCTCCTACACAGTTCAGAGAAACAAAAAAAATGGCTGCCGCGCACTTGTTGGAGTAAAAAATATTACTTGCCAATAGTGTTCAGCCACCTATATTTCATGTACAAGTGAGAGGCTACCCTACTGCTTTTGTGAATCCAGCTACAGTCACACTCCATATGTTCTTCAACAAACATTACACAGTTGCCCGAATGCCGTTCTCTCTCCCCCTTGCATACCTCAACAAGATCAGCCGTCACTGTTGTAACTAGTATGCTGGTTCTTCCCTTAGCTGTGATAAGTGCCTCCTTTGCTGCTCAATGCCGTGCCTTCACCTCCTACTGAAAGCCCTCACACTGCAAAATAACCTATTCCACTGATGCTAGGAATAAGCTACTGGTACCTGCAGGAGCCAGTGAGGATGGCCTCGCGCTGGTCTGAAACCCACAACTTTGCGCCAATGAAGAGGGCCATTGTGGGCCGCCTCAAAATGGGTATGAGGAGGGAAAGCCGCTGGTGGGGAAAAGTGGTGCTTCTCACACAGCTAACAGCACCATATATTGTGCTAACTGTGAGGCAGAACGAACTGTGCTTTCATGGCGTGATTTGCATAGTGGCTAAACAACTTTATAACATCTAATCTACTTGTGCTCCTCCATTATCAGATAAACGAGGGAGTGCTGGGAGTGAAAGGCCCATGAGCCAAAGGCAGTTTTATTGGCAGGCAAACTCATACGGAGCAAGGAAGCGTGTGAAACCCTCAGCGTTCTTGCCTCTGGGTGGAACCTGGTATTTCTATTTTTAGGAGTTTGAAAGAGCATAAAATAACTGCCAAACCCAGGGGAGGGGCAGCTTGTGTGTGCCCAGCATCGGTCTGTCCTGGGCACCCACTGCTCTGCTTGGTACTATACACAGAGGGGAGATGTGGGACCTTCAGTACATACAGGGATCAGGAAAAGGAGCACAAACCATTCAGTTTAACCACTTAAATGCTACAGATATGGTATGGGTAGCAAATATGAGGTTAACAGTTGAACATCCAGAGGGATGTGTAGAGTAGAGTAAAGCAAAATAATTCCAATGGTTACATTGTCAAAATAGCAAAGTGGGATGGCATTGCCTGTCGTTATGAGGACTGTATTATGATACATTATTTTGAGTAACTGTAATAAAAGTATGACGTGTTTGTATTTTGAACTGTGTTGGTGTGAATGTCTGTGTGGAATTGAGCACATTGCTGCTATTTTCACTGCATTAACCCTTTGAGTGTCAGAGGGACATACAACATACTGCAAAGTAGTGTGCTGCATAACACTCTGCAACTCAAAGGGTTACAGTGTGCTCCCTGTAATGGAGTAACCACCATGTTGCTCTTCACTATTAGTGCCAGTGGTATTCTGCGCACTGCAGTGTAGTATGTTGCATGCCCCTCTGACACTGAAAGGGTTAATGCAGTGAAAATAGCAGCAATGTCCTAGCTTAAACACACACATTCTCACAAACACAGATCAAAATACAAACACGTGTCACACGTTTATTAGTTGCTCAAAATAATTCTTCGTAATGCAGTCCTCCTTATAATGAAGGGCAACACCGTCCCACTTTGCTAATATGTATATATTATGGTGAGTCGGTGGTGTAAGCGATTATGTTCTGGCTACCAGAAAGCATTAGCTGAAATGTAAAAATAGGTCCAGTTCCTAGTCTGCTTATTAAGGAATGTACAGCTAGTACCAATTTGTGATCTTCTCTTTTAATCTAACACTTCCTGGAAGTGGGCTGCAGGTTCATGTGCTAGCCCATATATAGGAACTGAAAGGCTGTCTGTTAGCAAATGTTGCCTTAGCTCAGGCCATTAACAGCCAATTGTACACTATTCCTACTGAGACACCAACAAGACTGCTAGACTTTTTATTTTCTACCAAAAAATAGAGAATTTTATTCAGATCCTAGGCAGAATACGGACTATACATGTCTATAGCCGCATTTAATTTTAAGTTGTTGTTCATTTAAAAACATTAGCAGTTTGCCCATTGTACAGTGTACCTGAGAACTTAACACAGACTGTGTTTAAATAAAATGTAATAAATTACTCTTAAAAGCTATTTTTCTCTGTCATCCAATATAGGTTACAGGTAACATTGGGAAGGCGCCCCTTTAATTAGACAGGAATAATTCTTGAAAAGTGCAGGGTGGATCCTTCCTTCTTTCCCCAGCCAATCTCCATCCAGTAAGATTTGTTCCTTGATCAAGCAAGGAAAGAGAACAGTTCTGCTATAGTTTTTAGTTATATTTAATGTTTTCTGTTAGATATGGAATACCCACCGTTAGGTGGATTACCATTACTGACGTCCCAGTGTTGTAGTGCTGTTGTGAACCTTCCAGCCCTGAGGGGAAAATCTTGTGTAGCATGTTTTTTCCCCTAGGAGAAGCACACCCAGGCCTCTTCTTTACTAATGGTAATCTGAAGACAGAAGACCTGCTAAAAAGGTGAGCAACCCTTTGAGTGCTGAGGTCCACTTGTCCCATGCTTCCCCTCCACACAGGGGTCACCTTTGGAGTTCCTGTTACATACTCCTGCACTCACTGGGCTTATATGCATGTCCATTGGGGTCTGGAGCATAGGGATTTCTGAGGTAAATTTACCCTTCGTTTGCCATGTTGAGCATTCTTATGGGGATTATTGCACTTTCCCTACTGGGTTCAGTGTTAATTACTTTTATTCTGGTGTTTGTTTTTCTGCTTTTTGACTTACTTTGCTTATTTTGCATTATTTGGCTTCCGGCACGCTTTAACGTATAGACGCCATGCTCCATTCACCTCAATCGGACTTTACATTTTGGGACATATCTGCATCCGCTCAACATAGCGACTTAAGAGACGGCTCATTCTGTTTGCCTACCCTTGTCCTGTCATCTGGTTCTGAGTCTTTTGGGGGCTTTGGGCACTGTTTTTGGGGTACCTGAAGGGGAACTACATTTCCCATGAATGCCAGTTTTGCGCGCTAGTTTCTTATTGGCTGTCTTTGCGGATGCAATTTTCTCCTTTCCATTCAAGAGTAACCTACGCGGGGCTTGGACTCTCGTCTCCTCTCCTCAGCAGATTAACCCTTCACCTGCCAGTTAAGTATATATTCGCTATTTCTGGGGTGAAATATTAATCCAAGACACTGTATTTGGGCTTTACCTAATACTTTCAGACGTTTATACCCTGTTAGGATGTCAGACCTGTTGGGACTTTGAGCTAAGCCTAAGACTAAGGATACTGGGGTGTCTGTGACCCCCATTGCACATTGCTCCTCATGTCAAGCAGGGCTACCTAGAGAATACTCGGGTCATTTATGCCCTTCATGCGCTGCTGGCCCTTCCTCTCTGCCAGGGACCTCCAGCCATTCACTAGTGCCACTGTGGATGCAGGAGTTTAAGGATACTACTAAAGAGTTAAGGTCTACTTTACAACTCCTTCCAACACAATTGCAGGGGGTCTTCCAGAGTTGGCAGCCCCCTACTTCATTCAGGTCTTCAGTACCCAAACCACAGGGTGTCCCTGATGTCAATTCCTCTGAGGAGGAATTGTTGGTGGACTAAAGTGAGGGTGAATGTTCTGAGGAAGCTTCCTCCCAATTCTTTGGGGACCCCTTTGAGGCTGATCCTGAACCCTCAGCTGAAGGTCTGATCAGAGCAGTACTCAATACTCTGAACATTCCTCTCATTTCTGAGGTTCCTAAGGGCCCCTTTGATGTGTTTCACATACCTAATAAGCAGAGTACATTTTTTCCTCCTAATCCCACCCTTGATCAGCTGGTGCTTGACGACTGGAAAAACCCTGACAAGAAATCTACTTTGTCTGAAAGTTTGCTAAGCTATATCCCTTCTTTGAAGTGGCACTGGCTCAGTGGGCTCATCCCCCTAAGGTGGATGCCCCTGTGTCTAGACTTTCTAAGTCCACAGCTCTGCCTGTGGTAGACGCTTCTGTTCTTAAGGATTGGACTGATAGAAAACTTGAGGCCTTTCAAAAGGCCATCTTTGCTACTTCAGGCACATCCTTACGTCCCTCGTTTGCCGCTGCTTGAGTGAACAGGGCCATTGCTGTCTGGACAGCACAGCTTTCTGTGGCAGTATGTCAGGGTGCTCCCACTACTGACTTGTTGTGGCTTTTGGCCAACATTTATGAAGCTCAGCATTATGTTTCTGTAGCTATCTTTGATGCTATCTGTTTGGTTGCTAGGGTTTCTGTCTTGTCCATGGTTGCCAGACGGGCTCTCTGGCTTAAGATCTGATCAGCAGATACCATCTCTAAGAAATCCTTACTTTCGTTGCCCTTTTTGGGAATGTCCTTATTTGGCCCGGAGCTTAAGGTCATAATCAGTGAGGCCACTGGGGGCACCCTCTTGCCCTTAGTTTCCAAGAAGAAGGCTCAAGTCCGATGGAATCTGCTTTTTTGTCCCTTTCAGGCTGAGGCGCGTGCCATGCCCCAGGCAGTTACCCAGGCTACGCATTCCTCCTCCAAACCCAAACAGCAGTGGATGCCCAAGTGGTCCTCCAACAAGCCCAAGACTCCTCCAAATATTCTTCGGCGTGACTCGCTGAACCCCGGACCCCGCGCACCAGAGAGTGGCCATCTGCACCATTTCCTCAGTGTCTGGACAGACACCGTGGCAGATCCATGGGTTTCACAGGTTGTCTCAGAGGGGTACAGGATTCCCTTCACCTCTCTCTCTCCTTTCAGGTTATTTCCTTCTCGCATTCCTCATGGAGCAGAGAAGCGCAGTCTTTTCATCTGTGCCATCCAGACCTTTTTGGACAAGGAGGTCCTGGAACCTGTTCAGGTTTCTTTTCCAACCTGTTTGTGCTTTCCAACAAGGATGGTGGCTGCAGTCCAGTCTTAGGCCTCAAGGATCTCCATTCCTTTGTGGTCAAAACTCATTATCGCCAGGAGTCTCTAAGGACCTTGATTGCAGCCATGTGTCCTGGGGGATTTCTCTCTTCTCTGCACCTTCAGGATGCCTATCTGCACATAGCCATCTATCTGGAGACCCGGCAGTTTGGTTGCGACCAAGGGCACTTCCAGTTTTCTGCTCTTCCCTTTTGGTCTGACTACGGCCCCCCAGGTCTTCAATCATATCCTGGGTGCTTTAGTCTCCGTCCTGCACAGGGAGGGCAGCAGAGTCACTTCATACATAGACGACTTGCTCTTGAAGGCCCCCTCTCTGGAACTTTATCAGCAGATCCAGGACTGTATTCATGCTCTCACCCATCACGGGTGGATTCTGAACATGGACAAGTCTGATTTGATTTCATCTCAAAGACTGGTTTTTCCTGAGTCTTCTATTCAACACCCTAAAGGGCATGGTGTTTCTCACGGATGAGGTGGCTCACCAGATCACCCACAAGGTGTCTGCAGTCCTGGGGAGCGGTCCTGGGTCACCTGAACGCCCAGGGTCGGTGGTCTGCAGAGGAGCCTCTCCTACCCATCAATGTTCTGGAGCTTCAAGCAATATTTCATGCTCTCCGGTACTGGACACTCAAGCCCAAGTCCAGTGTGACAATGCCACAGCTGTGGTTTACATCAACAAGCAAGGTGGAACAAGAAGTCTCGCAGCTTGGTTGGGGGTCAAGACTATCTTGTCTTGGGCAGAAGAACATGTCCCTGCCATTTCCACCATTCATATTCCTGGCATAGGCAACGTTCTGGCAGACTTCCTAAGCCGTCACACAGTGGATAGATGAGAGTGGGAACTGCATCGAGATGTGTTCGACCTCATTGTCGGGAAATGGGTATTTCCATACGTCGACCTGATGGCGACCAGGCACAACCGGAAGGTTCCATTGTTCTGCTCCTGCTGGAGGAACCCTCTAGCTCTGGCAGTGGATGCCATGTCGATTCCATAGCACTTTCCTCTAGCGTACATTTTTCCTCCCATCCCCATGCTTCACAGGGTGTTGAGGAAACATCTGGAGGGCTTTTCAGTTATTCTGATCGCTCCGTACTGGCCTCATCAGGCATGGTTTCCAAAGATCCTGGATCTCTCGGTAGCGGAGCCCTTTTTGGGTTCCCCGCAGAGCGGACCACCTTCTACAGGGTTATCTGTGGAAGGAGGATGTGGACCGTCTGGGTTTGATAGCATGGTGATTGAATCCTCAATATTGATGAGGAAGGGTTTCTCTTCAGGCGTAGTGGCTACTATGCTTAGTGCTCTGAAACCTGTTTCCTCTAAAACACACCACAGTCTGGTCTACCTTTCTTGGTGTGCTGATAAGGATCTTCCTTCTCAGAACTTCGACCTTCTTACAGTCTTGTCCTTTTAACAGGACGGAGTTGACAAGGGGCTTAGCCTGAGTTCCTTGAAGGTTCAGACTTCTGCGCTCTTATTTCAGAAATTAATCTCCATTCTTCCTGATAAGGTTTTCTTTCAGGGCGTGGCTAATGCTCGTCCTGCCTTTAAGAACCCCGCTCCTCAGTGGGATCTTAATTTGGTTTTGGGAGTCCCTCAGAGCCCTCCTTTAGAGTGTTTGCCTCCTATTCGTCTCCATCTGCTGACTTGGAAGATGACCTGAATCAGAGACTGAAGCTGCAGGGTAGTTGATTGATAGCCCCCACGGGCATATAACGGAGACCAACAGTATTGGGATTGCTTGAGCCAATAGCCCTCACGGGCGTATAACGGAGAACTACTGCTCTGCAGATGACAATTGAGCCGCCGACAACCGAGGCTCACAACGCGGCCGACTCAGCAGAAGCAGTGTATATGGTAACGGCTTAGCAAGAGTTAACAGTAGCAGTGAAGTAGGAGTAAGCGCTACAAGTGATCGGAGGCTCAATGAGTAGCGAAATAGCACAGCAAGTGCCAAGGAGACTCAGCTATACTAGTACAATGCGCCAGAGAAACGGAAGGCTCCGCTCAGGAGACACGGCTCAGCAGGAGTTAATGCAGCAATCTCGAAAGGCTCAGACACACACGCTGCAGAGATCAGAATGTCGCCGAGGCGACAACAGGCGCTGTAGACTGGAACAGTAGTACGCCAGCACAGGTCCAGAAGCAGGAAGTCAGCCAGGCCGGGTCAGATCACGGAGGAGATTCGCAGACAAGCCAGATCAGCAACGGGCAGGAACGTCAGCCTGGCCGGGTCAGATCACGGAGGAGATTCGCAGACAAGCCAGATCAGCAACGGGCAGGAACGTCAGCCAAGCCGGGTCGGATCACGGGACAGGAACACAGGAGCGTAGTCAGTACAGGCCAATTCGGTATACAGAAGGTCAGGAACACTGGAACACAGCAACACTGGCTCTGGAACACCACTGAAGGGCACCTGACAGGTGCCAATGGCCAGAATAAAAAGGTCACCAGGGGTGGGCCAAACAAGCTCAACCAATAAGGGAGCAGCACAAGTGAGAGTGACAGAGAGATCACAGGAACCGTGATACCCCCCCATCACCCAGTCAGGTCTGTGCCTCCTTCAGGAC
Organism: Rhinophrynus dorsalis; assembly: GCA_037306005.1. Lineage (NCBI taxonomy): Eukaryota > Metazoa > Chordata > Amphibia > Anura > Rhinophrynidae > Rhinophrynus > Rhinophrynus dorsalis. Next base: position 186,254,344 of record CM074720.1, on the reverse strand, counting down.
AGACCTGTAAATGCTGCGCTCCCTTGTCGGCTCTTTAGTATTACACAGCGCTGGGAGATGACATCATCTCCCAGCACTCTGCATGAAGAGAAGACCGTGCGGGAGCTCCAGCAGCTACAGGTCTGTGCCAAAGGAGGCACATACAGACCTCTCCTGCCGCTGGACCACCAGGGAAGAGGTAGGAAATGGACACTGGGGGGCAATGTGGAAATGATGGGGCAATATCGATCTGATGGGGGGCAAGATGGAGATGATGGGGCAATGTATGTGAGGGTAAGTTGGAGCTGATGGTAATATGGAGCTGATGGGGGGCAGTATGGAGATGAAGGGGGCAATGTGAGGGTAAGTTGGAGCTGATGGGGGCAATATGGAGATGATGAGGGTAACGTGAGGGTAAGTTGGAGCTGATGGGGGCAATATGGAGATGATGAGGGTAATGTGAGGGTAAGTTGGAGCTGATGGGGCAATATGGAGCTGATGGGGGCAATGTGAGGGTAAGTTGGAGCGGACGGGGCAATATGGAGCTGATGGGGGCAATGTGAGGGTAAGTTGGAGCTGATGGGGGCAATATGGAGCTGACAGGGGACAATGTAAGAGCAATATGGAGATGATGAGGGGCAATGTGGAGATTAGGAGCATTGTGGAGGTGTCCAGTGGAGATGGCCAAGGGGGGGGGGGCGCTTCAGGTTTCTGTGCCTACATGCTCCTGAGATGTAAACTTTTTCTTTTTTTTTTAATATATATTTTGAATAAATAATTATGAAAAGTGCCCTTTTTTTCATTTGAGCCCATGTCCCCCAAAATGTCTGTGCACGTCCCTGGCAGTATGGTATGGTTTGCGTACCTGATCAGCATGTCCATTCAGAACCTGATTCTGCTACCTCCCAGATCAGATCTGTTACTCCAAGGTCACTTGTGGTACGAGGATGGAGAGTGACTGGCTTTGACGGCGTGGTTCTTGAAGCTAACATTCTGAAGCAGAGGGGTTTCTCCACCATCATTCAGGCACAGAAGCTGGTCTCTTATAAGGCATACCATATGGTTTTGTCTGTTTTTCACAAGTGGTGTGAGGACAAAAATGTATCTCCACAGGTCTTTGACCTTCCCCTGGTGTTGCCTTTTCTTCAGGATGGAGTGAACAAGGGCCCCAGCTTGAGTTCACTTAATGTTCAGATATAAGCGGTCTGTTCTATTAGAGCGGGATTGCTGTTGTCCCACACATCAAGGTTTTCCTGCATGGTGTGGATCATGCCTTACCCTCCATCAAGGACCCTACTCCACAGTGGGATCTAAAAATGGTCCTGGGTGTCTTACAGAGACCTCCTTTTGAGCCTCTGGCTTTCATGTTCTTGTGCCTATTGTCACTCAGGATGACTTTCCTCTTGGCAGTGGTCTCTGTGCGAAGTGACGTTGAATTACAAGCTCTGTCTTGTAAACCTCCTTTCCAGGTGTTTGACCAAGATAAGATGATGCTCAGTAGTTTTGTCCCAAGGTGGTCTCCTAGTTTCTCATATGTCTGGAGATTGTTATACGTTTTTTCCTGACCTTGCATCTGAGAGAGATCTATTGCACGTGGTATGATGCCTTAAGTTCTTTGTGCACCGTACAAAGCCTTTTAAGACGGCTGACTTTTTGCCATTCCCAAGGGTCCCATAGTTGGTCAGGCTGCTTCCACTGTAACTATTGCCTGTTGGATTTAGGCTACCATATGCTAGGCATATGAGATCAGGAAGAAAACATTTCCCTTTAAGGTCTTAGCATATTCCACCAAATCTGTGGGTGCTTCCTGGCCCTACAAGAACTAGGCCTCAGCTGAACAGCTGTACAAGGCTGCGACTTGGTCTTTGTTGCTTGCTGTCACCAAACACTACAGTGTCAATGGAAAGTCCTCCAGGCAGTCTTGCCTGTTTAGGTAACAGTCTCTTCTTTTCTTACTGCCAGTTGTTGTTCAGGGGTTTTCTGAGCCATGTTGGCTCATATGCTAGTTCAGTGCCTGTTGAAGTTTGTTTTAGGGTTATTCAGATCCTCAATGCTCCTAGGGAACTCTAGTGTCATGGGGACGTGTGAGAGGTCTTTTCTCCTTTACTTTTTCAGGAATCATAGCTTAGATATATACACCTATGGTACCTGTGTTCCATGTTGAATGTAAGAGAAAATGGGATTTTGTCTTTTCTTGTATAATCCATTTCTCTTTAGACCATATAGAACGCAGGCCTCCCACCAGTTTAAAGACCTTCCTGGCTCCCGTGCAGAGGAGTCCTCTTAGGATCTTAGTCACGGGGAGTTTCTTCTCCCCTCCCCACATATTTCTTTGTATGTATTTTTTTATCATATCAACCTTGGGAGTAGGTGGGTGTTTGAGGAGGGAGTCCCCACCCCAAATATCCTGTCATTTGTGATGTGCCCTTCCTTCTGGGAGGAGGAACTCCTCCCCATGGTAACTGTGTTCCAAATGAACTAAAGAGAAAAGGATTTAACAGGTATGAACACTAACATCCTATTTTTTCTTACATCCTATGTGGAACACAAGAACCATGGTGTAAAGTATACTTCTGCAGGAGGGCAATGTCCGTGTCTTGAATGGTGGGCTACTATCTCTGGCCTGCAATTTTGGTTTCAACCAGAGGATTTCTTACATTATCAGCCCTCTCCTATTAGTTCCTGCTTAGCTGGACTGAAAATATGTTTGTATGTTTGAATATTGAATACAAGCTTTCTGCGTACAGATCCTGTGAGTATGTCCCTGTCTTTGGCCACCTGTGGTAATTCGGCTGGACTGACATGCTGCATAGTTCTGTATATCTGTCTATTCCACTATCCCTCTCCTTTGCTAGAGGGGATTTTCATTAATTTAAGTCATTTTTATTCACTTGGATTGATTTTAATTATTTTTTTTCATTGAACTTTATCCATACAGTCCTGTAAACCTTCCTGTTCTCTGATGCTTCAGATTCCAGTTCTTCTCTTCATATTTTTTAGAAGAGGTAAAAAGGAGGCTACCTTTTCTTCTTTGGAGTTCCTTAAACCAGGTTCTCTTGGATATCTGGAGGTTTTTCTTTCCAGACCTCTCACTCTTGTATCCCTTTTTGTCAGATTCTTTAATGTGGTGGGCTACTCCCTCCATTCTTCTGCCTTTCCAAGAATAAAACTTTGCCTCTTTCGGATGGGGCAGTACTTGAGGACCAAGTGGATAGGTGTTTGAATTCCAGATTGAAAACGAATTTTGCAGCTGCTGGTGCTGCTACATGTCCCACTTGACTAGGGTCATGGCTATTTGGGGGGTTCAGAGCCTGTCCCAGGAATTACGATTCAGTAGGATATTTTTATGATTTCTGTAAGAAATATTGCAACATTGAGTGACAATGGAAACAAGTTTGGAACTCACTGAGCAGCTAGTACGTGGGGTTAGTGGTGGAGTTGTAGATGAGGAATGGCAGATAGGCAGCTGGGTAACAGTAAGGAAGAGGAGGCATTGGGCAGCGGAAGTGGAAAGCCAGTTCTGAGTTGACTCTGTCCAACAGATTTTCAAGATTGTGTGAAGATATTAATGAGGATAGCTCAGAATTGGCAATACTGGAGAGGGCTGATTCCTCTAGCAGCCAGCAGAATAGTCCTTTCAGTTTATATGGGATGCTCTATTATTAGGACAGGGCTTATAATTTTAAGTCCTTTGATACTAGCCAGACCTGAAAAGTTACTCGCCACTGCAAGCCAAAACATACCCACCAGGGCTGAATTTCTACTCGCCAGAGCCCTGATTAGGAGAGTAGATAGGGTAATCTGCCATCAAGAACGTGAAGGGGCATTAGTAGCAGAAAAAGGGAAGTGGTCATGCCACTCTTCAGATCTCTAGTTAGACCTCACCTGGAGTATTGTGTACAGTACTGGAGACCCCATCTCCAGGAGGATATAGAAACTCTAGAGAAAATTCAGAGAAGGGCTACTAAAATGGTGATTGATTTACAGGAAAAGACATATCAGGATAGAATAAAGGATCTGAACATGTATAGCTTGGAGGAGAGAAGAGAGTGGATATGATAGAAATATTCAAATACATGAAGGGATTCAACAAAGTGCAGGATGGAAGTACATTCCAAAGGAGTATAAATGTTAGGACTAGAAGCCATAGACTAAAACTAGAGGGACACAGGTTTAGATGTAATGTAAGAAAGTTTTACTTCACTGAGAATGTAGTAGGTAAGTGGAATAGCCTACCAGCAGAAGTGGTACAAGTTAATACAGTGACAGAATGTAAGCATGCATGGGATAGGCATAAGGCTGTCCATAACATAAGAAAAGACCAAGGATCAAAAACAAGTTTGAGGTTTTTTACAGTAGGAAAATGGTCAGACTAGATGGGCCAAATGGTTCTTATCTGCCCTCAAATGCTATGTTTCTATGTAATTCCGAACAGTATGTGTTCTCTCAGTTGCTAGGATTCTGCATATTGCGGACAGGGCAGACATTATTGGGATGGACTGCAGATGATCCAGCTTTCTTGGTACATGTTGGTACCAATGACAAAGTGTCAGCACTTTATGCGGCAGCTGCTCGAGCCGACCGCAGTTACTTCTGGCGGCTCCAGCCACATTGCCTGTCCTTTGGGGTTGCCTCCGGTGAGGCAGGCTCGTGTTGGCGGCTCAGCCGCTGGGATGCGGCATGCAGTTCAGCAGCATCTCCTGCTGGCGGGCAGCGGCAGTCTCGTCATTTTTGCCGCACGTCCAGAGTCAGGACATGCACTCTATTTAAAGTGACAGCCACCTCTTGGCTGATCCTCCTCTTCCTGTCCCCCTGCCTATTTGAACTGCCTGGACACAGGGCTTAGTTGCCCTTTTATTTGTGTCCAGTGCAGTTCTAGTGACTGATCTGCTGCTGACCTGTGGCCCTGTCCGAGTACCCGCTCCGTGTATGACCCCTGGCATGTTGGACATCCATTCTGGTGCAGACCTGCAGCTCTGGCAGACTAACTGTTCCGTGTGTCATTCCCGGCTTTGGCTGACTACCCGCTACGTGTATGACCTCTGGCTTGTCTGACTATCCGCTCTGGTGTTGACCTGGGGCTCTGTCCACTGCATATCCAGCATACCAACGCTTCAGTGGACATCCATCCTGGTGTAAACCTGTGGCTCTGGCTGACGACCCCCTCTGTGCATGACCTCTGGCTTGTCTGACCACCCTATCTAGTGCTGACTGTTGGCGTTATCTACTACCTTGCTTGTGGCCTTCCATTTAGTGGATAACCAACCCGGTGCAGGCTTGGGGCTCTGGTAGACTTCTTCCTATTGCCTCCCTACGTTGCTGGTTCTCTCAGGTGCGGACCTTAGACCATGGGTACCCTTATCTCTGTCTGGCTACTCCCAGTTGCGGACCTGAGGTACTGCAGACTCTCCTGTTCCATTTTTGGGACACTGTTATCTAGAGAATCACACGGTAGCAGGCTTCTATTCCTGGTAGTCGTCTCTTGTACCGTTGTATGCTTCTCTTATATCTTGCATATTTTACTGTCTTGTGATATCTCTGTATCTTGTTGCCTGAATAAAGTTGGTGTTACCTTGAGTACTCGTCCTGTGTTTCCTTGTTGGTACCGTGACACACAGTTGGAGGAAGATGGATGTCTCTAAAAAATTATTTCAGGAATTTAGGGTGCAATCTCAAGGCAAGGACCTCTAGGGTAGTTTTTTCTGAAATACTAACTGTTCCATGCACCAGTGCAAGTACTCAGAGGGAACTCAGGGAGCATAATACATGGCTCAAGTATTTGGGTATTTTAAGAACAGTGGGCTGATTGTGCTCTTGGGTACAATCTATATGTAAGTGATGGATTGCACCTAAATGGTAGGGGAGCCACCGTGCTAGGGGATATAATGGTAAGAAGGGCAGAGGAAAGGGGGGGGAGGTATGGATAGCAAAAATAGAGTAGATAATGAACTAGGTCCAAGTAAATGATTATGGGTTGGAGAAGGGGTAGGTATGAATGTAGCCCAAGGAAGGAACGCCTATTAATCGAAGATGTAGAAAAAAGGCAAGTAGTGGGTAAAATATGTAAAGACTCCAAAATTAATTGTATGTTGGCAAATGCAGGAAGTATTGTAGATAAAATGGGAGACATAGAACTGCTGGCGGTTAATGAGCATTGGTCATTTGAGATCATTTTATCAAAACAAAAATGTATAGGTTCAGCCAAAACTCTTAATTATAAAAAAAAAAAAAAAAAAAAAAAAACCTTCAAAATGTTAAATGTCAGTGCATCACACAGACTGGAATATGATTTAAAGCAAAAATACTGAGGAAAAATGGACAGAATTTAAATTTAGGTTGCAGAAATATGTTCAGCAATATATACAAGTGGGCAACAAACGCAAAAGAAGATCACAGCCAATGTTGTTAACTGCAGATGTAATGAAGGAAATGGCAAAGGGGAAAAAAGGCATTTAAACTGTTTAAATCTGAAGGTACAGAACATTATTTTTTAAAATAGAGGAGTGCAACAAAGTTTGCAAAAAAGCAATTAGGTTAGCAAAAGCAGATCATAAAACTCAAATTGGAAGGGAGAGCAAAACAAATCCAAAAAAGATTTTCAAATACATAAATAGCAAAAAATCTTAGGCAGGTATGCATTGGACCTTTCAAATATGAGATGGGCGAGTTGATTAAAGAGGATAAGGAAATGTCCGATGTTCCAAATACTTTCTTTGCATCAGTATATAAAAGGGGACACAAAATGGTAGAAGAGCCTCAACAAATGAACTCATACCATTATCAGATATTGGGTTAAAGGGATAGTTATGTTTCACAATAAAAGCGGCTCCAATTAATCGCCATAGTATTTGACCCATGGAAAGTGTTTTTTCAATTCTGTGGTGAGCTGTGGTTTAAGAGTAATTGATTGTAAAGTATCCCACTCCCTTCCTTTTTACTGATGTAACCTTGCTTACCTCAGAGCAACAAGACTGTTTGAATGGATCGCAGAGAGGGACAATCTTCAGGGAGTTTAACCCCTTAAGGTCCGGAAACTTTTGAGATGGATTTCACTTAAGGACCAGAGCAATTTTGACTTCTGTGTCCACTCCACGGCAGTAGAGTAGGCATTAGTCTCTGCCTCCCAGCTGGTAGGACCAATCTCTTTGCTTAAATATCCCTCGTTCACCTCCATTCCCCAGTTAGTTTGGTCCTACCGAGCTGGAGGACGGAAGAGGACTTCCCTACCTTTTATTTATTTTTCTCTTGCAGGCTTTCCCTTCAGTCTCTGATGCATTTAAATGCTGTCCCCGGCTTTAGGTTACCTCACTAATGCCATTTGTAACTCTGACTGCGTAATCAGGCTTTTAGGATGTCCTGGCGTTTGTTGGAGTCCCAAGTGTCTGACATGAACAGAGCTTCCCTTTCTGAGCTTCCTCGGTGCATCGCAGCTATTACCCATACTTGTCTACTCGGTGAATGGGCGCATGGCGTTGACGTCACACATGCGTTCCATTGATGAAACGCACGCCCTAGAACACCATAGGATATAAAGGGAGCATGAGAATAAAGGTTTTCAGGTCAGTAAATTATATATTTTGTTTAAATCATTTTTATTGAATCAACAAAACCAATAAAGAGCAGACATACATAGTCTGAAATCTTATTGTTTCTTTTAGGACTTTGTAGGACTTTGTAGTTGAGTTTCAGTGATTGAGAGGAAATGGAGAAATTAGCCATAATGCGCCATATGCCTTTCCAGTCAGCAAATGTGAAGCAATGGCCCAATTCCTTCTCCCATGCTTCGGTGTAAGACGGGAGCTCAGACATCGAGTCCGAAAGTAAGATTGCATAAATTTTACCTAGAAACCTAACCACAGATATGGCTGACAGATCTAGAGGAAAAAAAAAAAGAGTCTTCGACATCCAGAGCCAAACTTCTTAAAGATGTAGCAACAATAAAAGAAGCAAACAACTTTGCCTGTGATTCGTCCCTGGACATCTTTAAGCTACTGACCAAGACTTATGCCATGTCTGTTGTAACCAGATGAGCCTTATGGATATGTTCATGGGGAGCAGATTCTAGTTCCAAAGCAAAGCTTGTTGCTCTCCCCTTTTCAGGAGAGTTTTTCTTTGGATCACAACTAGAAGAACTGATCAAAAAGACATCGGGAGGAAAAAGTGCGTTTCTGCCTCAAGATAAGAGATCACCAAAGTATTTTCGTGGCATTGGATCCCGCTCTAGAAGACCATCCTTCACAGATAATAGAAGATATCCCTCGCATCATTCCTTTGACCAACCGAGGTCAAATGTCAGCCAGAGAGGAGGATTCGAGAGGGATTTTTCCTGGAAGGTCCAATCTAGAAAAGATTTTGCCTGAAGTTCAGTGGGCCCCTTTCCCAGAGTCAGTAGGGGGCAAACTGACTCAGTTCTCAGCGGTATGGGCTCAATTTTGCCCAGACCAATGGGTTTGTCAAACAGTGGGAATGGGGTATCCACTAGAGTTTTTATCAATGCCAACCAGACAAGTTTTTCAAAGGTCCAACCTTCCATTATAAGAAAGCAAAAGGCCTGTTGGAATCAGTCCAGAAGATGCAGATATCACGGTGCCTGTGATTGCTGCTTTGCTATGTCTGTCACCTATAGGGGGCTCCCACTGGCTGCTTGCCTTTTGTCCGCCTCATATTGCCTATTTAAACCTAGCTTGGGCACCCTTTAGTTGCCCTTTCGTGGTGTCTCTGTGTATTTCATTTCCACCATGCTACAGAAGCTTTATTGGCCATTCTGCTGTTCCAGAGTACCTGAGTTCGTGCTGTTCCAGTACCACTGTCTGCTGTGTTGGTTCCAGTCCTGTTCCGGTTGAGTTTCCTGTAGTTGCTGTTTCCTGCAACTGATCTCCGTTACAGTTCCTGATCCGGTTGGATGTCCTCGCTGGTTCCTGTTTCTTCCTGGGTCTGGTTCCTACAACGGTGGCGACATTGTTCTTCGGTCGCTTGGCGACATTCCAGTCAGTTGGTTCCCAGCGCGCGGGCGCTGGTTTGCTTCACTGTCTCACGACACTATTCATTGAGAGTTGGTTGCTCCCAGCGTGCGGACGCTGGTTCGCTCCAAAGCCTTGAGGCTATATTATACCAAACTCTGTTGGTTCCCAGCGTGAGGACGCTGGTTCGCTCCAAAGCCTTGCGGCTATAATATTAAACTCTGTTGGCTCTCAGCGTGCGGACGCTGGTTCGCTCCCAAGCCTTGTGGCTATCATACATGTGTGTTGGTACCCAGCGAGCGGACGCTGGTTTGCTCTATTTCCTCACTGCCTTTCACATAAAGACCTGTTGGCTCCCAGCGTGCGGACGCTGGTTCGCTCCTGGCCCTCGTGGCTCACTACTCAGTTATATTGTTGGCACTAGCGTGCTGTCCAGTCTTGGACTGCCTTACTCCATCTCTACCCTGTCAAGGGTCGCATATTATCTGTAGTATTTGGGCTACGCATTTAATTACATCTTAGACTGTCATTATCTTCTGACAGTAATTGGGGCCACTCTGGTTGACACCTCTTCCTTTGGGTTGCCCTGCCTGGTACATTGGTAAGGCCGGAAGAACCTATTACATTCCATCTTATGGTTGCCTTACCCGGTATTGGCAGGGCCGGTAGAACCTAGTCTTTCTGCGTTCCTTCGGGCTGCCTTGCCCGGTATATTGGCAGGGCCGGTAGAGTCTGTTTAGCTGGTTATCCGTTAGGCTGCCTTGCCCGGTATTTTGGCAGGGCTGGTAGAGCCTGTATTATCCTGACTATCGTTAGGCTGCTTTGCCCGGTATATTGGCAGGACCAGTAGAGCCTGTACCATCCTGACTATTGTCTGGCTGCCTTGCCCGGTATCTTGGCAGGGCCGGTAGAGCCACCTTTACAGTGTCTGCCCAGGCTGCCCGGCCCGGTATATTGGCAGAGCCGGTAGAGTCTAATTCCATATTACCATTCTATTTACTATTTTATGTATTGTATGTACATGTATGAAATCCTATGGGATTATTTAAAATTTTCTCAATAAAGTTGTGTTTTTACCTAACCTTACGTCTGAGAGTCGTAACAGACCGTGACAGCAGATGTCCAATATAATAGAAAAAGTCCCATTGGATCAAATGAAGAAAGGTATCCGTTTCATTCTGTTTCTGGTTCCGAAGAACTCAGGAGGATACAGGACCATTTTGGACCTAAAGTTTGTGAATTATTTTCTAAAGTTCGCTTCTTTTCGGATGGAGACTATATCTTCAATAATGAAGAAAATTCCTCCTCAAGGCTTCCTGTCGTCCATAGATCTTCAGGACGCGTATCACCATGTACTCATCAGACCCTGTCACAGGAGGTTCCTACTTTTTGCCATAGGGATGCATCATTACCAATTCAGAGCAATGCCTTTTGGACTATCCTCTGCTCCAAGGGTCTTTACAAAGATCTGAGCGGCCTATTTACAACCCCTGAGGCAAGAAAGTATTATGACAATCCCTTATCTGGATGATATTCTAATACTAGTATCATCCAGTCAACAGGCAAGATTCTTCACGGATCAAACCAGAAGGCACTTAATGAACACGGGTTGGATCATAAACCATCTCAAGAGTCAGATGATGCCAAGCCAGAAAATCATTTTTCTAGGGACACACTTCGATACTCGGAGCGTTACAGCTTCCCTTTCAGAAGACAGGATAGTCAGAGTGATCAGAGCAGTACAACATTTCAGACGGATGACAAGACCAACAGCACACTATTTCACAGTGTTTCTAAGAGTCATCACATCAACCACCCAGATAATACCCTGGGCACGCTTCCACATGAAAGCCATCCAAAACAATTATCTCAGGTTCTGGGACGGGAATCCATGTAACACCGGTCAAACAATTCCTCTTCTTCAATCAACAAGAAAGGAATTACATTGGTGGTCAAATCTGAAAAACCTACAAAAGAATTATTCCCTTGTAGAACCGAATTGTGAAGTAATAACAACGGACGCCAGCCTCAACGGTTGGGGAGCAATATTCCAATCTACATCTCTTCAGGGAACTTGGTCAGTAACCGAGAAGTTGCTCCATATAAACATCTTGGAGATAAAGGCAGTTGGAAAAACGTTAATCAAGTAGAATCGTCAGCTCTGAGGCAAAGCAGTATGGGTAAGGTCAGACAACCAAGCCACTGTCCTATACCTCAAGAACCAAGAAGGAACAAAGAGCAAGAGTCTGATGGAAGAGACAAAGATATTTCAATGGTCGGAAGTGAACTTAACAAGACTCACGGCATCCCACATTTCTGGCAGGTTGAACCATCAAGCCGATTATCTCAGCAGGACAAAAATAGACCAGGGAGAATGGTCCCTGAAAGAAAACATATTCAACAAGATTGTAAAAATGTGGGGCCAACCAGAGATAGACCTCATGGCCTCAAAACACAATTGAAAGTGCAGAAAATATTGTTCCAGGTAGAAGGATCCAGAAGCCCAAAACCAGAATGCTCTCAACATAAAGTGTAACTTCAGGATGGCCTATATATTCCCTCCTCTCCCTCTCATTCCAGATGTCCTAAGGAAAATAAGAAAGGACAGAGCAGAAATAATTTTAATCGCTCCAAACTGGCCAAGAAGAGTTTGGTACTCTCAGCTGGTGCAGCTGAATATTTCTCCTCCTTGGAATTTCCCAGTAACTCAAGATCTATTGACACAGGGTCCCATATGTCATCCCAACCCAGCCTTTTTGAAGCCAACGGCTTGGAAGCTGAGCTGTGCTCTTTAGCGTCAAAAGGGCTTTCTAAAGAAGTCATTAACACCATATTAGTGGGAAGGAAGAAATCAACTTCTAAAATATATTACAGAGTTTGGAAGACCTTCAGATCATGGTGTCTGGAAGGTAAAATTACAAGGCGTTCAATTTATTCCAAGACAATATTGAATTTTCTTCAGAGAGGGTTTTCATTAGGCTAAAACCTTCATCTCTGAAAGTTCAGCTTTCTGCTCTGTTCACCATTTTGGCTACACAATTTATTGATGACCCATTGGTTAAGAGATTTGTTAAAGCTCTCTCTAAAGTTAGGCCAACAATCAGAGAGGTAATTCCACCTTGGGACCTAAACCTAGTTTCTAGGAGCAATTAGCAAGTTCTTCATCCTTTGAGCCTATGGATAAAATTCCGATCAAGAACCTATCGCTCAAAACTGCCTTTCTCACGGCAATCGCATCAGCCAGGTGGGTGGGGGAGTTACAGACTTTATCCTGTAAATGTCCTTATATCCACTTTCATCAGGACAAGGTTGTTCTGCAAACTCACCCTTCTTTCAGATCTAAGGTAGTCTCATACTTCCACATCAATAGATTGTATTTCTATCATGGTGCCCGTGATTCTCTGTGCGACATTCCTACTTCTGGGTTTGTTTTTGGCCGTCTCTTATTGGTACTAGCTGGCTAGCCCCTCCCAGGGCTAGCCTTTATAAACGCCCTCCTGTCACTAGGCCGGTGCCCTTTCGTGGTGTCCCTGACCTTACGTTATTCTGTGCTCCTGTGTCATGTTGTTCCGGTTTTCGTCTGACCTTGTTCCTGTTCCGCTCTCTGTGTACCGATCCAGGCTTTGGCTGACTACCTCTCTCTGTGTACCGATCCAGGCTTTGGCTGACTACAGCTCTCTGTGTACCGATCCAGGCATTGGCTGACTAACGCTCTTTATGTTGCCCTCGCTATTGTTGTCAGTCCTCTCATATTTGTTGCCTCCGGTTGCGCTACTCTCTGCCTGTGTATCAGTGTGGCCTCCGTTACGTACACCCAGTCTGTGCTATCCGATCAGTAGCGCTTACCATTGTCAGCTCATTACACTACGCTTAGCCTGTGATTTTTTGTGGCCTCCTTTACGTACACCCAGTCTGTGCTCGCCGGTCACTAGCGGTTACAGTTGTCAGCTCATTTCACTACGCTCAGCCTGTGATTCAGTGGGGCCTTTGTCAGTACTACCTCCTGAGCTCACTGGTCTACGGTGTTACTACCTGTCAGTACTCTCTCTGCTGCACCAGATACCAGGCTGCCGTATTCGGTAAGGCCGGTAGAGCCTCCTCAGTTCCGTGTTGCACCAGTCACTAGGCTGCCTTTACCCGGTATTCGGTAAGGCCGGTAGAGCCTCCTCTATTTACTGTCGCACCAGTTACCCGGCTGCCTTACCCGGTAATCGGTAAGGCTGGTAGAGCCGCATTATTTGTATTGCTATCTGTATGCCCTGACCTGTGTCAAACTATCGTACTGCTGCCTGTAGAGTTTAGACCCGTGTAGGGCCTTGTTGCGCTTTATCTTGTCTAATAAAGCTTTTCTGTTTTATCCTACCAAATTGTCTGATTGTTCAATAAAACCATGACAGTACGAAAGGGCCATGGCCTCAGACAAGGCTGGTGAGGGTAGTTCCCAGAATCTCCTTTGGAGATTGGATGCTCAGGAACAAAGGTTAGATCAACTGTCTATGGCTGTTCAGACCATTCTTGAATGCACTGCTTGCCTCGAGAGACCTGTACAATCTTTGGTGTCCACTCCAGTTCCGGCACCATTGGCACAGGCTAGTGTACCCAGCTCCTCCCCTAGATGGCTCTCTGCTACTGCTCCACTGCCTTTGAGATACGATGGGGAGCCAACACTCTGCCGTGGGTTCTTGAACCAACTGGAGATTTTTCTTGAACTGGTGCCACAGGCATTTCCCAGTGATAGAAGCAAGGTGGGATTTATGATCTCACTACTCACGGGCAAGGCCCTAGCCTGGGCAAATCTGATTTGGGAGACTGGTAAACCAATTACTACTAATTTTGCCGAATTTGTAAGGGCCTTCCGCAGTGTGTTCGAGGTCCCAGGGCATGCCACCTCTGCTGCCAAACGCCTTATGAGAATCCAGCAAGGCACACGTACTGTATCTGATTTTGCCATTGAATTTTGTACACTCGCAGCAGAGGTAGGCTGGAACAATGAGGCGCTTGTTGCTGCATTTGCCCAAGGCCTCGACGATAAAATTAAAGACGAAATTGCAGCCAAAGATTTACCGATGGGTCTAGACAAATTTATTGAGTACACTATTCTGATTGACTCCCATATAAGGAAGAGGAGTCTTTACAAGGATCGTAAGGCAAGATCCACTGGGAATCTGGCACCAGGGTTAATTTCCCACCCATGCCTCCGTCTCCTCCAACACCTCCGGGTCCTGCTATAGGGAGCACGGAACCTTTGCAAGTGGGGTTTACACGATTGTCCAAGCAAGAGCGCTCCTTCCGTCGCAAACCGGGGCTATGCCTGTACTGTGGCATGGCAGGTCATATGCTAAAGACTTGTTCCGTGCGACCGGGAAACGAGCGCACCTAGGTTCATATGGGGGACAGATCCTAGGTGGAGCATACCAGTCCCCAGAAGGCACGTTAAGTAAACCAGTGATTGATATTGTGGTCTCTTGGGCTTCTGAATATGTTAAGATGCCTGCTCTAATTGATTCCGTCGCAGCCAGTTACTTTATGGACAAGAACCTTGCGATGTTGCATAACATTCCGCTAGTAAGCAGAGACTCTCCACTCGACACTGAGGCCATTGATGGAAGGCCGCTGGTACCACCTCAAGTCACGCAGGACATATGCCCTTTATCAGTGGGCATTGGAGCACTTCATAAAGAGACCCTACAATTCCAGATTATCCAGTCCCCCCATTTTGAGGTCATTTTGGGGTTTCCATGGCTACATAAGCATAATCCCAGACTGGACTGGAGAACTTGTGAGATATTGTCATGGTCTGAACACTGTAAAACCCACTGTCTGAATCAGCCTACCAAAATCTTGTGTACCTCTCCCTCCTTACCACTGGAATACCAATCATTCAGAAATGTGTTCAGTAAGGGTGAGGCTAGCACTTTGCCAGTACATTGTCCCTACGATTGTGCTGTTGATCTTGTGCCAGGCGCTATGCCCCCGAGGGGTAGGACGTACCCATTGTCTGGTGACAAAAACAGGGCCATGGAGGAGTATATCAGTGACGCCCTGGCTCGGGGTATTATATGAAAGTCTTCCTGTCCCGCGGGGGCTGGATTCTTTTTTGTTAAAAAGGACGGGGAACTTAGACCCTGTATTGATTATAGGGGTCTTAACAAAATAATGATAAAGAACGCCTATCCCATTCCACTCATCACCGAATTGTTTGATCGTTTGAAGGGCGCTTCCATTTTTACCAAACTGGACCTGAGGGCGGCGTATAATTTAGTTCGGATTAAGCATGGTGATGAGTGGAAAACAGCTTTCAATACTCGTTCGGGGCACTACGAGTATTTAGTCATGCCATTTGGTCTGTGCCGTGCCCCGGCGGTATTTCAAGAATTGATTAATGATGTCCTACGAGACTTTTTACAATCCTCTGTGGTCGTGTACCTAGATGACATTTTGATTTATCTACTGACCTGGAGACTCACCGTGGACATGTCTCGGCGGTTTTGCAGAAATTAAGGAAGAACAAGCTGTATTGCAAACTCAAGAAGTGCGAGTTCCATAGGTCCAGTGTGGCCTTTTTGGGGTATGTGATCTCTAAAGATGGTTTTGCGATGGATAAGGACAAGCTTGCAGCTGTACAACAGTGGCCGTGGCCCACGGGCCTCAAACCCTTACAGCGATTTCTAGGATTCGCAAATTATTATAGGAAATTTATTTGCGACTATTCCAGTATTGTTAAGCCACTCACCAATATGACCCACAAGGGTGCCTTCGCCTCAGAATGGTCCCCAGAGGCAATTAAGGCATTTGAGACTCTAAAATTGGCGTTTTCTACTGCTCCAGTTCTGTCACATTCTATACCTGGGTTGCCATTTACTTTAGAGGTGGACGCTTCTGAGACTGGAGTCGGGGCAGTCTTGGGCCAAAAACCAGGTCCTGATAAGACTTTGAGACCATGCGGGCTCTTTTCGAGGAAGTTGACCAAAGCGCAGAGTCTTTGTCATTGGAGACCGGGAACTTCTAGCAATTATTCTGGCCTTACGTGAATGGCAACATTTGTTGGAGGGCACTAAGGTACCTATTTTGATTCTGACTGATCATAAAAACCTCATGTATCTCTCAGAAGCTAAAAGGCTTTCTCCGAGGCAAGCGAGATGGGCGCTATTTTTGTCTAGTTTCAATTTCATTGTCTCTTACTTGCCTGGTACTAAGAATGTACGTGCTGATGCCTTATCCAGACAATCTGGCTCAGATCCTGAAGCTGACTCTATACCTGTGCCTATTATTCCTCCGAACCGTATACTTGCCACCCTATGAACCAGTATCACTTCTCCCTTAGGGGAGGAGATCTTGGCATCCCAGGCCAATTCTCCTCCAGAGAAACCTGTGGGCAAGTGCTTTGTGGCCGAGCCTTTTCGGGCTAAACTAATGGATACTTACCACTCCTCCCGGGCGGCTGGTCATGTTGGGAAGAATCAATTGATTTGGTCATTGTCCCGTATGTTTTGGTGGCCTGTCATGAGGGATGACTGTGCAGCACTTACAGCAGCCTGTGCCACTTGTGCCCGTTCCAAGGTCCCCAGACATCTTCCTGTGGGCCTCTAACAGCCTGTTCCTAATGGGGACCGGCCTTGGTCACACGTATCTATTGATTTCTAGGGAGAACTGCCGGCCTGTAGAGGGTTTACTGTAATCCTAATGATAGTTGACAGGTTCTCTAAAATGGCTCATTTTGTGCCACTCCCTGGCTTGCCATCTGCTAAGGGGCTGGCAATTGTATTTGCCAGGGAGATATTCAGACTCCACGGGGTACCCAAGGTGCTGGTCTCGGATTGTGGGAGTCAATTCGTCTCGAGATTCTGGAGGGCTTTTTGTGACCAGATGGGGATTCAGTTGTCCTTTTCCTCGGCACATCAACCCCAGACTAATGGGGCCGCTGAACATTCTAACCAGGGATTGGAGCAGTTCTTGCGTTGTTTCATTTCCAATCATCACGACAATTGGGCTGACTTGTTGCCATGGGCAGAGTTTGCCAGGAACAGTGTGGTGTGCAGCACGTCTGGGAGCTCACCCTTCCTGATCAGTTACGGGTTTCAACCATGCTTGCTCCCAGATGACTTTCAGGCACAGCAGATTCCGGCTCTGGATGAGCATGTTAGGCAGCTCCGCTCCACATGGGCACAGGTCCAGAATACCCTACGTGATTCTTCTACACAAGCCCAGCGGCATGCCAACAACTGACTCCTGCCAGCTCCTGTATTCCAGGTGGGGGACCGGATCTGGTAATCCTCAAAGAATCTCCGGTTACAAGTTCCTTGTCTCAAATTTGCTCCTCGGTTTGTGAGTCCTTCCGGGTGCTCCGTCAAGTTAAACCTGTCTCCTATGTGTTGGAATTACTGGCTTCCATGAGAATACATAATGTGTTCCATGTGTCACTTCTTAAGCCATTGGTGTGCAACCGCTTTACTACCGCTCCTGCTGTCCCTGGTCCTGTGCGCATACAGGATCATGATGAATATGAAGTGCAGAGTATTCTGGACACGTGTAGTTACCGTGGCCAGGTCCAATACTTGGTGCATTGGAAGGGTTATGGTCCAGAGGAACGTTCATGGGTTAACCACTCTGATATTCATGCTCCAGTTCTGTTGCGCAGATTCCATGCCAAGATTCCTAACAAGCCTAGACCCCCTCAAAGCAGGAGGGGGGGTCTTTGAGAGGGGGGTACTATCACGGTGCCTGTGATTCTCTGTGCGACATTCCTACTTCCGGGTTTGTTTTTGGCTGTCTCTTATTGGTGTTAGCTGGTTGCCCCTCCCAGGGCTAGCCTTTATATACGCCCTCCTGTCACTAGGCCGGTGCCCTTTCGTGGTGTCCCTGACCTTACGATATTCTGTGCTCCTGTTCCGTGTTGATCCGGTTTTCGTCTGACCTTGTTCCTGTTCCGCTGTCTGTGTACCGATCCAGGCTTTGGCTGACTACCGCTCTCTGTGCACAGTTCCAGGCTTTGGCTGACTAATGCTCTTTGTGTTGCCCTCGCTACTCTTGTCAGTCCTCTCATATTTGTTGCCTCCGGTTGCGCTACTCTCTGCCTGTATATCAGTGTGGCCTCTGTTACGTACACCTAGTCTGTGCAATCCGGTCACTAGCAGTTACCGTTGTCAGCTCATTACACTACACTCAGCCTGTGATTCTCTGTGGCCTCCATTACGTACATCCAGTCTGTGCTCTCCGGTCACTAGCAGTTACAGTTGTCAGCTCATTTCACTACGCTCAGCCTGTGATTCAGTGGGGCCTTTGTCAGTACCAGTCTATGGTGTTACTACCTGTCAGTACTCTCTCTGCTGCACCAGATACCAGGCTGCCTTACCCGGTATTCGGTAAGGCCGGTAGAGCCTCCTCCGTTCCGTGTTGCACCAGTCACTAGGCTGCCTTACCCGGTATTCGGTAAGGCCGGTAGAGCCTCCTCTGTTCCTTGTTGCACCTATCTCCAGGCTGCCTTACCCAGTATTTGGTAAGGCCGGTAGAGCCTCCTCTATTTACTGTCGCACCAGTTACCCGGCTGCCTTACCTGGTAATCGGTAAGGCCGTAGAGCTGCATTATCTGTATTGCTATCTGTATGCCCTGACCTGTGTCAAACTATCGTACTGCTTCCTGTAGAGTTTGGACCCGTGTAGGGCCTTGTTGCGCTTTATCTTGTCTAATAAAGCGCAACATTCTATTTTATCCTACCGAATTGTTCAATAAAACCGTGACAATTTCCTTCATTTTGCTGTAATCCTACATGTGAAAAAGAGAGGAAGTTTCATAACCTTGACCTTGTCAGATGCCTGTCATATTACTTGGATAGAACCAAGGAATTCCACAAGTCAAACTCCCTGTTTATTCATTTTTTTTGGAAAATTCAAGGGAAATACAGCATCCAAAGCCTCACTTTCCAGGTGGATCAAAGATTGCATAAAACTTGCTTATAATGACGCCAAAATTCAGCCTCTAAATAAAATCAAGGCTCACTCTACAAGGGCAATGTTTACCTCAAGGGTAAGTAAAGCGGAAGCATCACTAAATTGGTTTCAATTTTGATGTGAATTTCAAGCACAGCATAGGTGAAGATTTTTAAAAATGCATTGATTAATGTTCAGTTGCTTCTTCTCAGTACGGCAATATTCCATATGCAAAGCTTTCTCATGGTTTGTGGGAGCTACAGGCCAACTTTTGAACAAACATTGAATTTTCACAGCTTGCTTAACTGGTGCCATGTCTGTGGGGCTGTGTAACAGTGCTCCATTTTAAGATTTCCCCCCCCAAAATGTATATTTTTGAAAAGTAGATAACCCAGGCTTTCATTTTAGGTGTGTTTTCAAAATTTTCACTTAGCCATTTTACCACCAATCCCTCGTAAAACTTTATTTAAATTAAAAAAAACCTGCGTTTTACACACTTAGATTTCAATTTTGATGTGGATTTCAAGCACAGGATAGGTGAACTTTTAAATAAATGCATTGATTAATGTTCAGTTTCTTTTTCTGAGTACAGTAATACCCCATATGTATAGGTTTGTCAGGGTTTGGGGAATCTACTGGGTCCAGTTGGGAACATGTGCTTTCCATTTTCAGACGTGGCATTTTTACAGCTCACTTAACTGGTGCCTTTGTCTTATTGGGGTGTTTAGCAATGCTACAATTAATATTTTACTCCTAAAATATATTTTTCAGAAAGGAATACAACCCTGGGTTTTAGTCTAGGTGCATTCTGGCAATTTTTTCTCAGTCATTTTACCACCAATCCCTCCTACAACGTGCAGTAAGAAAAAAAAAAAAAACCTGTATTTTCACACCTATAGTTCGGTGTTGCTGTGGATTTGAAGCACAGGATATTTGGAGATTTGTAAAAAATGCATTGTCCACAATTCAAATACATGTTCTGAGTATGGCAATTCCCCACATGCATAGGTTTGTCATGGTTTGGGGGATTTACTGGGTTCAGTTGAGAACATGCACATTTCCATTTTCAGACATGGAAAAAACAGGGTTGTTCCCATTATATATTCATAGTGTTAGATCTAAGGAAGAATGTGTTTTGGGGAAAAAAAAACAGGATATGTCAGGGGGAAAGTGTGGCCAAATAATTAAGTTACAGAATTACTGCATTGCGTGTATGTGATGCTGCTTGAAGCAGTCAACAATGTGGAGCCCAGGTTTTGTAGGGCAATCAGGACAGTAGAAGGTGGTTTCTGTTCATTTGCCATTGGCGTAGTACACCCTGCAGCTTTTCTGTGGCTTACTCTTTTTGGGGGGTTGGGGGGATTTTAAATGTATAGTGTCCTAAACTGGGTCTCTGCTGTAAAACTGCTGTTGCCCCTTCAAACAAAAAAACAGGAAATGACATGCATTTGGAACTACAAAAAAGTGATTTTTTTGACTGGGGTTTGCCAATTTAAAAATTACATATGAATTATAAAAGGCAGGAAAATGTCAACCTTCTTATACCAAACCATAGATTTCTCGTGGTGAGGGAAGGTTGCATGAGTTGATCACAAAGATCAACAACCCCCATGTGTTTATTGTAGTCTCTGATGCAGACTGGCTTCCTGAGGACCATGCCACAGACAGAGACTGGCACAGTTCCCTCGTCATGCATAGTTGTCAGCATGTACACGTCCTTTTTGTCTCGAAACTTGACTGCCAGCAGCGCCTCTTGTCACAAAGCTTAGGACGTTCCCTTTCGTAGCTTGCAGTTTATCATTTTTTTGGGCATCTCTTTACAATTTCGTCTAACAGTGTCACAGGCCACTGTGTCAAAATAAAATAGTGATTTAAATAAAAGGGGGCTTGTGTAGTAGTTATCTACATATATCTGGTATCTGTTATTTAATGGGGGGGGGGGAGATTCCAAACAATTTTGCCATTGCTTCCCAGATGTTCAGGGCAATCAGCAGGATCAAGTTGGCTGTCCTT
The DNA here is from genome assembly GCA_037306005.1 of Rhinophrynus dorsalis. NCBI lineage: Eukaryota > Metazoa > Chordata > Amphibia > Anura > Rhinophrynidae > Rhinophrynus > Rhinophrynus dorsalis. The sequence goes on along the minus strand of CM074720.1, from coordinate 186,233,465 downwards.
GCCCTTATAAATGCGAAAAGTGTAGGTGTTGTTGCTTTCGCACAACTTATAAAGTTTTACTCCAAACTTGGAGAGCTTTGAGGAGACATATTGCTTAAAACCCAACCTTCCCTTATATTTCATTAAGGACTCGTCAACAGATATTTGTTTTTGGGGGGTATAATTTTCTGAGACATTTTTTTTTCCCAAATAAGTTATAAGGGGTGAATTTTATACAGCCTGTCATACTGGGGGTGATCTTTGGGGAGGCACAGGGTGTTATCGTTGAAATGCATGGAGCGCAAAAGCATTTCATAGCATCTCCAGCTCATTGTTTGGCTGAAAATGGGGGTAATACGTACAGGATTTTTGCTCCAGTATGACCTAATGTTTGACTTTTTAATTATCCCCATAGCCATAGTTAGAGCCCAGAATTTCTTGAATTCAGCAACATCTGTGGGGTACCATGATAGCTGCTTTGAAACATAGCGTGTGGGATTGGCTGCAATGTATTGGGCTGCATAAATATTTGTTTGCTCTACAATATCCCCCAAAATTTCTTCCCCCAAAAATAAATTTTAAAAAACTGCTCCTGGTTAAAATCGGCCACATCTACATTTATTCCTGGTCTGCCTGTGAAATCGGGTATTTCTGGACTTAATCCCACTGGTGGTACCCGTTCCCTAGGCTCTGGATTAGGGGCAGGCCTTGTGGCAGATCTTTGAGCATGTCTTGAAGCAAATCTTGGGGTATGTCTTGGGCCTGCTTCTGGGGCAGCTCTTGGGGCAGTACGCCTCTTCTTAGTAGATGGCCAAACATGATCACTAGAGCTATCACTGTCGCTCTCTGTGAACTGGGAGATGTCAAAATCAGAGGCAGTATCTGTGGTTTCTGAATTGGAAGCCAAAAAGGCTACACCTCTTCAGCAGAGTATAAACGCTGCATCTTATAACTTAACCTACCTACCCTAATTTTTTCTAAATAGCTACCCACCCAAGCTTTATAAGTAACCAGATTAAATTGCTAAAAATACCTAACCCCAACAAATCCCTATCCCTATGTAAATACTATATATATATATATATATATATATATATATATATATATATATATATATATATATATATATAATAATGTGTGGGTTTTTTTTTTGGGGGGGGGGGGGGTTCTGTGCGTAAACCTTACCCTAACCCACATCAACCCTAATCCTACCTAACGTAACCCAAACAGTCACTATTCCTACAATAAAACTATATATTTATTTATTTTGTTTTTTTTTACAAAACACTCCTCTCTAAACCTAAATTCAATATCTTACCCTAATCCAAGTACACGCTAAACCTACCTAGCCCCACTAAAAGTACCTATCTATACTACCGAAAAAGCCTAAATATTTTAATAAAATTATTTAAAAAGAAAGAAATTAATTCCCTAAACCTAAATCTGACCTAAACTCAACAAACATACCCTAACCCACATACCCTCTAATCCTACCTAGCCCCACTAAAACTACTTATCTAAACTACTAAGCTGGTCTGCAGCATTTGATCACTTAAATGAGTGATCAAAGGGGGAAAACGATCTCTCTGTCTCTCTTCTCCTCAGATTTGTGTCTGAGGAGGAGGGAGACAGAGAGATATGATGGAAGCAGTGTTTTAAAAACATTGCTTCTGTTATATGCATTCTAATACATGTTATTCACTGTTTTAGTGAATCACATGTATCAACATTGCAGGCATTGGCTGAAACTAAGTGCTCCGATATCAGAGCACCTAGTAACAGCCAGCCTGCATCTCTCCCATTGCACACAGTGGCAGCGATGGGAGATTTATCACTTGATGTGCCAGGACCGTCACTGGTCCTTAAGTCACGGACAAGCATGACGGTCTGGGCTTGTCATTGGACGTGAAGGGGCTAAGGAAAAACCTGTCAAGAGGGGCAGTGTTTTGCTTATGTTCACAGTAAGAAGATTGTCCCTTGATGTGAGTTGTCTGATCCCAGAACCAGGTTCCGCATCTGTGGGGAGGTGACTTACACTAGGTAAAATGGGTGGGAGAGGGGTACTTTATCATTCAACTACTACTGAACCACAACTCTGACAGTATTGAAATAACACTCTCCATGGCCTAAATACTATGAAGATTAATTGGAAACGCTCTTTTATTAAAAAAAAAAAAAAAAATGTTACTATCCCTCTAACACAAGCAGTGGTTATGGAAAGACTGAACAAAATTAAGACTGACAAAACACTGGGTCCTGATGATATACATCCAAGGGTTCTTCAGGAACTCAGTGCAGTGTCAGCAACACCCCTCTTTTTACTCTTTAAAAATTCTCTCGCCACAGTCTGTGCTACAAGATTGGTATAAAACCAGTGGAGTACCTGTATTTAAGAAGGTAAATAAAACAGAACCTGGGAATTATAGACCAGTGAGTTTGAACTCTGTAGTAGGAAAACTGCTAGAAGGGATAATAAGGGATTATATTCAGGATTACACCACCAAAAAAAGATTATTAGCAGGAATCAACATGGTTTTATGAAGAATAGATTGTGCCAAACTAATCTTTTCAGCTTCTTAGAGAAGCATGTAGTAACCTAGATAATGGTAAGGCAGTTGATGTAATATATATATATATATATATTGAAAAAGCATTTGATACAGTGTCACAAAAGAGGCTGGGTTATAAATCCGAAAACTTGGGCTAGGGCATAACCTTTGCACGGGTAGAAAACTGGTGGAAGGGTAGGGAACAGTGTGTGTTTGTAAATGGACAATTTTCCAGTACAGTTAAAGTTGAGAGCGTAGTATCTCAGGGTTCAGTATTAGGTCCAATGCTTTTTAACATGATTATAAATGACCTTGAAATATATATAGAAAGCAAAATATAAATAATTGCAGATGACACTAAATTATGCAGGGTAATGTATTCAGAACAGGCCAATACAATGATCTCTCTGGTGAATTATTCATTCCAAGGCCTGATCAAATAACCAGGGGCCACCCCTTGAGATTAGAGGAAAGGAGGTTTCATCTTCAGCAGAAGAAGGGGGTTTTGATTTTTTTGTTTTTATAGTGAGGCCTGTTAAATTATGGAATTCCTCGCCCAAGGATGTGGTTATGGCAGATACAACTGATACATTTAAGAGAAGATTAGATACATTTCTTTCAAAAGGGAACATACAGGTTTATACTGTGTTGTAGTAGGCAAAACAGGAAGTTCTGTTAGACTAATTTATTTGGCAGCAGGAAACTATACAATTCTCATGTCTCTGGGTTATGATGCAAAGGTTGAACTTGATGGATTTGTGTCTTTTTTCAGCCTAAGTTACTAGGTTACTATCCACAAGACTAACGTGTATCTGGCAGATTTACTGGGAAGGCATCAGCTTTGTCTGTTGCTGAGCATCCTATTTGTGACTAATGATCTGGGGGAGATGCACTAAAGGTCTAAGAGGGCTCAGAATGGTGATAGGCACATTGACTATGCACTAATGTGTCTTCGACATCCTATCCCCATTAATCCGAGAAAAATCTCCCCACATCAACATCAATCTGGCATACCTTTAACAGGTTTACGAATTTTCACTTACCACATCACCAATGGTCAATTTCCATATGGAAATTCAGCATAATGAGTCATTATTTTGTGAGGTTGCTGATGCTGAAATCTCCTTCTAGTTTTCTATGCAGTAACAGCCCTCAATCATTCATAAGCGTGGATGGTTGTCACTGGCAATGTGGAAGGGATGCCTTTCCTTACACATCACCAGCAGTAGACAGCCCTGAAGTCAGAGACCATTCTCTGCTTCTCCACTTGGTCAGTAGGTAAGTGGAGAGGTTCCTTTCAGCACTATGTAGAGAGTACAGCGAAGAGCAACAACATTAACAAAGGGAATGGAGGATTTGACGTATGAGGAAAGACTAGACAAGCTTGGTTTATTTACATACATTGTACAAGTATATAAGAGGTCAATACAAAAATCTGTGTGTGAGCTATTCATTCCTAGGCCTGATCAAATGACCAGGGGACACCCCTTGAGATTAGAGGAAAGGAGGTTTAGACTGCAGCAGAGGAAGGGTTTTTTTTTACAGTAAGGTATGTTAAAATATGAATTCCTTGCCCAAGGATGAGGTTATGGCAGATACAATGGATACATTTAAGAAAAGATTAGATACATTTATTTCAAAAGGGAACATACAGGGTCATACTGTATATTGATAGGTAAATCAGGAAGGTCAGATAAAGACAAACTTATTTGGTAGTAGGAAAGCTATACAATTCTCATGTCACTGGTGCATGAGGCAAAGGTTGAACTAGATGAGCTTGTGTCTTTATTCAACCTAATTTACTATGTTACTATGTACAGCACCACTCTTTTTATCATTTCAGTGCCATAGAGAAGTGCAGTGCATACCTCTGTGACACATAAATGGTTAAAAATTGCACTACTAACAACAATTTATTTGTTGTTAATAATTCTGTAATTTAAAATATAACTTAATAAAAATAAGTATTTGAACCCTGGCCTCATGGTATACAGAACTAGCACCTTCATCACTATGGTACAGAATAAGCTTTTGTTGAAACTTACTAATCAGACCCCTTTAGCTTTTTTCTTCTTTTCACTTGCAGATAAAGCATTCACTATGAGCTGTTTTAGACCTTTACTGCATTGAATGCCCAAACAACCTTATATATATATATATATATATATATATATATATATATATATAGATATATTGTGCAAAACTATATGATATACTTAAGAAAGCAAAGAGGGATTTAGTGAATAAAATATACAAAACAAATGCATACATAGCAACATCAATAAATGCATAAATATTTTAACACAACATATGAGCTGAAACACAGAAATATATCACATTTGAGTTCCAGAGGAGTACAAAAAGCACTGCAGAGCAATGCTTTGCTTACCTCTATGGCACTTAAAGGGTTAGAGGAGGCACTCCCACAAAATAACAAAAGCCAGTACTACAAGATACCAGTCTTACGTCATGTCCAAATAAGACAAGTGCCCACATTTTAACTGTGTTCATCACATCAGGCACCTGCCTTGGCAGAGCAGCAGATTCTTCTCCAAGCAGGGTATTCTTGTTGAAGCACCGGATGTGCTCCCCATGATTTGCCAGACACAGATTGCCACAGTACTGACCCTAGTATATTCCCCACCCCCCATACCTGGTCTTCTGTTCAGTCTTCCAAACAGTTCTTGGTATCTCTTCTGATCATGAGCAAGCAGTTTTGTCCCAGAGCTGTAGTAGAATTTTATTCCTGAGTGCTTTATTGCCTCAAGTTACTACTACCGCAAAACCTATACAGGCCTGGAGAGGCAAGAAACCTGCTCATGAGCCCACATCAAACATCTGCCTTTGCATGACTTGAAAGACTCTTTCCATAGTGGATTAGTGTGTTTCTTATGTAGTTTTGGAAGGGTACTGCTTAGATTTTAAATAGTTTCTATATTCCCACAATTCTTTGCCACTCTCTGCAGAGTTGCTATTTGTAGACATAATCTCTTCCCTGGTAAATATGCATGTTTGTTCTGTGTCCACTCCACGGCAGTAGAGTGGGCTTTAGTCTCCGCCTCCCAGCTGGTAGGACCAATCTATTTTCTTTAAAGATTCCCCGTTCACCTTTACTCCTTAGTTATTGTTGGTCCTACCAAGTTGGTGGACGGAAGAGTGCTTCCTCCCATCCTTTTGTTTGTTTGTCCATTTGAATTCTTTCCCTCCTGTCTCAGCCGCATTTCAATGCTGTCCCTGCTTCACTGCTGCCCCGCTATGTCCCTCCATCTGAACCTTGCCTAAGTGGTGCATAGGATTCAGATGGTTGCTGAACTGAACGCTGCTTCCATCCTGCATGGATATAAAAGAGGCAAACAACTTTGCACGCGATTCCTCTCTAGACATCCTTAAGCTACTGGCCAAGTTTCAGTTATGTCCATTGTGACCAGACAATCCTTATGGATTCGTTCTTGGGGAGCAGACTCTACCTCCATGGCTAAACTTGTTGCCCTGCCTTTTTCAGGTGAGTTTCTTTTTGGATCTCAGCTAGAAGAGTTGATTAAGAAATCAGGGGGAAAAGTGCATTTCTTCCTCAAGACATGACATCTCCTAAACCATTTTGAGGTACTGGATCTCGATCTAGAAGACTACCCTTCAGAGTTATCAAAAGGTATCAACCACAACGCACCTTTGAACAACCAAGGCCGAATGCCAACCAGAGGGGAGGATTCAGAAGAGATTTCTCTCCAAAGGCCCAGCTAAGACCAGATTTAGCCTGAGATTCAGTGGGCCCCTTTCCCAGGGTCAGTAGGAGGCAGACTGGCCCAGTTCTCAATGGTCTGGGCTCAATTTTTCCAAGAACAATGGGTACGGCAGACAGTGGGAAGGGGGTATCCACTTGAGTTTGTCCATTCGAACCAAAAATGTTTTCAGAGATCCAGCCTTCCATGATCCCCCAGGAAAGCAAAGAGCATGTTGAAATCAGTACAGCAAATTAAGATATCCAAGGTGATAGAATAGGTTCCACTGGATCAGGGAAGAAGGGCATCTATTCAATTCTGTTTCTGGTAGCGAAGCAATCAGGAGGATACAGAACTATTTTGGATCTGAAGTTTGTCAATGCTTTTGTGAAAACCACATCCTTTGAATGGAAACCATAACTTCAAGAATGAAGTTAATTCCTTCTCATGGGTTCCTGTCATCTATAGATCTACAGGAAGCATATCACCACGTGCTCACCAGACCATGCCATTGGAGATTTCTGCTCTTTGCCATAGGTACACATCATTACCAGTTCAGAGCCATGCCCTTTGGCTCTCATCTGCTCCGAGGGTTTATAGAGATACTATACTATGGGGTTAAGTACCTCTTCCTCATCCAGCTCAACCCCTCCCCCCACCTACTTCACAGAATGCATGTGTCTTGTAAAGCAAATGGATGTGCAGTGGCCATCCTTTTAGTTTTATTTAGGTTTTTCTTTATTTTTTTCTTTATATATGGGGCAGTATAGTACCCCATTGGGCAGGCTTCCATCACTGGGCATACCAGGAGTTGGATTGCCCAGCTAACAGGCGCTTTGTGGATCTCTTGCCCTGTGGAGGTTCACTTTGACAAGTCCGTTTCTCATGTCTGAGTCTCTTTGAGATTCTGCCCTTTCCTTAGGATGGGAGCCTGAAGACAGAAAATTGACGAGTAACCCTTTGAGTGTCTTGGTCCACTGAAATTTATAATTTTTAATTTTTAGATTTAAGATTTAATAAAGATAAGCATTTTAGATGTGTTATATGTAGTCTATAGAGAACACTTGTGCCCCAACTATAACAGTATTGAACTGGTCTTTACCTGTGGATAGCTAGTATACCCCCAATCTTTTCTGTTTTCTTTGTCTTCTATAAATTTAATTTATGACTTGTAGACCTGCGATACGCACAGACTCGCTCCTTGATTTATGTGCTAGTATCTAACATTTAGGATTTCATTTCCTGACTTTCAAATATTGGAGAGGATCTAGATTTAAGACTATTAATGGTGGGCTTTTTCTCTAGCCCAAGAAACTTCTCAAAATGGCAAGAGGAAGCAACTGCTATATTTGGGGGTAAAAAAACAACAAATATAGAGGTTGCAACTAATTCAGATCTGCGTACCACATTTAAAGAACTAACCAAGCAGATTAAAAAACAGACTCTAAGAGGTTCTATATATACACATCTCCTCGGATGATGTCTTTAGAGGAGGTAATAAGGGGTTAAAATCTGAGTTGGTTGTATCTATTAGAGAATAATAAAGTGTTGAAAATTTAGATTGGCAAATAAAAAAAAATAAAGTATCATTCTAGTAGTCCCCCAAGATGACGTGGAAGAGAAAGGGTTAAATATGTAAATAAAATTTTGACACCAAGTTAGATAGATATAAAATTGTAGATTATGCTAGCGTTAGTGTAGTCATAATCTTAATTTTAGTAATGACAGGAGGCGAGTATTTTGCATTATCTTTACTGAATCTCCATAGCAGCACAGTAACCAATCACGAAACAGAAAGTATAAATAGCCTGGTACATCTATACTACTTCCTCTTTCGCAGCACAAACAACAAGCTGATATAGGGAAGAAACAAAACTGAAAAAGACCCAAACAGCAAATTCTTGAAGAAGATCCTCTAACCACCTGTATTCCCAGCCGTCACCGGAAGCAGATCACACTGAAAAACAAGAAGAGAAACTTATGAAAGATCACTGAACGGAAACACAAGCAGTGTACACAAATAAACATTATTTCAATCAAAAGAAACTGCATAGCAAGACATGAAGAAGCAGCTTAGAAACATTTGAAAACATAAAACAAGCATTTTAGAACATTGTAAAATCTTCAAAACAAACCCCAGAACCAGCCAGTACTTACCCCTTAAGCACGAAGTAAGGAAAAAAAGGGAAGGGAAGGGAGGGAAAATACTCGCCTCCTGTCATTACTAAAATTATGATTATGACTACACTAACGCTAACATAATCTACAATTTTACCACATGACAGGAGGCTTTGTATTTTGCAATTTTAAAGCTAGGACACCAAGACTTGCGACGCATGAGCCGTTGGTCGAAAATAAAAAAGGCGAAAAGTGTGTTCTCTAGACCAATCAGCGGAACGTAAGATGTCAGCAATAGATGCCCCAGCCAATGCTGCACCAGACGCAGCAGCCTCTCTAACGGAATGAGCACCAAAACTAGAATCCACTTCCGCCAAGGATAAAACCCATCGAATCCACCGAGCCAAAGTGGTTGTGGAAACAGGCTTATGAGGTTTAACATGAGAGATGAGGAGTTGACCCGAAGGAGCAGAACGTAACAAAGCCGTCATATGAACATAACGAAGTAAGACCTCCACTATGCAAAGATGAGGAACCTCCCGGAAAAAAGGGTAAACCACTGAAACAGAGTCAGACTTAGTGCAACAAGAAATCGAGAAAGACACCCCTTCAGGAAGCACGGAAAAACCGTCCACATCAAAAGCCCGGACATCTGAAACTCGTTGAAAAGAAATTAGACAAAGGAGAATGTTAAGCTTAGCCGAAATCTGTCTAAGGGACAGCAGATCCTTAGAAAGCCAATTTCGTAAAAAACTCAGAACCACCTCCACGTCCCAAAAACTAGAATACCTAGGCCCAGGAGGGCAAGCTAACTTGATCCCCCGTAAAAGCCGACAGACTAAAGGATCACGTCCCATGGGAACACCCGCAACCGGAACATGAGAGGCAGAAATAGCCGAACGAATAACATTCAGCGAATGAAACGACTGACCTGAAGAGAAACGAAAACATAAAATAATTTAGGATGGCAGTCACAGGTGCCGTAAAGGGATCGCAACCCCTGTCCAAACACCAGGCATTCCAGGAGGACATATAAGACCGTCTTGTACCAGGGGCCCAAGAGTCCCACAAGAGCCTCCTAGCCTCCTGTGATAAGCCATCGACTGGCCATGTACCCCTGAAATCGCCCAGACCACCAGACGCAGTCGCTCCTGAAGTACGAGAGGATGGGGATTCCCTAGAGGATCCGAGAGGAGAAGAGGAGACAAAGGAAGAAGAGGATTCTGACACGATAACTCCAGAAGGTCCGGGTACCACGGCTGACTCGGCCACAACGGAGTGACCAGAAGAATGCTCACCTGTTGAACACGAACCTGGTGCAAGACCCTCGCTAACATCGCAAATGGAGGGAACGCATACGCCCCTTGAACCGGCCACCTCTCAAGAAAAGCAGCCACTGCCCTGGAATCCGGATCCGGGAGCCAGCTGAAGTAAGTCGGTAGTTGACGATTGGTCCTGGAAGCAAACAGATCCAAGCGTAAAGGACCCCGGAGGAGACACAGACGATGAAACACTGATACGTCCAGCTTCCAATCGCTTGTGTCTCTCCAGTGTCGGGAGAACCAATCCGCCGTGAAGTTGGAAACTCCCGGGAGGTACTCCGCCCGCAGGGAAATGTTGTGGCGGAAGCAAAACTTGTAAAGGTCCTTTGTTGCCTCTGTCAAGGCTCGCAACCTGGCGCCTCCCAACTTGTTTACGTATTTAACTGCAGAGAAATTGTGCATTCGAAGAAGAATGCAACATCCCTCGGCGTCTTTGGCGAAACTGCGAACCGCAAAGGACCCCGCTATCAATTCCAAGCAATTGATATGAAGACCTTCTTCCGCCGCAGACCAAGGACCCCCTGTGGCCAGATCTGCGCAATGGGCGCCCCAACCCCAAAGACTCTCGTCCGATTCCACTACAAAGTCTGGGGAAGGTCCAAAAATCACCCGGCCGTGCCAGGCCTGCATGTGAAGGAGCCACCAACGACGTTCCGCAAGAACCTCCAGAGACAGATCCACTAAATGCTCGTAGGACCTGCCCAAACGAAGATGATGAGCCTTCAAGCGTTGCATTGCCCGATAATGGAGCGGTCCCGGAAAAAGTGCCTGAATCGAAGAAGAAAGGAGACCCACCATGCGAGCTAGCAATCGCAATTGTACATTGCATGCGGAGAACGTGGCGAATTTCCTTGCGTATTGCCGCCACCTTTGACACAGGAAGCCGAAGAAGGCAACGAACAGAATCTATTTCGAAGCCCAGAAACTGCACCACCTGAGAAGGTTCCAACGCCGATTTCTCCACGTTGATGACAAACCCAAGGACTCCAGAAAGTGCACCACAAAGCGCATCTGAGATCAAAGTCTGGAAGCATCGTTGCAAAAAATCAAGAGATCGTCGAGGTAAGTTAGGCAACGAATACCCAGAGTCCTCAAACGAGTCACCACCGGTTTCAGCAGTTTCGTGAAGCACCACAGAGCCGAACTGAAACCGAATGGAAGGCAGGTAAACTGGCACGGACGACCTTCCCAGCGGAACCGAAGAAAAGGACGACAACTCGGATCGATCGGAACAGACATATAAGCGTCTTTCAAATCGAGACGAGCAAACCAATCTCCCTGGATCAAAAGACTGCGCAAAAGATGGATGCATTCCATCTTGAAATGACGATAAACAACGAAGGCGTTGAGCATCCTCAGATTGATGACCGGTCGAAAATCCCCCGTCTTTTTGCGAACAAGAAAAATGTTGCTGAAAAAACCTGTCTCGTCTGTGGCGTACTGAACAGTGCCTTTGGCAAAAAGAGAGACGATCTCTTTGTCTATCAATTCCTGGTCCCGAGTCGAAAAGATTGAAGCGGGAGGCGGGCTCATTTGCACCGGAGGAGACTGGAACTCGATCACATTACCTTGAACACACTGAAGGACCCATGCGTCCGAAGAAATCTCTCGCCAGGCCTGCAAATGATAAGAGGTTTTTCCAGCGGTAAAAAGCGTTGGAGAAATTGGAACAGGAGAAATCGGTAAGCCTACCTGCTGGAAACTTGGCTCGTCCTCTGCCTCTGTTAGCTCTTGCTCTGTCCGCCCCTCTGGAAAAAGTAGTGGCCTGGTAGGGAGTTGAAGGGAAGAATCCTGGCGTAGAAGGAGTGAAGCGGGGGCCGGAGGTCCAGAACCTGCTGGTGGCACGGCCCCGCTGCCGACCAGCCCTTCCAAAAACACCTCTTGTAGATGTAGGGCGGAACACCTGGCGCATAGAAGACTGCGCCTTGTTGAGGGTAGTGAAGAGATTCACATGGCGTTTGAGCTCGGCAATAAACTGTTCGCCAAACAGTAAACCGTTGGCTGAAGAACCCAATTCTTTTGATCCCAACTCCGCCAACTTTGGGTCAATCCTCAGCAGGGCCGCCTTCCTCCTCTCCGCTGAAATAGCTGCATTAGCATTCCCAAGAAGACAGACCGTTGAGCCCATTCTTTGATAGCATTGGCATCCAAAGAGTCTCTGTGTGCCAGAGCCTGATCAGCGAAGAACAATATCTTAGCGAGAGGACCCAGAATGTCCAGCAATTTGTCCTGAGAGGACTTGTGACCCTTCTCTATACCCTTCCATGGGTCCCGGCCCGAACGAGCCATAAACGTGAGGATGGTAGGATCGAATTCTGGAGTGGCAGCAACCTTGTCTGGAAGGACTGGCTTAGGACATTCAGAGCGAAGATGACCCCTTACTTCCTGGTCCATAGACTGACGTAACCATTCAGAGCGAAGATGACCCCTTACTTCCCGGTCCATAGACTGACGTAACCAGAAAAGGACGAAACGGGCCAAACGGTCAGGCAGGCACCACTCTGAAGATCTTGGATGGCAAATGGAGCGAGGATCAAAGAGCGGCACCCCACGTGTATCCAGGAAATGTTCGCCTTCCGGAAAAGAACCATCCTGCGGGTCAACCGGAGGCGCAGCCACAGTAGTCTCCTTAACGAAACAAGGAGAAGAAGAACCAGGTGCATTATCCCAGAATTCATCCTCGGATCCTGAGGCGGCACACCATTCATCCATGATTGCCAGAGGCTTAGGAGAGTAGGCTTCATCATCGGAAGAATGAGGAGACCGGAGGACGGGAGCTGAAGATTCCTCACGTCTGGGACGCTTCAACGGTGTCTTCCCCTTGCCATGCTGAGAAGAAAGGCGGGATAGGTGTTTCACAGCCAGATCATCCGAAGACTCGTTGGAAAGAGAGGGGCCCACATCTCTTGAAGGGAAAGCAGAAGTGGAGTCTTGAGACAGAACCCTGGACAGCACCTTCTCCACAGAAGCAGCGACAGATGCATCAATAAGGGCCTGGAAGTCAGGAGTAGGAGCACTCATAGTTGGCAGACAGTTGGAGAAACAGGAGAAACCTGAAATGTGATGACAAAATACAAATGTCAGGACAGGGAAACCCACCCAATTGACTCAAAGCAGGTGAGTCCCTGGAAGGTAACAGCTGGGGCTCACCCAGAATAAAGGAGATGACACTTCCTGAAAATTGTGGAATGACAGAACATTCACATAAAGCAAGGGGGGCTCACCCCCTGTTTTCTTTAAAAAAAAAAAAAAAAAAAAGTCACCAAAACCCATGGACTACACGGAGGCAACAATATAAGAGAATAAAGAAAAGGGGGCTCACCCCTAATAACAGTGGGGCTCACCCACAAATCTGGAAATATATGTACAGGGTAGAAAAAAGGAATGTATCCCATGAGCCAAGCTCACTTGAATAGAAAGTGGGGCTCACCCACCTAGAAATTACCCATAAATGTAAAATGAAGGGGGCTCACCCAGGTAGAATATTGCACATACATAGTTAGATATAGAAAACCCCACATTACATGAACCTGTAAAATAAAAACGTTCTTTTGCCTGTAGCAAAATGTGTAGCAAGCATAGAAGACTGCAGCAACGTGTACTAATGGTCACAGTTTAATCGTTTGCAATGCATGTGTTAGAAAATAGAGAGAAACTGCATACCCAGAAGAGGGAACGCCACTCCGAAGCCAGAAAAACCCAGCTGTGGAGCGGAGCCCACAACAAAGATGGCCACTGAGAATCTCGCAAGATGAGATTCAAGATGGCCGCCGCAAGCGCAAGCACGGTCCGCGGACCGTAACAGACAAACAGAGAAAATAACGACAGAATAAAAGGGAAAAGTGTTGGTTGCCGCGAACCCCCACCCCACACAATTCACAACCGCCAACACACCACAAACCCTACAGGGGAATGTAGAGGGTTCCAAAACCAGCAACTCTGGCACGGGACTAGAACTTAAAAGGCAGATAGAAAACGGGCTGACAGGGAGCAGGGGAACCAGGCAGCCAAAACCACACAACATTAAGCAAGCAACTGATTGATTAAAGCTACATTTAACAACACCAGAAAATGTAAAATATAAGTCCTAGAAATCAACAAATACAACAGTCATTAATAGAACAATGAGAAGACCAAAAACTCTGACCTGTGCAGCTTGTTGGAGCAGCAAGAAAGAGGAAGTAGTATAAATGTACCAGGCTATTTATACTTTCTGTTTTGTGATTGGTTACTGTGCTGCTATGGAGATTTAGTAAAGAAAGATAATGCAAAATACGAAGCCTCCTGTCATGTGGTAAAATTGTTAGTATTATCATATAAAACGAGAAAAAACATTTAAGTAATTTTAAAATGATAAAAACAATAAAGATTGTAAGTATATCAATTGTTGTGTAAAATATCCTACTTCTATCTACACTCGAAACATATGAGGTAGAGAAGAGTTAATGTTTGAAATTAAGTCAACGAGCAGTCTATTCATTGGTCCATTTTGAGCCCATCACAACTAAGCATTGCTGAATTTAAAAAATGGGAAATGTGACATCCCATTTAGACTATATATATATCACACGATAAAGAGTGGCGACCCACTATATTTCCCTGATGAAGCTGGCATGTCCAGCGAAACACGTAGGGCTATTACGTGTCTAGAGGGGGTATATGTACAAAGTATGGTGGTCTAAAATCATGTGTAAAAGTGTTGTGAGCAATATATGCTAAGAGGAGCACTAAAGTACTAGATAGCTAGGAGCTCTTAAAGGGATAGTAATGTTTCATAATATAAGCAGCTCTAATTAATCATCATAGTATTTGGACTTTGGAGAGTGTTATTTCAATTCTGTCAGAGTTGTAGTACAAGAGTAATTCAATGACAAAGTATCCCCCTCCCGCCCCTTTTACTGATGTCATACTGTTCAGCCAGAGAAGAAGGGAGGTGCCCAGGTAGACTGCAGAGAGGGACAATCTTCAATTAAGATAAGGGAAAAACCTGAAAAGCTTGTCAAGGGGGGCAGGGATTTCATTGTTTTCATAGGAATAAGAGTGTCCCCTTCTATTATCTGTCTGGTCTATAGACTGCATTCCACATCTGAGAAGAGATTGCTTACACTAGGTAAAAGGAGCGGGAGGGGGAAACTTTGCTGGTGAATATCTCATAAACCATAAAGGTTTGAGAGATAAGACTTATATCATTCTTCATGTTTTTTTAATGCATACAAAATAAAATAAAGTTAAAATGAAGTATTACCATCCCTTTAAAATCTGTCTTTCACTCGGACTGAATGTGGGGGAAGCCCCAATTTATTGTAAGAGAGCGAAACACGACTTAGATGGAAAGGCAAAGGTACTCCTCCATATATGAAGTATCGACCTAGCGACTGAGAAATTGATAGTTAAGATATATAGCTATTGGTTCAACTAGATAGTAATCAGGGCAGAATTACTTTTCCCTCTGATCGGATGGGAAATGATCAGCCCAGTCTGTTCGCAAAGAGCGAAGGATAACCAGTAAATACGATAATTTCAAAGTAACTTTTAGACAAGACAGAAATTGTATCTTGCTTGTATTTAACCCTTTTAGTGCTGGCTGAGACTACATCTAGTATTAGTCACTCGACCAAGAGAGCACTTTATCTGGTTAATTAATTTAGTAGCAGTTGTAAAAACAGGTATGGATACCGCTACTCAAGTGACTATAATTATTCTGATTCGTACCAGACTGAGAAAGTGTTAATGTGGGGCAATCCAGATGGATTTCGATTGCCTGATAAAACTATCAAATAAGTTACATAGTGCTTTCTGGAATACAATATTAGATGTTAGGAGGTATCAAGGGACATGAGAGCCATATTTAAGTACTATAAAAGCCTCTTTAACACCATACAGGTATATTCCCTCTTTACTTACCATCATGGTAAGCTTTTAGAACCTTTATTTTCCAACAAGTAGGGTTCATAATTTTTAATTTAGAATTTTTAGATTTAAGAGTTAATAAAGATAAGAATTTTAGATGTGTTGTATGTGGTCTATAGGAGACACGGTTGTGTCCCAACTATAACCGTATTGACCTGGTCTCTACCTGTGGATAGGTAGTACATCCCAAATCTTTTCTGTTTTCTTTATCTTCTATAAATTGAATTTATGACTTGGAGACCTGCAATACATGCAGACTCTCTCCTTGATTTATGTGCTAGTATCCACTGTATGCCCCATGCTGAGCTATCTTACACAGTCTGTGTGTTTATTATACACTTATGCACTCAATCATAGCTTGTTTTTCCTTCATTGGGTCTTGGAGTACAGATGGCTGCAGTATGTTTTGTTAGTTTAGCCCTTTCCTTGCTGTACCTGCAGTGGGTATATATTGGGTTAGGGTTCTTTGGGGGTGAATTTCTGTTTCCCTTCTATTATGAAGTGCTTTTTTTCACCCCCAGATGTCCCTAGGGGGTTTTGCTTTTTTCTTTAGTTTTAATTTTAAAGGGATAGTAATACTTAAGTATTACAAATCCCTATATTAAAGCCCTAGTAAAAAAAAAAAACCATATTGCCCCCAGTGTCATCTCTCAAACCTTTATGGTTTGAGAGATGAACGCTTCTAAAGTTGCCCTCCCCCTTCCCCGTAGTCAGCATTCTAGCTGACTCAGGGAAATCCGGTCAGAGATCATCAGACGGCTCTGCAGCAGAGCTGTGATCGCGTTAACTAAAAAAAAAAAAAACTTTCACTAAAACGGTCTTCTACGTGTGCTTGCAAACCAAGCACACGTAGAAGACCATTTCAGTGAAAGTTTTTTTTTTTAGTTAACGCGATCAGGCTGTGCTGGAGAGCCGCCTGAAAGTCGTACGACTCTGTTCCCTGCAGTCAGCTAAAATGCTGACTATGGGGAAGGGGGAGGGAGAGGGCAACTTTAGAAGCGTTCATCTCTCAAACCATAACGGTTTGAGAGATGACACTGGGGGCAATACGTTTTTTTTTACTAGGGCTTTAATATAGGGATTTGTAATACTTAAGTATTACTATCCCTTTAAATAGATTTCTGTTGAATGGCTCCTTGAAGAACCGGAGCCCACCCGTAGCCATCTTTGCTACATTGAGAGAAACTTTTTAGGGGCATACCTATGCAACCTTTTGGGCTACTATGGTCAGAGAGGGCTCTATCATCTGATCTACTTTCTGGATGTCCTTGATGCACACCGCGGCCCACAGGCAGAGTAACATGCATTGCTAGGCAATTAGCCAAGGCAGAAGACTGCAATTCCCATAATCTCCCATTTCACAGGCTTCCTTTATATCGGCTGACACAATTACAGCTGGCCATCTCACTTCTGCATTGCTTATCCTACACAGAGCCTATCTCTCCTTGTGGTCTTCTCCAGTTTAACCCTTTGCATACCAGATAAGTACTTTTTAAGTCTTTCTGGGGGCTCAGGATTTGGACTTTGAACCAATCTTCTAAGAAGTCACTAGTGTCCTAGCCTTTTCAGGGCAAGGCTGGATTTGGGCCTGACCTGAAACAGATCAATAGCGAAAGTATGGTTGGAAAAAGCACCTTGCTGTCCCAGATTTCCACCAAGCGCTCATTTCTTGTCAATCTGGGGGCATAGGAGGCAAATCCTTCAGGTCACCCAACGAGGCCTTGCCGCCAAGTCCAAATAGACATTTGTGCATGTTGAAATGCACGAGAGGCTTGGAATGACAGGAGGCCAGCAAAAGCCCCTGAATTCTAGCACAAAAGTGGAGGTGGCCAACATGAATTAGCCAGCTGTTACAAGACTACAGCTTATCTCCCATTGATGGTAATTGTAGTCCAGCAATACCTGGAGCGCATCATGCTGTTCACCCCCTGTACTAGAACAAAAATTGTGTCCTATTTTCTGGCGCCAAAATTGCACCGTGGCTGACATTGTAGAAAAGTTAATGTAGTGACACTGTATTATATGTGTATAGATACCTAATCTAAGGGTACATATGGATGGGCTTGATAGTATCCTCAAGACTTTGTGCCTGTGTTCTTGTAGCATTACATCAATCAATAGGCACTTATCCTCCTGTTTAGTGAAAGCTGATCCACATCTTGACTTCTTTATGTGTTATATGCTTGGCCACCACTTCAACTAGCTGTATGATGCACTCCATAAGTCATCATGCATGTGCTGTTCCCTCACATAGAACTGCCATCCATTGAGGAGCATTATGCCAATACGTTTTCCGTCATTCGCTGACAGCACGTATCAGAAAATGAGGGCACGTTCAGAAGAGTGCCCAAGGCTGTGTGGCAGTTCAACCATGGAAAGAAGAGAGTAGATACAGTGTTTCCATTTGGGGCTGCCCACCAAAACACTCAGGGCTTCAGCCCCCTTAGCCCCCTAGTGACACCCCTGGTCTCTGTCACTAATGTACTGTGGCTTCTACCACTCGTCCAGAGCCATCCAGCAGAGACCAAGAGCATACTAGGGTTTAAAATCCTGTTATCTGTGGCAGCTATTCCATCTTCTGTACAGGGAGTTCTCCATTCCTGGAACTCCTTAAACAGTTTCAAACATATTGAACCTGTTTTTAAGGGCCATATAATAAGTTATTCAGGTATCTTCTGAGGAGGAATTAGATTCAGAAGATGACTAAGATATGGATTTTTCTTTTGCCTTTGGAGAATCCTATGAGGTTGACCCTGTCCCTGCTACAGAAGGGCTCATCAGAGCAGTGTTGAAGACCCTTCAGGTCTCTGAGGCTTCTCACGGGGGGGGGGGGGGTTACGCAACTTCTCAGATTTTCCAGAGGTTAAAGAAAGACTCTCTCTTGTCTTTTCTCCTAATAACACTCTTGACCAATTTCTTCTGGAAAAATGAAAAACGTTAGATAAGAGACTTTTCCTAAATAAATATGTCTTTAAGCTTGTACCACTTTATGGCTGAGGTGCTGGCACAGTGGGCTTCTCCCCATGTGCTGACTCCTCTATTTCTCACCTGCTGAAGAATACAGCCCTTGCCCAGTGGATGCTGATGGGCTGAAGGATCAGGCTAATGAGGCTTGATTCCCTAATTTTGTGGACACTGGGGCTGCACTGAGGCCTGTTTTTGCCTTGGCTTGGAATATGGAAATTAACCCTTTGAGTGCCAGATGGGTATGCACCACATTGCTTTGCAAAGAGTTGCATATCCCTCAGGCACTCAAAGGGTTAATGTCCATATTACTGAAACACTCTTTGATGTGGCTAGATTCTCGTGCAAATTCATAGCCTTCTCGGTTTCCACAGGCCACACCTTGTGGCTCAAGATTTGGCCCATGGACCAATCTTCTAAGAAGTTAATGGTGTTCTTGCCTTTTCAGTGCAAGGTGCTGTTTGGGCCTGGCGTCAAGTATTTCATTAGCAATGCTGGTGGAAAAATAAAACACTCTTTTCCCCCAGATTTCCACTAAACATTCCTTTCTGGTGTAAAAAAAGTCAAATGGATCAAATATGACTTATAACAGGGGTTTGTGTCTGTAGAGATATGTGTGTGTTTATGTATTTGTCTGTGTATGCATATATGTCTTTATCTTGTGGATGTGGACATATATGTATATATATAGATACACAGAAATCTAAGTGAGGCAGACACATTTGATGTGATTATGTGTAGTCCAGATAACTCTTTAAGACCAAGTATGTCCTCTGAGATGTTTGAACACCCTAGAACAAAGCAGCAACTTTTGGGTGAGATATTGGAATCACTGGGTTCAGAGGAATATGATCATCATTCTGCATTTGGTAACTGTGCACAGAGGATGGGAGAATCTGTACAGGAGTTTAGTAAGAAAGATGATACTTATAAGAAGGCATTGCTGAAGAATGCAGTACCAGAAATTCTTGAAATTGGGGGTTTGTCTGTGTCTGCCCAAAATAGTATTTTTTTAATGTTTAATTCTCTATTAAAGGGCTGAGGGAATCGTAAGATACAAAATTTGAAAAGAAAAACACCAGGAGAGCGCTAAAAATTACTAAAATAAATGAAAAATATATAAATAAAATAAGACTACAATAGGGGAATTAGTAGAAACCCCTATTATTAGCCTATCTGATGTTCCCACTACACCAACCGGTCACACGCTCTAAATATAATACGTGCAACTGAGCCTGTTGGAAAAATGGGAAAACCAGATAACACAAATACTCTAAAAGGTCAGCGAGGAAGCCAAAGACATAAGAATCCAAATAATATCTATCAAAATATATGTAGTTTTATTACAAATAACAAACATCCATAAAATCATGCAATGTATACACTGCTATAAAAGCAAAATACAATTAAAATAAAATTCCAATCAAGGAGAAACACTGTCCCATATACCTAGGAGGCAAATATAGTTTTTGATACCTTTTATTGGCTAACTAAGCATATTTAAATGCAAGCTTTCAAGACCTTAGGTCTCTTCCTCAGGCATGTTATACAGATAAATATGAAAACATCTCTCTTAAATACAAGTACACATCACATTGTTTAGCATGGAAATCAGATAACAGAATGCAGTCCAGATCCAGATATCTTTGATCAGTCAATGGTAAATTGCACTCTTCCTCTGAGGCTTTAGAGGTATTTACGATGCTCTTGGGCCTGTTGGAAAGGTCAATCAACTAAATGGTATTTTGATAGAAATTCCTTATCCCTGTTCAAACCACTACAAATTGCATTAAATTTTAACATTAATTTTACCTCCCATACCTTTCTGTCCCTCTGAGTGCGGAACCGTCCCATCAATACAGTTAACTTAATATCCTTGACACTGTGCCCATTTTGCCAAAAATGTTCTCCCACTGGTGTCTCTGTCTTTTTGTTATTAACACTGGATCTGTGGGAATTAAATCTCCTATGTAGTGCTTGTCCAGTTTCTCCCACATACAGAGCTGTTGGGCATTTTGCACACATGATAAGGTATATTACATTGGATGATTTACAGGTGAAGGTACCATTGATCTTATGGTGTAATTGGGTGTTTGGAATTGGTAAGTTGTCCGTGGTGTAAATGTGTGCACAAGTTTCACATCTCTTTTGTAGGCAGGGAGATGTGCCATTTTTTGTATTTTTATTCACGGCACTCCTCACCATCAGTTGTTTCAAATTGGGAGGCTATCTGAAGGAGAGTAAGGGAGGCTGTGGGAATATGTTCTTAAGTCTGTTCTGACATGATGGACCGTGACAAGCACCTCCAGAAACTCAGAGGAGACTTTATAAAACATGGTTACAGCGCAACTATTATTGACAGTCAGATACAGAAGGCTACCCAAATACCAAGAAAAAATCTGTTGCACTACAAAGAACAACATAAGGGAAACCGGGTGCCACTGGTGGTCACTTACCACTCCCAGGTTGAAGTGCTACGCAAAATTTCAAGAGAACTTCAAAAGAAATGACATACGGATGAAAGACTTACCTATTACTTACCATATATCGATCCACCCCTAGCGTTCTAGGGTTTTCCAGTATCAGCTGCCTCGGTCTCCTGTAACCCTTTCAGGGTTGGTCCACATATACACGGTCGCCTCCTGCCGGCGGTCTAGGGCCTTGGCCAGTGTTGCCTCGCTCCTGTTGGGTCAGTACCCAGGTGTCTAGGTTGTGCCAGTCCTCCACTGTGGACTTCATGCCAGTGTAGTCCTGTTGCCGTTTCTGGACTGTGCACCCTTTACCTTGCCAGTTCTGCCAGAGTCCTTAACTGTCAGTTGGTTCCCAGTCCATTCCGTTTGCCCTTATGGGTTCCAGTACCCAGGCGTCTGGGTTGTTCTGTCCTAATTCGTGGACCTCCTGTGTTGGCGCCTACCTATCAGTTCTGGGACTGTACCTCGAACCTCACTGGTTCTGCCAGATCCTGTCTTATCTACATATGTTGTTACCAGTATCCTGATTGTCTAGTCTGGTCCTACTTGCTGTACCCATTGTATATATTTTCCTGTTCTGTTTTGTGGGTCTTAGGGCCTACACTCGTGTATGCACTTTATTCTAATAAAGTTATTTTAACCTTACCGTTCTGTCTGAGTGTTCATCTAAAAATCGTGACAGTACGAAAGGGCCAATGACCTCAGACAAATCCGGTGAAGGAAGTTCGGTCAATATCCATTGGAGAATGGATATGTATGAGCAACGTGTCGATCAACTGTCCGTGGCGGTGCAAACTATGCTGGAGCGGACGGCGCACTTAGACAGACCGGTTCCATCCTCGGTGGCCACCCCAGTTCTGGCACCGACAGTCCAAAATTCGAATGTCGATATGCAGTATAAAGGGCTATCTGCTACGGCACCATTACCGTTAAGATATGATGGGGAACCTACCCTCTGTAGAGGTTTCCTCAACCAGCTGGAAATTTTTTTGGAACTGGCTCCCCAAGCCTTTCCTACGGAGAGAAGCAAGATTGGGTTCATGATATCGCTGTTGACTGGCAGGGCTCTAGCCTGGGTGAATCCGATTTGGGAAACGTCTAAGCTCATTACCACCAACTTTGGCGAATTTGTGAGGGTCTTTCGAAGTGTCTTTGAGATCTCTGGGCACAATATCTCGGCTGCCAAACAAATTATGAATATCCAACAGGGCAACCGTACAGTTGCGGATTATTCTATTGAGTTTCGTACCTTGGCAGCCGAGTTAGGATGGAACGATGAGGCGCTGGTAGCAGCATTTGCCCAAGGCCTAAATGACCGTATCAAAGATGAGATTGCGGCCCGGGAGTTACCCGAATCTCTGTACAAATTCATTGAATTTGTTAATCTAATTGATACTCGGATCAGGGAATGAACTGAGGCTAAAGACCGCGAACCAAGGTCTCCCGTAAGTCAGTGGCACAAAAATATTCTCCCACCCTTGCCTCCCTCTCCTCCCACACCTCCTGGTAATGCTGAAATTGCTGAACCCATGCAGGTGGGCTTTACTAGACTTACTAAGGAAGAAAGGTCATTTCGCGTAAGAATGGCCTATGTCTGTACTGTGGTAAAGAAGGTAATTTGTTGCGCAATTGTCCAACTCGGCCGGGAAACGCACGCACCCAGAGGTCGTACCTTCAAAACCGGTGGTTGATGTGGTCATTTCCTCCTCCATCCTATCTGTTACGGTATCTGCGTTGCTAGACTCTGGAGCAGCGGGATATTTTATGGACCAGGAATATGCTACATTACATAATATTCCACTGGTGTTGTTAGACAATCCTTTGCAAATTGAAGCCATTGATGGGCGACCTTTGGTGCCTCCCCAGGTCACCCATGAAACTTGTCCTCTCTCAGTTAAGACTGTAGCATTAAATTTCGAGATCCTGTCTTTTCAGATTATCCAGTCACCTCATTATGCGGTCATTTTGGGGTTTCCATGGTTAAGAACACATAATCCCAGAATTAATTGGGACTCCTGTGAGACTGTGGCCTGGTCCGAGCATTGTACGAATCACTGTCTACGCCAACCTAAGAGAATTTTGTGTACCTCTCCCTCCCTATCGCATGAATACCAATCCTTCAGCGATTTTTTCAGTAAGGGAGAGTCTAGCACTTTGCCACCGCATAGGGCGTATGACTGTGCCATTGATATTGCGCCTGGTGCTGTTCCTCCTAGGGGCAGAACGTATCCCCTCTCTTGTGATGAGAATCTGGCCATGGAGGAGTATATCTCTGATGCCCTGGAAAGGGGCATCATTCGCAGATCATCCTTGCCCGCGGGGGCTAGATTTTTCTTTGCAAAAAAGAAGTCTGGGGAATTAAGGCCATGTATCGACTATAGAGGCCTTAATAAGGTGATGGTTAAAAGTGCCTACCCAATTCAAATTCAAAATCACCGAGCTGTTTGATCGTCTCAAGGGTGCGACGATATTCACCAAATTAGATTTGAGGGCCGCCTTTAACCTCATCCGCATCAAGGGGGGTAATGAGTGGAAAACCGCTTTTAATACTCGCAATGGGCACTACGAATACTTGGTAATGCCATTCGGGTTGTGTAATGCCCCAGCAGTATTTCAAGAACTAATTAATGATGTTCTCTGCTACTTGTTGCAGTCCTATGTAGTTGTCTATTTAGACGATATTTTAGTTTATTCTCCCGATTTGGAGACACATTGCATACATGTGGCTACTGTACTTCAAAGATTAAGGGAGAATAAATTGTTTTGTAAACTCGACAAATGTGAGTTTCATAGATCCATGGTACCATTCCTTGGATACGTTATTTCAATTCAGGGCATTTTCATGGATAAAGAGAAATTGTCAGCGGTGCTACATTGGCCACGTCCCAAGGGCCTCAAGGCTATTCAAAGATTTCTTGGCTTTGCCAATTATTATTGTAAATTTATCCGTGACTTTTCCAGAATTGTCAAACCCCTCACAGACCTGACACATAAGGGCGCCAAGGCATCAGAGTGGTCCAAGGAGGCTTTCGAGGCACTCAAAGCAGCATTTGCCTCTGCACCAGTCCTGTCGCACCCCAAAGTTGGCCTACAGTATATACTTGAAGTAGATGCGTCTGATACTGGTGTAGGGGTGTCACGACCAAAGGCCACCGGACACCAGGGGAAGTCACAGATCGCAGTTCCTGGACCCCTGACTGCAGGGATGTGTACCGCAGGCACTCTAATATAAGGGATGTGCCAATCCACCAGCGGCAACCACCGGGGAAAGGTGGACGCCGGAGATGGAGAGGCAGTGAGAAAGCCACCGAGGAGCAGGAGGCCCACCTTATTCTATTGAGGAGCGAGCGAGTGGTAAACCACACCACAGTGGAGATCCAAGAAGCTGTCACGGTTTTTTAGGACTCTCAGACCAAATAAGTGAAAATAAAACACACTTTATTAAAGTGAATAAGGCACAAGTACGCCCTCTAGGGGCGGTAGGTAATACATAGGAAAGTAAACTGAGATATTTACAATGGTAATGGCACAAAAGACATAAATGCAAAACAGTGTGCACTAGGATGATATTGACCCCCAAGGGGTTAATGTCCATATGACAGTCTGTCTCAGATGTGGAGGTTTGACACGCCCTGGATGTTAAAAGGGCTGTGCTGTATAGACAAAGTTCATCAAGTGCTGAGGATAGAGCTGCCTTGCCAAGGTGTTGTATAGTAAGCAGAAAGGGAAACAACTTAGCCCTCACTGGCGTAGTTACAGGAACTGCTTTCGTTTGTGCAAGTGCCAATAGCCCCCACGGGCGTAACGGAAACCGGCCAGCGGTGCAAGAGCTAACAGCCTCCTGAAGTGTAATCGAATGCTGGAATAAGAGAGCAAGAGCCAACACTCTGTGTCAAATGATATCGTCGGTAGCCAATACCGGAGAGCCTTAAGCGCCCAAACGGCCCAACTATGTGAACACTCTGCAATGGTGGACTAGAGTTGCCGACGGAGAGCGGCCAACTCAGCAGCAGTATCACGGGTAACGAGGCTCGTACAGGAGATAGCGAGAGTGAATTCGAGGCAGCACTGCAAGAGTTAAAATGCACGTTTACTCGAGGCTTCAGCGCTACTGCAAGGCTCTGCACAGGGAGGAAGGCCCACAGCATACACACAACTCTGCACAAAGAACGAGGCACAGCACTAAATCGAGGGAAGCACCAGGCAAGGCAGTCACTCTGACGCGGGCAGCAGAGACTGGAAATGTCGCGGCGGCGACAACTGAAACGCAGGTCACTGGAACAAGTCGATCTTCGGAGCAGGAAGTCAGCCGGGCCGGGTCGGAGCACGTAGGAGCCAGTCATACAAGCCGGGTCATACACGAGCAGGAACGTCAGTCTAGCCGGGTCAGGATCCAAGGGTGGTACGCAGACGAGCCGGGTCATACACAAGCAGGTACACTGGAGAATGGTCAGGACAAGCCGAATCGGTACACAGGAACTCAGAATACAGGAACACAGCAACAGCACTACTGGCTCAGGAACACCACGAAAGGGCATCTGACAGATGTGATAGCCAGGTATAAAAAGGTCATCAGGTGGCGGGTCAAACTCAGTTAGCGAATCCGTGCCAGCCACAACTGAGAGTGACAGGAATCACAGGCACTGTGATAGAAGCCCCCTCATAGAGAGAAACGGGGGGACAGGGAACCAGCTGCCCTAACACTAGGAAGCTGGAAAGGACAACAAGGAGGAAACTCAAATAGCTAGCCCCTGCACCCAGACCAGGGATGCCAGGCCCGCATGGGGGGTTCGAACTCCCCACTAGCCCTCTTCTGTCCCAGGAGGAACCAGGGCTGCTGGAGGAGACTGGGGCCCAGCAACGGTGCGAACCCCAGAGCCCAATAACTGACGGAGCCTAATCCCAACCCTGAGAAAGGCAGCCACTCCTGTCCAACATCCAAAAGGACCCAGAGACCCCCAGTTCCCCTCCTACCAAACAGGGTTACCAGGAACCCAGGCAACTTGAGGGGGGAACACTGGCAAGAAGCCACAACCCCTGCCCGTACTCTCAAGAATGCCTGCCAACCCTCACCCGGAGAACCAACTGGGCCAGGAATAGCCTTGTCAGAACGGGCCAATAACGAGCCCCAGGAGGAAGGAACCCAGCCGTTAAGGGAACGGGCGAACTGCTGGGGAACCCCCTAGTGGAGGGAAACGGGCCGCCTGGCTAACCGCCAATTGAGCCGCCGAGACTGACCGGTACCAGAGGCAACGGGGAGACAGCCCTGCAGGAAGAGCTCCCCACACTGCTCCGCCTAGGGGAAAAGCCCGGATAAGGGAGGAGAGAACCCCCGGGAACGCTCACCTGCCAGCGGCTCCCAGCAGCCCGGACTCCTCTCAGAAGGAAGCGGAGCTTCCAGCGATTGCCGGAGGAGGCGTCCACAGCGCTCAAGCCGTGGGAAAGCAATGTTGGAAGAAAGGGGAAGGGCAGAGCAAGGCAACCCGACCAACAGCAACCAGGGCTACCAGGAGATACAGGAGCACCAAGCACACGGAGAGGGTCAGGAGCTACGTCAAGCAGAACCAGGGATCACTGGATCGGAACCGCGAAAAGGCTTCCGAGGTCAACGGAACAAGGTAACGCAAGCTACCAACTGAGCAAGCTCAATAATCGGGCGCCAGCGTTAGGGCTAATCGCCCTAAAAAACTCTGATCAGCCAATGAGGGGACCGGTGGGAGGAGGTAAGAGGTGCCAAAGCCCAACGGGCAGAGACCGCCATGGCGACAAAAAAGATCAACCAGTAGCGCCAATCCGCCGAGGGCTGACAAGGGGCTGTACTTTCTCAGAGGTCTGGTCCGGGTCAACCACTCGAGCCGTGTGGCTTCTTTTCAAAAAAATTAACGAAAGCACAATCGGTATATGAGATCGGTGACCGTGAATTGTTGGCAATTATCCTGGCCTTACGTGAGTGGCGTCACTTGTTGGAAGGCACCAGAGTACCGATTCTCATATTAACCGACCACAAGAATCTTTTGTACCTTTCAGAAGCTAAAAGACTGTCTCCAAGACAAGCCAGATGGGCCCTCTTCCTCTCTCCCTTTAACTTGGTTGTTTCCTATTTACCCGGCTCTAAGAATGTAAGAGCTGATGAGTGTCCAGGCAGCACGGTCCTGAATTGGAGTCTGAGGAACAGCCAGTACCTATTATTCCTCAAGATCGCATCCTGGCCACCCTGCGGACTAGCATCACGTCTCCTTTGGGTCAAGAGATCTTGGCAACGCAAGCTGAATCTCGCCCTGAAAAACACATGGGCATATGTTTTGTAGCTGAACCTTTTCGGGCAAGACTCCTTGAAACATATCATGCTTCACGAGCAGCTGGCCATGTGGGCAGAGATCAATTAATTTGGTCGTTATCTCGTATCTTCTGGTGGTCCACACTAAGGGCAGATTTCTCTGATTTTACGGCAGCTTGTGCTGTTTGTGCCCGTTCCAAAATACCCAGGCATCTGCCAGTGGGCCTATTGCAGCATGTTTCTAATGGTGATCGTCCATGGTCACATGTGTCTCTTGATTTTCTGGGTGAATTACCCGACTCAAAGGGTTACAAATATATAGATGGTGGTAGACAGATTTTCGAAAATGGCCCATTTCGTGCCCTTGCCTGGTTTGCCTTTTGCTAAGGAGTTGTCAATTGTGTTCGCTCGTGAGGTATTCAGACTCCACGGAGTACCTCAGGTGTTGGTATCAGACCGGGGCAGCCAATTTATTTCCAGGTTTTGGAAGGCATTCTGTGGCCAAATGGGTATCCAGTTGTCTTATTCGTCTGCTTACCATCCACAGACTAATGGAGCTGCTGAACGCTCTAACCAGGGGCTTGAACAATTTATCCGCTGCTTTGTATCCAATCATCACGATGACTGGGCTGAATTGCTACCTTGGGCTGAGTTTGCGAGAAACTGTGTGATTAATAATTCATCCGGAAGCTCCCCATTTATTGTCAATTATGGGTACCATCAATCCTTGCTTCCGGATGCCTTTCAGGCACAACAGATCCCAGCCCTTGATGAACACCTCAGACAGCTTTGTTCCACATGGGCACAAGTACAGACTTTGCTACGTGAGTCCTTTCAACGTTACAGGCGTCATGCCAACAACAGGAGGTTGCCAGCTCAGGTGTGTGGGGACCGTGTGTGGCTTTCATCAAAAAACTTGAATTTACAAACTCCTTGTCACAAGTTTGCCCCACGGTTTATTGGTCCATTCAAAGTCAATCCAGTTTCCTATGCATTGGACCTCCCCGCTAATATGCATATTCACAATGTCTTTCATGTATCCCTACTTAAACCTCTTGTCTGTAACCGCTATACTTCTGCTCCAGTGGTGCCGGCATCCAAGACCATCATGAGTATGAGGTTCAAAGTATTGTGAACTCACGCAGGGTGTGTGGGAAATGCCAGTACCTGGTTCATTGGAAGGGGTACAGCCCAGAAGAAGGTTCATGGGTCAAGCATGCTGACATTCATGCACCAGTATTGTTATGTCAGTTCCATGCCAAATTTCCCTCTAAGCCTGGTCCTCCTCCAAGGGGAGGGGGTCATTGAGAGGGGGTACTATCATGGTGCCCGTGCTTCCTGTTCTGAACGGTGACATTATTATCACTGCTGTTCTCTGATTGGCTGGTCTTAATTGCTCCTACTAGGGTTTGCCTTTATATACCCTGGGATGTCCTCCCTTAGGCACCCTTTCGTGGTGTATGAGTTTCTGAGTTTATTTTGTGCTTTTGTTGATTCATGTATGACATGGCCTGCCTGACTACGATTACGTTCCTGAGTTCCTGTTGCTGCCTCCGTTGCTGACTGTATCCTGGCTGAGGACCCGCTCCATTGCTGACCGTATCTGGCTGAAGAACCCGCTCCATCGCTCACTGTATCCTGGCTGAGAACCCGCTCTGTTGCTGACCGTATCTGGTTGAAGAACCCGCTCAGTTGCTGACTGTATCTTGGTTGATAACCTGCTCCGTTGCTGACTGTATCTGGCTGAAGAACCTGCTCCATCGCTGACTGTATCCTGGCTGAGAACCCGCTCCGTTGCTGATCATATCTGGCCATTGCACCTATCTGTTGCTGACCGCATTGGGCTGTCTTCCGCGCTGTGGCTGTTGCCGACTGTGGATTCCTATCCACGTTATTACCGTGTGTTGTCTGTGCCACTTGGTGACCCCATGAGGTCACCGGTTTCCAGGGCCTTGCAGTTTATTCTCGGTGTGCGCCGTGGGGCGCTGTTTTCTGTCGACCAAAGGCTGAGCCTTGTGCTCGAGCTGCTCTACTGCCATCTAGGCGGTGTGTACAATCGAAGTACCGGTGCAGTGTTCTACACACTGACTGAGTTACTCTGATCACTCTCTGTGTGTGCCTCCACAGTAGCACTGGGCTCACTCCCTCTGGGAGTTGCAGTTACTCTTTGGGTGTTGTCGATTAACCCTGTATTTACCTGGAGCTTCCAGGTAATAGCACTACCGTTCCACCTTGCAGGTTGAGGGACACTGGTTGCGTTCCTATTACTTAGCATATATCGATCCAACCCTAGCATTCTAGGGTTTTCCAGTAGCAGCTGCCTTGGTCTCCTGTAACCCTTTCAGGGTTGGTCCGCATATACACGGTTGCCTCCTGTCAGCGGTCTAGGGCCTTGGCCAGTGCTGCCTCGCTCCTGTTGGGTCAGTACCCAGGCGTCTGGGTTGTGCCAGTCCTCCACTGTTGACTTCATGCCACTGTAGTCCTGTTGCCGTTCCTGGACTGTGCACCCTTTACCTTGCCGGTTCTGCCAGTGTCCTTAACTGTCAGTTGGTTCCCAGTCCATTCCGTTTGCCCTTACGGGTTGCAGTACCCAGGCGTCTGGGTTGTTCTGTCCTAATTCGTGGACCTCCTGTGTTGGCGCCTACCCATCAGTTCTGGGACTGTACCTCGAACCTCACTGGTTCTGCCAGATCCTGTCTTATATACATATATTGTTACCAGTATCCTGATTGTTTAGTCCGGTCCTATTTGCTGTACCCATTGTATATATTTTCCTGTTCTGTATTGTGGGTCTTAGGGCCTACACTCGTGTATGCACTTTATTCTAATAAAGTTATTTTAACCTTACCGTTCTGTCTGAGTGTTCATCTAAAAACTGTGACATAAATATAAAATATGCTTAGGATCTTTAAGGTAAGATTTTAATTGGACCACATATTTCTGCAAATAATGGTCCAAACATTGTGAAAGATTAGACGTAATGCTCCCCACACTAGCTGTATTGGGCCTACCCGGGGGATTTATTAAAGATTTGTGTACTTTTGGCACTTGATAAAACTTTTATGCTTCTATAAGAATCTCTACTAGTTCTTGTTGATATGAAACAGTGTGATTGCTATCAAAAACTTGATAAGTGTTACTGTCTCCCAGGAGTCTTAACTTTTAATTCGTAATTCACTCTGTTTAGAATGACAGGGGCACCTCCCTTATGATGTGAATTTCTGGATTATCCCTCAGTTGCTTTAAAGCCTTCCATTCCTCTTTGCTGATATTCTTATGTTTGACCTGTCTATTGTTACCAAATGTCCTTTTAAAATCCTCTAATACCATAGGTATCAAAATAAGGTCCTCTATCTTAGTATGGATAAAAGACAGATCTTGGCATTAATGAGGAATGGATCACAGAGAGATATATAGATGTAATGTTCATATGTATATCCTGCCCCCCCCCATATGAGCAGACAGCATATTCACATCCCCACATCCATCTTCCAACAAGCCTACCAAATTATCCAAATTCACAATATTCACTGTAAATTATCTCTAACTAGCACAGCAGGGAAAAAAGGAGTAAAAGAAATAATGGATGTGCATAAATAATGGGAGCACATAGGAATGGCACAGTGGGAAAAGATATCCCCATCAAAATTCCTCCTTCTGCCCCCAGAATACCATATAGTGTTTTAAAGTCAGAGAAAGAGAGGCTTGAAAAAGAAAACCTCCAATTTAAAAATGAAAGAAAATTATTCATGGTGGAATTAGCCACATTAAAATTAGAGCTGTCCAAACTGTTGGGTAATACAACTTGTGAAGGTGAACAGACAAAGGGAGAAAATTAATCTCTCGTTGTAAATCTTCCTTAAAGTGTTTTTATGTATTTAATGTTTCTTCTACAAATTTGTTTTTCAGGAAAAAAATACAACTGACAAAGAAATGTGACTAGAAATGGCTGTTGCAATTATAAATGTTGCTTATTTCAGCTGCAACAGAGGACTTTACACTTATGTGTTTTTCATTTTAAGCCTCTAAATCTATGATGTACAGTCATGTGGGCTAAATTCTAAATTGTTTTTATATTTTGTTTTAAATCTCCTGCACTGCCAGCAAATGATAGCTGGATTAATGAATAAGGATTTTTGATTTTTCTTCTGTGTCCACTCCACAGCAGTAGAGTGGGCTTTAGTCTCCTCCTCCCAGCTGATAGTACCAATAATTTTCCCTTAAATATCCCCTGTTCACCTCCGTTAATCAGTTATGTCGGTCTAGTTGACTCCTGGGTAGTGTGGTTACATAAATTACCCTTAAGTTGGTTTCCCGTGTCTGTATTATGTGTACTGCCGCCCTCCTCTTCAGGTTTGAGATCAATGATCAGGAATTTAGTTTTGCATCCTGATAGGGCATGTCACTTTAGTCTTAGGTCCCTAGCTATCCGAGCACCTAATTGGGTTCTCCCTATGTTATCATGGAGCCTTGGGGGATGGGATGCTACATAAAGCATTGTGTAGAGGATGGGCGGGAGGTATGTTGTGTTTTTTTTGTTTTTCTTTTTGTCTCTGGCCGGGAGGCTCCCGGTGCTCCCCTGGTTGGGGCCGGGGGGGCTCTTGGGCGGAGGCGGGAGGTTGCGGCATGTTGCATGCGGTTTCAACCAGTTGTGCCCCTTGGATTAGGGAGGCATGGTGGTCGACCTGGAGTGTGCCGGGACGCGGGGACCATTATTGGAGGTGGTGGGCTGGGGTAGAGTTACGGAGCCACACGGATGCGACGCCTGGGGGAGCCTGGCTATGGAGGTTGCAGGATTGTGCACCCGCGCTGGGATGACTCTGGACGCTGCATCGGACTTATACCGGAAGTATTTCTTCCTAGGGCATGAGTGCATTCTTTAGTACTATTCTTGTACAGCTGCTTACACTATGTAATAATTCTGCCTTATAGATTTGTACTGCATTGGGCTTGCCAATACGGAAGTGCTGTTTGTATTGTTTGATCTTCTAATATTGGTATTTTATAATTTTATGCTACACTGTTGATACGTGCATTTTACTCTCTTACTTGAATCATTTTGCTCGCTGCTTGGCTTTTGGCTCCAGGAGAGAGTTAGTGTTCTGTTTTCCTTATGCAGGGCTCCACGCCTGTTGGCGGTGACTCCTGTGTATGACACGTTTCTTCACTGAGGAGCTGTTTATATTTCTTTATTGTCTGCTTCTTCCTGATCTTTCCTTTTCCCTACTTTCTCTTACCTCCTTAATCTAGGGTACGCAAATTACTTTGTCGAGCAGATCAGACATGGCGACGGTGCTTGCCCCCATTGTGATCTATATCATCAATGTCCGGGGCCTTAATGTTCCTGAGAAACGGGCTAACTTGATGCGAGATTTGCGCTCTCACCATGTGTCAATAGCATTAATGCAGGAATCTCATTTTGTGGCGCGTAAGTTCCCATCCTTGACTACTGCACGCTTTCCTATAGCGTATTATAGCAATAATTCACATGCAAAGTCTAGAGGGGTGGCTATATTGCTCTCGAGGGGCACTCTTCTTGCCGACATTGAGACCTTAACTGATGATGAAGGACTATATCTGTTTGTGAAGGGGAAACTGATGGGTAAAATGTACACAGTTGCCAATATATATTCTCCTAATGTAAGGCAGTCTACCTTTCTTATCACTGTTCTACAGAGGCTTCAGGAGTTCAGTGAGGGAGTCTTAGTGCTTGGGGGTGACCTTAATGTTGCTTTGGATCCACTGATGGATTCCTCTCCCTCATCCTCCTGCGTCCCTAGTAATCTCTTCCAGCGAATGAGGGCCACTCTAGCGCATCATCAACTCACTGACTGTTGGAGGGCATTACACCCGACGGATCGTGATTATACCTTTTTCTCGGTTCCCCACAGATCTTATTCTCGGCTAGACTACTTATTTCTCTCGCATAGGGATCTAGACTCTCTATAATCGTTCTCTATTGAGCCTTTTACGTGGTCAGACCATTCACCTGTTAATCTTTCTTTGGAGAAGGCGCTAATTAACAGTATATTCATTCAAATGCCTCTTCTTAAACAAGTTAAGTATTCTAAGAGTCCAAGTCTAGATCTTTCCTCGGAAGCTCACTGGCGCCTTTAACTCTCAGGGTGTTGTAACCATTGAATTTCCACCCCATGACCAAAGAAGAAATCCTGTTACTTGTGAATTAGAGTTTGGCGCTCGTGGACTCCACACAGCCCTGTAGAAAATACATACAAAAGAAAACACACAGTATCTCAATCTAAAAAGATCACTTTATTCAAAAACATGTATATATAGATTTCATATATAAGTTGGGGGAAATATATCCCTAAAACTCAATCCAATAATAGCACTCACATAAAATAAATATATAGAGAGAATTAAATCATATAAAAAATAAACCGCAACATACAACCTATAGCCAAATTTAAAAATACAGAGTATGGGCTATATTATTACTCCGTCCTGTCACGGATGTAGTAGGAGTTGGGGTCGGAGACGGTTACCCCTAGCCCTTGCTGCAGCCGAAGCAGAGTTAAAGTTGCTGGCCGCGAAGCCAGATGCCCGATCCCGGTTGAGCCGGAACACTACTAGTCAGGAGGATCCCTAAGGCAGAAGATGAAGCGGGGAGACTGCGCACAGACCAAACAACCCCAGAGAAGGTGGCTAGAGTCAGAAGACCTCAAGGTGCCCTCCAAGGAGGTATGCTGCCCAATAGGCCCTGGCTCTTCGGACCAAAATGGTAGCGTGCTAGGACCGCCCAAGACACCACCCACTCCCTGGAATGCCTAATGCAGAGTAGGACCGCTACAATACCCAGTGGGGAAAACCACAAGAGGCAGAAACACCCGGCACCCTAGTTAGCCTTGTCACAGCTGAGACTAGAACCTTCCAGATCTAAAACCACTGCTGCTCACAATAACCCAGGTCCAGATGCCGGTGACAACCAGCCAGCAAGTCAGAACCCCAAGCAACCCCAAGCAACACACTGAAAGGATTGGAAGGATCTTGACCGAGGCTGTCAGTCTCTGAACTGCCACTACAACCAACAGGAGGTGAAACAAGGGGCCGCTTACAATGAGAGCGGACCGACAGGAAGCAGCAAGACAGCCAGCGGCGGGCGGCTGAGCTCCGAGAGCAAGGACTGCCCTGAAACAGGCAGGAGGAAGGAACGGGGGAGGCGGCTAGGGACGCAGCACAAGAGTGGTCAGACAATCCTCGTCAACGGGGGGCATCAGATACCAAAGGGAGCGAGCGCACAGATGGTCAAGTAACAAGTCAAGGGTCACCAGGAGCGGAAGGAACAAGAGAGATGAGGCAAGCCACGGAACTCAGGAGAGGATCGGAGGTCAAGGCACAAAAACACAGGTACGCTGGAAACAATACAGCTCGAATAATCAGGCATCGGAAAATGATGACATCAGAGCCTATAAATCTAAGATAGCCAATAGCCAAAGCAACCCTGACCCAGAGCTCACTGGGAAAACCCTGAACGTGGGAAATAACGCATCGTGACACTACCATTCACCCAAAGAGGAGCCCTCCGGGCGACCAGGCTTGGAAGGAAAGGCACGGTGAAAAGCAGATGTGAGGGCACGAGCATGCAAATCACATGCTGGAACCCAGGAGCGCTCCTCTGGGCCATAACCTTTCCAATGTACACGGTATTGGAGTGACCGCCGAACTTTGCGGGAATCCAAAATGTGTTCAACCTCAAACTCAGGCTCTCCATCAACCATGACTGAGGGAGGAGGAGGAAGAGGAGAGCGTGAGTAACGAGTCCAAATGAATGGTTTGAGCAAGGAAATGTGGAAAGAGTTAGGAACTCGCCATCTAGCCGGAAGGGCCAGTTTAAAAGAAACAGGAGAAATGTCTCAAAGAATCCTAAAAGGGCCCACAAACCGAGGACCGAACTTTAAAGAAGGGACACAAAGACAGAGATTTTTCGTGGAGAGCCAGACTTTGTCACCTGAAGACAGGGTAGGCCCTGGGGAGCGACGTCGGTCCGCTGCCCGTTTTTGCACGACTGAAGCAGAGAAGAGACAAGATTGAATAGATGTCCATAAGGCATGTAATTCCTCCACCATCTCATCTGCCACCAGTACCCCGACCGGATTGCCCCAAGGGATAGTACGGGGATGATATCCCAGGGCAGCAAAGAAAGGGGAGCATTGGAGGAAGTCATGATAACAGTTATTAAAAGAAAATTCCGCAAACGGCAATAGGTCCACCCAGTTAGATAGCGTGGTGTTCATAAACTGCCGTAAAAATAACTCCAATGGTTGATTCGTCCATTCGGATTGGCAATTAGTCTGAGGATGGTAGGCCGAGGAAAACTGGAGAGTGATACCTATTCAAGAGCAAAAGGCACGCCAAAATCTAGAAATGAACTGGGACCCCCTATCTGAAACAATATGGGTAGGAGTGCCGTGAAGGCGAAAAATCTCCTTAATAAAGATGGAAGCCAGTTCAGACGAAGAAGGAAGTTTAGGAAGAGGAACAAAATGAGCAGCCTTAGAAAAACGATCCACCACGACTAGGATAGTAGAACAACCTTTAGAACGGGGAAGATCCACAATAAAATCCATGGCCAAATGGCTCCAAGGGCAAGAGGGAACAGGCAGAGGACAAAGGAGACCTGCAGGGCGATGATGCGGGGTCTTATGTTGAGCACAATTGGTACAAACCGCAACAAACTCCTTGACATCCTGTCGAAGAGAAGGCCACCAAAACTGTCGCTGGAGTAGTTTAGTGGATTTCTTCACTCCCGAATGACCAGATGTCGGGGCACCGTGACACCAAGCAAGAAGTTCCACCCGAAATCTAGGTGGGACAAACAAGGTGTGTCTAGGCTGGGAAGGGAGAGGAGAGCCCTGGAGAATCTGAATCTTATCCAAAGTGGATGAGGATAATGCAGCCAAAAAATGAGAAGAAGGGAGAATTGGTTCAGGAGGAGCAGGAGGGCCAGCTTCAAACTGTCGAGACAGAGCATCTGCTTTGAGGTTCTTGGAACCTGGTCTATAAGAAATGATAAAATTGAAACGAGTGAAAAATAGAGCCCAGCGTGCCTGCCTTGGGTTAAGGCATTAGCCTACTCTAAAAACTGGAGATTCTTGTGGTCAGTGAATACTAATACCAGCAACGCTGAGCCTTCAAGCAAATGTCTCCATTCCTGGAAAGCAAGCTTAATAGCTAGCAGCTCACGATTCCCCACTCAAATTTTAATAAATGATAATCACAAGACAAAATTCAATGTGAAATCAAATAAGAGCAATGTACATAGCAGTTAGATGCAAATAAAATATATGCGATATCTAAGACAATTCCTAGTAGGATAAAAAGAGGTAGATCCTATTGAGGCTATATATTTTGCCACAATATCTGCGTAGAAAGGAAAATGAATATTAAAACAATCATAAACATAAAAAATGGGGGGAATAAGTCCTTGTCCGATATATTTAATTAGTTATCCCTTATTGGATAGAAAACATCAATGGGTGAAGTAGGTATGAGCTCCGGATATGTCCAATGAGCTGTGGTAGTGAAGTAACAATATACAAATATGTAATGGC
Organism: Rhinophrynus dorsalis; assembly: GCA_037306005.1. NCBI lineage: Eukaryota > Metazoa > Chordata > Amphibia > Anura > Rhinophrynidae > Rhinophrynus > Rhinophrynus dorsalis. The sequence goes on along the minus strand of CM074720.1, from coordinate 186,196,584 downwards.
CCCTTGTATTCATAATTGTTGTGACAATGTATCCAAGTCCTGGTTACTTAAAGTGTGGGTGGCCACTTACTTTAAATATATGTTGAGTCTCAGCATATCTCACAGCTCAGATATTCCGATATGATCTCTCTCCTCGTCTTCTCTCTGGTCCCATAGGTGTTCCGTGCAGGGTCTGCTGGATCAAGTTTGCTGATCAGTTCACATGGACTATCCCAATGTTGGCGTCTCGTTCCCTCGGACTGCAGGCTAATGTCTTGTATTGCTCCTTTCTCTGGAAGTGGTATATGGCCCAACTCTCTTTCCCTAGTTTTAAGGTCTTACTCGCCATCAATATACAAATAAACATTGTATATAGCTATGTACATATCCCATATATTTTCAAATATTTTTATGATTATTGAAGTACTTATTTATAAAATTGAATTATAGTGAGGTATAAATCAAATTAATTTATGTTTTAGACTTGAAATACAGTGGAGATAATGAAGATTGTTATCACAAACAGAATCAAATCATGGAATAGGAAAGGTGAACACCAATATCAATAGCAAAATTCTTAAAATAATCAGCAGCATCCAAAATTCCAATTATGGAAATTGGAGAAGGGATACTAAGAAAACAGCAGTTACTACAAAAGAAAAACCGTCAACCATCAGCACTACAATGCCAAAAAAGAAGGAAAATCACTCAAAAGAAAATGGTACAACTCTTGCTATTAGAGACATAGAAACAGAACATATGGATGTTAAAGTATTTGATAATCAAGACACACAACCGAAAGAAGAAAATAAAGACGTTTCAAATACATGCATACAAGGTGACACATACAGGCAACATTTTAGAAGATAAAAGAGAACATATAGAGGAAGAACCCAGACCGATCAATACCAAAGAAAAAAATTAAGAAAAACCCATGGAAACACCTATCATGATAACCATATTAAACTCTGAAGGAAAACACTCAAAAAGAAACAAGAACTAAGATGGTAAAAAGGGAGAAAAAGAAGAAAAAAAGCCAAAATCATCAGATCAATCTCAGAACACAGGAAAATTAAACTAATTAAATCTAGGGGTTCGCCCAAAAAACAAGGAAGAGCATTTTTTTGTTCAAGGTCCAACCATAACCCTTTCAGCAGTGGGTGAGACAAGAGTGGAAGAGCTGTCAGAACAATCTAGCAAAACCACCTCAAAGAAGAAAAAGACTGGAGGACTCAGAAGAGGAAAAAAGAGCTGGAACAAAGTTTAACAAAAAAAAAACAAAAATTTGCAGACCAGAAGGAACTGAACCAACAGGAATATTCAACCTTGCAAACTATGAGTTAAAAAGAGAAGAAATACAACTGTTACAAAAGGGTCTAAAATATGCTCCAACCAGTGGACCTAATCAGTTTGAGATCTTCATAGACCTGCACCAATTCATAAGAAAGCTAACACTAAAACACCACTTTGCATGGGAATTGAAGAATCTGAGGAGATAAATGGCAACATTGACGTGATCAATAATTATTAAATATTCTGAATGAATTAAAAGGAGAATATGAGAACACAACCATAGAAGCCTCACAGGCTACTATACAACACGCATCCCTCAAGCCAACTTAAACATTTTACCCTCAATGGTCTAGAGGCCCTTTTATAGAGGCATTTATGGAATTGGTCCTTAAAGGTTTCAATGACCTCTGTAAAGGAGATTGGAGATATAAATCCAATCTATCAAGAAAGCAACAGGAATGTCTAAAATTTGTGATGGACAGCCCCAATCTGGTAATCCGGGAAGCTGACAAAGGGGGTAGCATCATACTACAAACCAGAGAAGATTATCTTATTGTCACGATAATCAGGCAAATAAGGACAGACACGAATTTAAAATATAAATCCACCTTAATTAATAAGTACAGTAATAATAGTATAGCCTACACAACCCCAGAACACAGGATAATAGGACCAAGGCTCCTATCCAGAGCTGCACACTGTGCTGCGCGCTGCACTACTGCAAGATACCGGAGACTAGGACCGTGGTGTGGGTGGAACACCAGAGGGAATGGTAACTGACGCACAAGTCTCCACCCTGGGTCACACGACCAGAGGCAACAGGGAGCGAGAGCAGACCTGAACCATGAAACACTGACTATGGTCAGGCAAATTCAGAGTATAGTAAAGAGCCAGTAGTCAGCCAGAGCCACAGGTCAGACATGCCGGGGACTAGACGGAGCGATAGGCAGCAGGAGCCAGAGGTCAGACAAACCGGGGACTACACAGATCGAAAAGGTGGTACCAAATTAGGCCACACAGAACAGGCCCATAAACAGGCATCCTAGCTAGTGCCTGTTTCATGATGTCAGTAATGCGGAGGTGGCCGCAAGTATGCTGGCCAACTATCACGGTTCCTGTGATTTTCTGTCACTCTCTGCTGTGGTGTGTTCCTATTGGTGGAGCTTTGTTATGCCCGCCCGGTGTGCCCTTCTTATATCGGGCCTCTGGCACCCCTGTCAGGTACCCTTTCGTGGTGTTCCAGTACCAGTGCTTCCGTGGCTGTGTTCCTGAGTTCCTGTGTACCGATTTGGCTTGTCTGACTATTCTACTGGTTTCTGCTCCGTGTATGACCCGGCCTGGCTGACGTTCCTGCTCCGTGATTGATCTGATTGTCTGACGTTCCTGCTCCGTGTATGACCCGGCCTGGCTGACGTTCCTGCTCCTTGATTGATCCAGCTTGTCTGACGCTCCTGCTCCGTGTATGACCCGGTCTGGATGACGTTCCTGCTCCGAGATTGATCCGGCTTGTCTGATGCTCCTGCTCCATGTATGACCCGGCCTGGCTGACGTTCTTGCTTCGTGACCGGTTTCCTGTGATCCAGTTCCAGCAAGTTCTCATCTATGTTACTTGGTGACATTGTGAACTGTTATCTTGAGATATATATGCTAACCTCCCACTTGCTGAGCTTGTTGCCCCCGTTTCCGAGCCTGTCTGTTAACACTTGCAGTGCTTGTTGCCTCAGATACTTGGCCATCCGTTAACACTTGCAGGGCTTGTTGCCTCCAATACCGAGCCTCTCCGTTAACACTTGCTGAGCTTGTTGCCTCCAATACCGAGCCTCTCCGTTAACACTTGCTGAGCTTGTTGCCTTCATTACCGAGCTTCTCTGTTAACACTAGCTGTGCTGGTTGCCTTCATTACCGAGCCTGTCCGCTATACTTGCAGAGCAGTTGTGGCTTCCGTTAACTGTATACCGATAGCTCTTGCAATACACTCGCTCCATTTACGCACCGGAAGGGTGCTACTGGCTCTGGTCCTACTCAGCTCTGGCAGTGTTTTGTATCCGTTTACGCACCAAGGGGTGCTACTGGCTCTGGTCCCATTCAGCTCTTGCAGTGTGTGTATCCGTTGACGCACCAAGGGGTGCTACTGGCTCTGGTTCCATTCAGCTCTCGCAGTGTCATTAACCCATTCAGCACCGGAAGGGTGCCGTCGGCTCTGGTCCCATTCAGCTCATGCAGTGTGGTTAATCCCGTTACTCACGGCAGAGTGCTCTTGGCTCTTGCACCATTTAGCTCTAGCACAAGTGGTTGGTCTTGCATATTGCCGGTATTAGAGAAATACTGTTTGGACTCACTATTAGGTGCTCTCCACCTTGCACCACAGTCTCTGGCTGCTCTTGTCCTCTACTGGGCGTTGTCTTACACACCACATCAGAGACTGATTACTTGCATTGGTCTTTAAACCTTGATATACTCTGTTTCCATTGCATTGTACAGTATTGCTCCTTATCCATACTGTGTCTGCTATACTACCATATTTGCCTTCAGTTACGTTTCATTACCTATTTCTGCCCTTAGGGGGCCGTGTTCCTCATTTGTTCTCAATAAAACTGTGTTTTATTTTTTACCTCTGGTCTGAATGTCTGATAAAACCGATTTAGTACGAAAGGGCCATGACCTCAGACAGCAAAGGTGAAGGTAATACACAAAACCTCCATTGGAGGATGGATGTGCATGAGCAACTCTTGGACCAGTTGGCACTGGCTATGCAGACATTACTTGAACGCACAGTACACCTTGACAAACCGAACCTGAATCCGGTGGTCCCCCCAGTTATGACACCGGATAATCCTTCTGGGTTGCCTGCTGCTCCCCCTAGTGGTCTAACGGCGGTGGCGCTGTTACCATTAAGATACGATGGCGAACCTACCCTATGCAGGGGGTTTATCAATCAGTTAGAGATATTCCTGGAACTCACACCTCATGCTTTTCCCAATGACCGTAGCAAGGTTGGGTTTATGATTTCATTGTTAACGGGCAAAGCTCTGTAATGGGCTAATCCCTTGTGGGAGAACGCTAAACCCTGCACTCAGAACTTCAGCGAGTTCATAAGGAAGTTCCGTAGAGTGTTTGAGGTACCTGGTAGAGCCGCCTCTGCTGCCAAAAAATTGATGGAGATACAAATGGGCGATCGTAATGTGGGCAATTATGCCTTAGAATTTCGGACATTGGCAGCAGAGGTAGGATGGAATAATGAAGTGCTAGTGGCAGCCTTTGCGCAGGGGTTGTCTGATGCTATTAAGGACGAAATAGCTGCCCGAGATGTACCCAGTGATTTAGATGAATATATCGATTATGTCATGCTTACTGACTCTCGTATCCATGAGAGGCGCCTGGCTAAAAGGGCAAGAGCCAGAGGTTATGGGCACGGCAGTCCTTTAAACCTACCCTCGCCTCCCATTCCTCCTGATCGAACACCTGAACCGAGTGAACCCATGCAGCTCGGATTCACTAGACTTACTAAGGAGGAACGGGCGCACCGTAAGAGGCAAGGGTTATGCTTATATTGTCGCAAGGCTGGGCAGCTTTTACGCACTTGTCCCGTACGGCCCGGAAACGGACGCAGCTAGGGTACCTTGGGGGACAGGCTCTAGGTGGCGTACAACAGTCCCCAGACTCTTGTACACAGAAACCCACCATCCAGGTGGGATTTTCCTGGGCTGATCAGGCTGGTGAGGTGTTTGCTGTGGTAGACTCTGGTGCGGAAGAGTACTTCATGGATCAGTCTTTTGCCGAACTGCACAAAATTCCCTTGGTCAAGAGGGACACTCCACTAGCCATTGAAGCCATTGATGGGAGACCCCTGGAGCCGGCATTTATCACCTTGGAAACGACTCCTATCAATATGACTATTGGGGCTCTCCACACGGAGAAAGTATGTTTCCAAATAATTCATTCACCCCATCATGCGGTCATTCTGGGTTTTCCATGGTTACTATTGCATAATCCAGTGGGCAAGTGTTTTGTGGATGAGCCATTCCGTACCCGTCTCCTGGAAACGTACCACTCATCTAAGGCAGCTGGGCACATAGGGAGGGATCAATTAATATGGTCACTGTCTCAAGTCTTTTGGTGGCCCTCTCTTAGAGCCGATTGTTCCGCTTACACAGCAGCCTGTGCCACCTGTGCCCATGCCAAAACCCCCAGACACCTCCCAGTGGGCTTACTACAACCGGTTCCTAATGGGGAATTCCCATGGTCCCATATATCTATTGATTTCCTGAGATAGTTGCCGGTGTCCAGGGGGTACTCTTTTATCCTAATGGTGGTTGACAGGTTTTCTAAGATGGCTCATTTCGTGCCCCTCTCTGGTCTTCCGTCGGCTCCGGAAATGGCGGTGGTTTTCGCTAGAGAGGTATTCCGCTTGCACTGGGTTCACAGAGTGGTGGTGTCGGACCGAGGGAGCCAGTTCGCGTCTAGATTCTGAAGGGCATTCTGTAGCCAGATGGGCATCCAGTTGTCCTTTTCCTCTGCCTACCATCCCCAGACCAATGGGGCCACTGAACGTGCCAATCAGGGACTGGAACAGTTCCTGTTCTGCTTTGTGACCGATCATCATGACAATTGGGCCGACCTGTTGCCGTGGACAGAGTTTGCCAGGAATTGTGCAGTTAACTCATCGTCCGGGAGCTCTCCGTTCCTTATTAACTATGGGTTTCAGCCATGCCTGCTCCCGGATTCATTTCAGTCGCAGCAGATTCCAGCTCTGGACAAGCATATGGAGCAGCTCCGCTCCACTTGGGCACAGGTTTAGAGGACCCTCAGCCAGTCATTTCAGCGACATCAGCGGCATGCCAACCGTAGACGGCTCCAAGCGGTCTCTTTCCAGGTTGGGGATAGGGTATGGCTCTCCTCCAGGAATCTCAACTTACAAGTACCATCTAATAAGTTGGCTCCCTGGTTCATTAGTCCATTTAAAGTCATCCACAAGGTTAACCCTGTCTTGTACGCACTGGAACTCCCAGCCTCTATGCGCATTCATAATGTGTTCCATGTGTCCCTGTTAAAGCCCTTGGTTTGCAACCATTATACTACCACCCCGGTGGTTCCTGGGCCGGTGGATGTTCAAGGCCAAGAGGAGTACGACCTTCAGAGCATTATTGATTCCAGGAGATTTAGAGGGAAGTTGCAATATTTGGTCCACTGGAAAGGCTATGGATCAACCATGTGGACCTTCATGCCCCGAGATTATTGCGCAATTTCCACTCTAACTATCCCCAGAAACCTAGACCCTCGAGCAGGGGAGGGGGTCTTTGAGAGGGGGGTACTATCACGGTTCCCGTGATTTTCTGTCACTCTCTGCTGTGGTGTGTTCCTATTGGTGGAGCTTGGTTATGCCCGCCCAGTGCGGCCTTCTTATACCGGGCCTCTGGCACCTGTCAGGTTCCCCTTCGTGGTGTTCCAGTACCAGTGCTTCTGTTGTTGTGTTCCTGTGTTCCTGTGTACTGATTTGGCATGTCTGACTAGTCTACTGGTTCCTGCTCCGTGTATGACCCGGCCTGGCTGACGTTCCTGCTCCGTGATTGAGCCGGCTTGTCTGACGTTCCTGCTCCGTGTATGACTCGGCCTGGCTGATATTCCTGCTCCGTGATTAATACGGCTTGTCTGACGCTCCTGCTCCGTGTATGACCCGGTCTGGCTGACATTCCTGCTCCGTGATTGATCCAGCTTGTCTGACTCTCCTGCTCCGTGTATGACCCGGCCTGGCTGACTTTCCTGCTTTATGACCGGTTTCCTGTGATCCAGTTCCAGCAAGTTCTCATCTATGTCACTTGGCGACTTTGTGAACTGTTATTTTGAGATATATATGCTGACCTCCCACTTGCTGAGCTTGTTGCCTCTGTTTCCGAGCCTGTCTGTTAACACTTGCAGTGCTTGTTGCCTCAGATACTGGGCCATCCATTAACACTTGCAGGGCTTGTTGCCTCCAATACCGAGCCTCTCCGTTAACACTTGCTGGGCTTATTGCCTCCAATACCGAGCCTCTCCGTTAACACTTGCTGAGCTTGTTGCCTCCAATACCGAGCCTCTCCGTTAACACTTGCTGAGCTTGTTGCCTCCAATACCGAGCCTCTCCGTTAACACTTGCTGAGCTTGTTGCCTTCATTACCGAGCCTCTCCGTTAACACTAGCTGTGCTGGTTGCCTTCATTACCGAGCCTGTCCGCTATACTTGCAGAGCAGTTGTGGCTTCCGTTAACTGTATACCGATAGCTCTTGCAATACACTCGCTCCATTTACGCACCGGAAGGGTGCTACTGGCTCTGGTCCTACTCAGCTCTGGCAGTGTTGTGTATCCGTTTAAGCATCAAGGGGTGCTACTGGCTCTGGTCCCATTCAGCTCTTGCAGTCTGTGTATCCGTTGACGCACCAAGGGGTGCTACTGGCTCTGGTTCCATTCAGCTCTCGCAGTGTCATTAACCCGTTCAGCACTGGAAGGGTGCCGTTGGCTCTGGTCCCATTCAGCTCATGCAGTGTGGTTAATCCCGTTACGCACGGCAGAGTGCTCTTGGCTCTTGTACCATTTAGCTCTAGCACAAGTGGCTGGTCTTGCATATTGCCAGTATTAGAGGACTACTGTTTGGACTCACTATTTGGTGCTCTCCACCTCGCACCACAGTCTCTGGCTTCTCTTGTCCTCTGCTGGGTGTTGTCTTACACACCACATCAGAGACTGATTACTTGCATTGGTCTTTAACCCTTGCTATACTCTGTTTCCATTGCATTGTACAGTATTGCTCCTTATCCATACTGTGTCTGCTATACTACCATATTTGCCTTCAGTCACATGTCATTACCTATTTCTGCCCTTAGGGGGCCGTGTTCCTCATTTGTTCTCAATAAAACTGTGTTTTATTTTTTACCTCTGGTCTGAGTGTCTGATAAAACCGTTACACCAACACACCACAGAGGAAGGAAGCACAGGATAACTAGGCCTCTAAGGTTGACTATGATAGTACCCCCCCTTAATGACCTTTCACCCGCGGAAGAGGACCAACACTAAAGGGCAGTGTGGGAGTGGAACTCACGGAGAAGGGCTGGAGCATGTAGATCTTTCTTAGCGACCCAGGAACGCTCCTCAGGTCCATACCCTTTCCAATGAACTAGATATTGCAGCTGGCCTCTGACCCTATGAGAGTCCAGGATACTCTGTACCTCTTACTCCTCATGGTCTCCTACTTGAACAGGTCTGGGATGGACTGAAGTCGTAGTATAATGGTTACAAACCAGTGGCTTCAGGAGCAACACATGAAACACATTGGAAATGCGCATGCTAGCAGGAAGCTCGAGGGCATATGTCACAGGGTTAATCTTGCGAAGAACCAGAAAGGGACCCACAAATTGGGGAGCCAGCTTTTAACAAGGCACCTGGTGATGGAGATTGAGAGAGGACAGCCATACTCCCTTCCCCACCTGGAACACTGGAGCTGGTAATTGCCTATGGTATGCTTGTCTCTTATAGCGCATAGTGGGACTCTGCAGGGATCTCTGATTTCGTACCCATGTGGAGCGGAGTGCGCTCAAGTGCTCCTCCAGAGCAGGAATGTTCTGTGCCTCGAAGGTCTCAGGTAGGAGAGAAGGTTGGAACCCATAATTAATCAGAAAGGGAGAGTTCTCAGAGGAGGAATTAACTGCACTGTTTCTGGCCAGCTCCGCCCACAGTAAAAAGTTCACCCAGTTATCATGATGGTCAGAAATGCAACAACGGATAAACTGTTCCAGCGCCTGATTAGACCTTTTAGCAGCACCATTCGAATGTGGGTGGTAAGATGAGGAGAATCAGAGCTGGATCCCCATGTGACCGCAAAAAGCTCTCCAGAAACGTGACACAAACTGGGTATACCATGGAGAAGAACTACCTCCTTATCAAAGATCTCGGCTAACTCCTTGGAGGAGGGATGTCCCTTAAGCGGCATGAAATGGGCCATCTTCGAAAATCTATCCATGATCCTAAGAATGACCTTGTAACCCTCAGAGATTGGAAACTCAACCATAAAGTCAACTGACAAGTGAGACCATGGATGTTCCCTGTTCAACATGGGCTGCAGAAGGCTGAATGGCAGGTGACGAGGAGTCTTAGTCCACGCACAAGTGGAACATGATTAAATAAACTCAGAACAGTCTGCCCTCATGCTGGACCACCAAAAGAGTCTGGACATCCACCATATCAGTTGGTGTCTACAAACATGTCCTGCAGCCTTTGAGGAATGGTATGTCTCCAGAAGTCTGGTACGGAGGGATTGGGGCACAAAACTTGGGCAGCCAAAATCTCCTCGCCCAGCAGAGATGTAATTCTGGTGCGTATCGTAGCCAAGATGTGGCCGAGAGGAATAACAGGCACCGGAGGCGACTCCTCCTGGGACTCTGACCCAAACTGTCGAGAGAGTGAGTATCTGATCTAATATATTTAGTACCAGGAAGGTAGGAAACCACAAAATTAAACCTGAAAAGGAAGAGGGACTCTCTGGCCTGACGTGAAGACAACGTCTTAGCCTCCGATAAATATGTGAGGTTTTTGTGATCCATCAGTATCAGGATCCGAACCGCTGTGCCCTCCAGCAGATAACGCCATTCTTTCAAGGCCAGGATGATGGTGAGCAATTACAGATTGCCCACATCATATAAACTCTCAGCCTTCTACAGTTTTTTAGAGAAAAAGCCACATGACAGCAATGGTTTACCAGGGCCCGCGTGCTGGGATAGCAACGTGCCTACACTGGACACTGAGGCATCCAACTCCAGTGTAAATGGCAGAGAGGGGTTTGGGTGGGACAATATCGGGGACTTTGCAAAGGCAGGCTTCAAGTCTTCAAAAGCCTGAAGTGCTTCAGGTGCCCAGTCTGAAGGATTAGCGCCCTTCTAAGTCGTGTCAGTGAGTGGATTCACAACTGAAGAAAAGTTTCGTATAAACTTCCTGTAATGATTAGTAAAGCCCAGAAATCTCTGTATGGATCTTATCCCCACGGGAAGCGGCCACTGTAAGACAGCAGACAGTTTTTGCGGATCCATGGCTAGACGAGTGGATGAAATCACGTATCCCAAGAAGGTTACCTTGGATTTGTGGAATTCACACTTCTCTAATTTTCAGAACAGCTTGTTCTCTCTTAGCACTTGTAGAACCTGGGCTACATCTGCTCTGTGTTTCCAAGGTAGGAGAATGAGTATATCGTCCAAATATACTACAACACAGCTGTGGAGTAGGTCTCTTAAAAAGTCATTAATGGACTCCTGGAAGACAGCGGGAGCGTTGCACAATCCAAAAGACATAACCATATACTCATAGTACCCGCTCCGAGTGTTAAATGCTGTCTTCCATTCATCGCCCTCTCTTATTCGTACCAAGTTGTATGTGGCCTTCAAGTCAAGTTTCGTGAAAATTGTCAAACCTTTGATACGATCAAATAGCTCCGTGATCAATGGTATAGGATAAGCGTTCTTTACCATTAGCTTATTTAGGCCCCTAAAATCAATACATGGTCTGAGCTCCCCATCTTTTTTCTTAACGAAAAATAAGCCTGCGCCCGCGGAAGACTTCCAAATAATGCCCCTAGCTAGGACTTCCTCTAAATAGTCCTCCATGGCCTTGTTCTCCTCCACCAACAAGGGATAAACTCGACCCCTAGGAGGTCTGGCCCCTGGTATCAGATCAACAGTACAATCGTAGGGCCCGTGTGGTGGCAATGTATTGGCCTCTTCGTTATTAAATAACTCTTTGTAGGCCTGATACTCAGCAGGTAACAAGGTAGAGGTACACAATATTCTCGTAAGCTGCTGGAGGCAAAACTTTGTACATAGAGATGACCACGACAGGATGTCACAGGTTTGCCAATCAATTCTAGGGTTGTGAGTCTGCAGCCAGGGGAACCCCAGAATGATGGCATGATGGGGGGAATGAATGACCTGGAACTGGTGTGTCTCCATATGCCCCTACCCTCAGAGACAAGGGATGAGTCTCATGAGTAACTTGTGCCGGCTGTAGGGGTCTGCCGTCAATAGCCTCAATGGTCAATGGAGCAGAGCAAGGCAACAACAGAATAGCGTGTTTGGCCGTGAAGTCTGCATCAATGAAAAACCCCACGGCCCCTGAGTCCAGTAGTGCAGGAGCCACCACAGAAGACTCGGCCCAAGATAGTACGACTTTAAAAATAGACTTGTCCATTACTCTCTCTGGGGACTATGAAATTCCACCCAGGGTCTGTCCTCTACTTGACCCTAGGTGTGGGCTTTTCCTGGCCAAACAGGACAAGCATGCAACAAATGGCCAGGTTCCCCACAGTATAAGCAAAGGCCCCTCCTCCTGCACCGAGCCCTCTCCTCCTCAGAAAGGCGTGTGAAGCCTAGCTGCATAGGTTCCCCCCCAGCGGGGTCAGAATTAGGAGGTGTGGGAGGTGAGGGAGGACAGGGTGGGTCTGAAAACTTAGGTACCAACCGGGGAAAAATTTTACACCCATGCTGTTTGAATGAAGGCCTCTCACAGATTCTGTTGTCTAACAGGATGGTGACTTAGATCAACTCTTCCAGCTCTCCAGGCAGTTCCCAGGCTTTGGTCTCATCCTTTATTGTGTCACACAAGCCCTGGGAGAATGCGGCAACTAGGACTTCATTGTTTCAACCAACCTCCTCCACCAGAGAGCAAAACTCAATAGCTTACTCTGCTACAATACATGCGCCCTGCCATTTTGTCATCAGTCGTTTGGCAGTGGAAGTAGCACGTCCAGGAACGTCAAAAGCATCTCTGAAACGAGACTACAAATTCCGTGAAATTGTGGATTATGGGCTTCTCTCTCGCCCATAGTGGATTGGCCCAGGCCAGTGCCTTGCCGGATAGAAGGTAGATCAGGAGTCTGGTTACCAGAGGTAACAGGGAGCGAGAGCAGACCTGAACCATGAAACACTGAGATTGATGGTCAGGCAGCAAGAGCCAGAAGTCAGACAAACTGGGGACTACACGGAGCGAGTAAGTCAGCCAAAGCCACAGGTCAGAACCAATGTGGGGAGTCAGACAAGCCAGGGTCATACTCGGAGTGAGTTAGCCAGAGCCCCGGGTCAGAACTGATGTGGGTAGTCAGACAAGCCGGGGTCATACACTGAGTGAGTTAGTCAGCCAGAGCCACAGGTCAGAACCAATGTGGGTAGTCAGACAAACCGGGGTCATACACAGAGTGGATTCTCATGAGAGCACAGGTCACAATGGAGCTCAAGAGACAATATCAGAAACATCACCTAAGGGCAATGACTCCCAGGCCCAGAGAGCTTTATAAAGGAGCAGGAGAAGGTGGGACCCAATTAGGCCACACAGAATAGGCCCATAAACAGGCGTCCTAGCCAGTGCCTGTTTAATGATGTCAGCAATGCAGAGGTGGCCACAACTATGCCGGCCGACACACCACAGAGGAAGGAAGCACAGGAAAACTAGGCCTCTAAGGTAGACTCTGATACTTATGGAGGCAAAACACATACTTGATGATGAAACCTTCTATCAAAAATTAAGAAATGATCCAACTGAGACTTACAAGAAGATGTACACAGAACTCATAGAATAGGCATATCAGTGTCATGTATTAAATCAAAATGAATACTATTTTCTCAAAGTTCCTTTTTCCAGTCACTGCAATATACTATCATCTGCCAAAAATACATAAGACTCTCAATAACCCACCTGGACACCTTACTATCTCAGGCATAGGTTCACTCAACACACATCCTAGAAAAACTATAAAACCTTGAATAGCAGGATGACTTTCTCTGGGTAATGTGTGACATATGCTCACTATATACTTCCATACAGCATACTTTGGGTTTGAAAGCAGTCCAATATAATTTGGAAAAAGATGAAAATATGCCATCAATACAAAAATAATTTATTCTAAAATCCATACAATTCATACTTGGCCACAACTATTTCCTGTTTCACAGCCAGTATTTCCTCCAAATATGTGGGATGGCCATGGGGATGAGGTTTTCTTCCAGCTATACAAATCTTTTTATAGGCCACTGGGAAGATAGGTACCTATACAACCAGTTTGAGGGCAACCTCGTCCTATACGGCCAATATATTGGCAAGCTAATAATCATCTGGAGTTGTCACGGTTACCCAGAAAAGTTCAGGAGTCAGTACGGTTTAAAACAAAAGCAGAAAAGAGAAGAAAGCTCACAGCGCTTACTCACCATAAAATATCCATATCAAATTATAATTTAATATAAGAATAAAGTTTGAAATATAGATAGCAGCAAGGAATGAGAGGGTTCTCCAGTCCCCCTAACATTAGGCCTAAACCCAAAAGTGAAAACACATACAAAAAAGACAGTCCTGCGCTCCCCTATATACTGTGAACATAAGTGCCCTGTATTTAGCATATGTAATAACTCTTAGTAAATCTAAGTGAAAATAAGTGAGAATTTCGTTCCACAGACTGGCCAATCCGTGTGTAAGCTTAACACCAACGCCAAGGTATCTCACTCTGCGGTAAGTCCCACTCTAATACACCTATAAAGACCCTATCTGAATTAAAATTAAAATTAAAAACAGACATTCTCTGAAGAAAGATATTATAATAAACGCATCAGTGGGGACCTTTAAATATCTTTTTGATGTTTTTTATTTCTTATGGGTCCCTGTGTAGTGCAATTAAAAACAACAGACATACAACAAGACAAAAAAAAAACAAATTAGGTGTAGAGGGAGGACTTACCTGATAAGTGGTTGCTAAACCACTGTGCTGGAGCTAGGCCTTAGCCACTGGAAGTCTCAGCTGGAACAAGGAACAGGAACCCAATTCACAACAGTGGACAATTTCTGAGGGTCCATGGTGAACCCGGCAGCGGAAATTATATAGCCCAGGAATGTGACTTGAGGTCTGTGGAATTCATATTTTTCAAGTTTACAAAACAACTTGTTCTCACTTAATAGGCTCAGGACTCTGGATACATCAGACTGATGAGTCTCCAATGTAGGAGAGTAAATTAAGATGTCATCCAAATATACAACCACGCAACGTTGAAGGAGTTCTCGTAACACGTCATTTATGAACTCCTGGAAGACAGCTGGGGCATTACACAATCCGAAGGGCATGACCAAGTACTCATAGTGTCCACTCCGGGTATTAATAGATGAGAGTTGGTACCATGTTACCCTTAGAAATACAGGATGCAACATTTTTTTGTAAAGTTGATACCTTTATTGGCTAACTAAACAGATTTAATATGCAAGCTTTCAAGACTTTTTAGATCTCTTCCTCAGGCATGTTATACAGATAAATATGAAAACTTCTCTCTTGGACTAACGTTCTTATCTGATTTCCATTATAAACAATGTAATGTGTACTTGCATTTAAGAGAGAAGTTTTCATATTTATCTGTATAACATGACTGAGGAAGAGACCTAAGAAGTCTTGAAAGCTTGCATTTTAAATCTGTTTAGTTAGAAAATACAGGTATCAACTTTACAAAAAAATTTTGCACTCCGGGTATTGAACACTGTCTTACATTCATGCCCTTCTTTAATTCATATTCCTCCATGGCCTTATTCACCTCCGCAGACAAGGGGTAAGTACGGCCCTTTGGAGGTGTAGTACCAGGCAACAATTCCAAGGTGCAATCATATGGTCTTTGAGGAGGAAGGACCTCAGCCTGACTTTTGCTGAAAATGTCTATGAATGACATATACTCATCCGGAAGGAGTGGAGTCGAGGCTTGAGTAGCTCTCACGGGGCAAGACAGACAAGACTTTGAGCATTGTGGGGACCAGCCTAAGACATAACAAATGTGCCAGTCTATCCTGGGGTTATGTTTTTGTACCCAAGGGAACCCCAAATGTCCTGCCTTACCACAATAAAGACAAAGTCCTTCCCTCCTCCTAAAGGCTCTCTCCCCCCTTGAAAGCCGAGTCACACCCACCATCCTAAGTTCGCCACTCTCAGAGACAAGATCAGGAGGCATGGGAGGTGAGGGAGGATAGGGTGGGTCAGAATTCTGAGGAGATGTCTCCACTTGAGGCCTCCGCAGGCACTCAGCGACCAAGGTTCTCCCCCTGACTATGGCATCCACCTGCATAGGTTCGGTATCCTCTGACATAAGCGAGGAGGCATGGGAGGCGAGGGAGAATAGGGTGGGCCAAAATAACAAGAAGACATTCTGTTTGAGGACCTCTGCAGGTACTCCTTAAATGAGGGTCTCTCTCTGATTCTGATATCCATCAGAATACAAAAGTCAATCAGCCTGTTCAAATCATTAGGTAGATCGCAAACAGCGATTTTATCTTTCATTGTGTCACAGAGCCCTTGGGAAAAACATGGCCATCAGAGCTTCGTTATTCCAGTCTACCTCAGCTGCTTGGGTACGGAACTCTATAGCATAATCGGCCACCGTGCGAGTACCCTGACGTAGGGTCATAAGGTGCTTGGATGCCAAGGCCACATGGCCTGGCCTATCAAAGACTTGCTTAAACAATCTCAGAATTGTGAGGATGGGGTTGAGAAGAGGTTGCAGGGATGTGGAGAATTGTTGTAGATCAAGAGTATGTAGATTTCTCCGCAAGCTCTTGGTCACAGTGGGGGGGATGGGTTTGCATGGTATGATGTGGTTACGGGTGAGGAGTTGGTGGTCAGAGAGGGGAAAGGGAATATTAGAGAAGTTGGAGACTGAGCAGAGGTTAGTGAAGACCAAGTCAAGGGAGTGACTGTCACTGTGCGTGGGGGAGCTGGTCACTGTGATAAGCCAAAGAAGTTGTTAAGGAGAGGAGTTTGAGGGCGGGGGGTTATGATTATCTATAGGGATGTTGAAGTCACCCACGATGAGAGTAAGGGCATCAGAGGACATGAACTGAGGGAGCCAGGAGGTGAAGTGATCAAGGAATTGAGTAGTAGGACCAGGTTGCCTGTATATGACCACAAGGGGAAGGTAGAGAAGAGGTGAAGTGTGTGAACTTCAAATGTAGGGAAGGAGAGAGAGGGAGCAGTGGGGATTACCTGAAATATATGGTTAGGGGACAGCAGGATGCCTACTCCACCCCCTTGCCTGTTGCCAGGTCTGGGTGTATGTGTGAATTGAAGGCCTCCATGTAAGAGTGCAGCAGTGGAGGCAGTGTCTGACGATGTGAGTCAAGATTCTGTGATGGCCAGGAGGTTTAGGGAGTGAGAAATGAACAGATCGTGAACAGCTGTTAGTTTGTTACACATAGAGTGGGAGTTCCAGAGACCAAAGCAAAAGCGGGGGGAGGATTAGGTGACGTGGTGCAGCTTTTAGATTGTGGTTGTTGCATATGTGAGTGAGTTTTGCAGTACAGAAGATAATGGAAGGGGGGCCTGGGTTAGGTGAGATGTCACCTGCAGCAAGCAGGAGGAGAAGGGACATAAGGTGGGGGTGAGATTTGAAGCAGTGGGGTTTTTTTGCAGGGTTAAAAGGAGAAGGTGGTGATAGGGAGTGGAGGAATGAGAAAAGTTCATGGGAGCAGAGAAGTGGTGAGGGAATTTGGCCATTGTAGGGTTAATGCATGGGACAGTAGAATTTGTGCAGCAGTCTGTAATCCAGGAGAGTGATGGATGACTTGGCAAACAAGGAACAGTCCAGATGCAGAGGGTGTAGGTGCCAGGGAGGATGAGGAGAGTCTGTTGCAGGACTTTAAAATATTTGGTGAGGATAGGAGTCAGGGTTAAATGAAGCAATCTATTGTTGATCAGTAGCTGTAGATGTTGCAATGGTTAATAGTAGTGGGAGAAGAAATCAGGATCAGGTTTTTTTCCCATCAGCAGTTAAGTGGTTATTGTACAATTTGTGAATTCAGTCCTGGTAATCCTGGTTTCTTTGCATCAGGTGTTCAGCAGTTTTGATAGAAGATGCAAATGTCAGTGCTTGGTGAAAATATATGTTTCTTTGGTCTTAGTAGAGCAAGGGTAGTTCTTTAGTTGATAGTGGTCTGTCCTCAGTCCAGCCTCTGTCCAACTCGGTCCAACTCACTGTTATGTTGACTTAATGACCCGACTTTAGGACCTGATACACTGCAAGCAGATACACTGCAAGCTAGTAACCTTATATAGGGTGGTCTAGGGACTGGGGTACAACACAGCTGATTCCAGTCATTTGAAGTATCGTAATAAACCTAGACGCCCAGAGGGCTCCTCTTAGGGAAGGGGGTACTGTCACGATCTACACCAGGTTAGGTACCGGATCATTCTGGCATATCGCCACTAGCTCTCCTGAGCACTGTAGGCTTTATTAAGTAGATTCTCCCCTCTATCCGTGCCCATTTATTGAGCTTTGCTCTGTGCTGTGGCTCATTTCCTGTGTTCTGACCTCGGATTGTTTAGTTTGTCTTCTGTGGTTCCGTGATCCTTGGCTCCATCTGACGCTGTCTCGTGGTCCTCTCTGTTCTTCCTGACGCTCCTGGCTTGACCCTTCGGCTTATGTTCCTTGACTCTGCCTTATTGTGTGGTGTGCTTGTATTGTTCTGTCTTCCCTTCACAGCCTGTGTTCCGGTTTGCTTACAGTGACCCTGATCTCCCCGCGAGTAAGAGAGCAGTGCTCGGTGCCTTCCAGTCGGTGCGAGTATCTAGGAATTCAGAGCTACTACGGAGGCCTGACTCAGGTGGGTGTTTGTGCCAGAGCTTTTACATCGCTATGCAGTCATTCTGTTGCAGCTGGTTTTGAAGCTTCTCGGCAGCTAAGGTGTGTTGTGCCTTCCCTGTCTCTCCTCCTCTCCATCCCCAGGGTGGTGAGGGTGTTTGCTCATGTTATCCATCG
This sequence comes from Rhinophrynus dorsalis, assembly GCA_037306005.1. Classification (NCBI taxonomy): domain Eukaryota; kingdom Metazoa; phylum Chordata; class Amphibia; order Anura; family Rhinophrynidae; genus Rhinophrynus; species Rhinophrynus dorsalis. The sequence continues at coordinate 186,178,531 of CM074720.1, read as the reverse complement.
GGCTGTTGAATCCTAGGCTCGGCGGGTCTTTTTAGTGGTTACCACGCTGCTTCTTTGTGCTCTCCCTTCTGGGTGATCTGGTCCAGTCAGCTGGATATTAGTGCTGAAGGAGTTGACTCATATTGGAAGAGGCGCTGCTTACCTTTTCCAGGTGTCTGTCCAGTACTAGCCACTTACACATTTAGGTGCTCTATCTTGAGCCCCCCTTTCAGGCCTGCCCTATCCTGTTCTGGTCTGGTGTAGGGGGTAAGTTAAGGTTGAGGGTGGCCTTGGTGACGTCCAGCGGTAGGTTACCATTCCTCCAGCTGTATGAGGCCTGAGCTCTGTCAGTTTGAAGATTGGGGTTTCACTTCCTCTTGGCTGCCATTCTCCAGGCTACCCCTGTGGCGGTCCTGTGCCACAGCTGGGTCTACTACCTTGGTCTGGTGCACAGGTTTCAGCCTTGGTAGTTCCCTGGTTCCTTTCCTCCACTTGTTCTGGGGGACCCTTCTGGGGTCCTTTCGGATTACTTTCCACCAGCGTTAGTATAGGGGGGCTGTCTTCACACCCTACCTTCACTCTCTAGCGCCGCTTCCCCAGCTTCGCTCATATTCCCCCTATCTGTCTGACAGGGTTGCTCTCAGCATCAGTCCCACTCTGCCTTTCTGGTTGATCTGCATCTTGGGATCCTATTTCCAGCTTTCATATCTGGATCCGCTTTCAGTATTCACCATATTACAACCTGGTACAGGTTCCTGCTGAACCAGAATCAGATATCTGGCTTCACGGCCAGCACCTTTAACCTCCGCCGCGGCTGCAGCAAGGATTTGGTGGAATCGACCACGTACCCGAGCAATGTTCACTAGCAACGCTCACAGATACAACCGTGACAACATCAAAAAGAAGTTGACGTGAACAGTTACATACAAATGTCCAGCGTGGATCACCCGAGATGGCGTCAAAGCATACCATTAAGTCAATTTTACTATCTACATAGGAGGAGTTTGGAAGACCACATCTTCTTGGAACAAGCCAAAGAACTAAAAGAAAAATTTCTAGAGAAAGGATATGCAGAAAATAAAATAAATGAAGCTTTGAAGAAAGTGCAAAAAATATCAAGAGAAGAACTGCTGAAAGAGAACAAAAAACTTGATAAGAAAAATAAAACTCCAAAAATACCATTCGTCACTGAGTATAATACTGCAGGTAACAAGATAGAAAAAATAATTCAAGAACATTGGTCTATTCTAGTGGTTCTCAACCAGGCACTTTGGTGTGCCACGGATATTAATTTAGGGTGCCCCTTATTTTGTTCAAAGCCTTGGATAAAAATGAAAATACTCCTTTTTAAATGTATATTTATGGAAACTATTATGCACAATATGTTTATTTTTGCTAAATGATTGTAAAACCTAACATTAATTGTATATTTATGTATTGTACCTTTCATTATGCCCTTGATAATTTACATAAAATATGTGAGGTGTGCCCATAAAATCCCAGTTTACATGATAGGGGTGCCTTGAGTGAAAAGAGATTGAGAACCACTGGTCTATTCTACAAGTAGAGAAGATCTTGTGGCCAATTCTGCTAAACAAACCAGAAATTATATACTGGAAATAAAGCACCTTAAGTGAAACCACCAAATCTCACCAAACTGGAACAATTTTATTGGATGGAACAAGGATTACTGGACACTTCAAATGTGGACATCAAATCTGCACTACCTGTAAGTACATCCAAGACAAAAGAAATACATTCTCAAGTTATTATACAGGAGAATTATTCCAAATAGAGGGATTTTTGCAATGTTTGACAAACTACATCATCTACATGTTGGAGTGCCCTTACGGCCTCCTATATGTGGTTAGAACCATAAGGAGTGCCAATGAAAGATGTCTAGAACACCTCAGAAATATAATGAAAGGAAACCAAAACCATAGTGTCCCTAGATACTTCTCAGAGCACCAAAACAAGGACCCTCAAGATCTAAAACTATACATTATAGGCCACATTGCAGTTCAAAAGAGAGGTTGGCAAAATTAGCCAAACTAGAAGTGTATTGGATTTTTAACTAAACACACTATGTCCTGTTGATCTAAATGAAGAAATGGGTTTATAGTGCATAAGATGAGTAAGGAAAAGGAATGAAAAAGACATGTGATATATATGTATAAAAAATAAGAATATATATATATATATATATAATATCCCCAAATCCTGCAGGGCATCTTCCCTGATTAGCTTAGTGAAACAGAATGTATAAGTAACTTGGTGTACATTGCAAATCTATGTATTTTGGGTCAGTGCTCCATTCCACAGTTTTGCAGTAACTGACATGTGTCAGGTGACGAATCCACACCAGGAGTTCTACCACTCCCCATTCCGCACCCACCTGCTTCTGATAATTAGTGCAGCAAGCAGTCATATACTTCCCCCTGCACTGAGCCATGCTCTGTCTTTTTGTCTGAGTTTCCAGAGAGGAAGGAATTAACCCCTGAAAGCCTACAACTTGTGGAGATAACTTGTACCTGCTGGACTGTGCTGTTGGATGTTTATCTCTTGAGCTGGTAATCTGACTACTAGTCCAAATACAGTCAGGAGCTGGTATGCTTAGTTAATGCTCTGTAGAGCAAGAATCTTATTTTGTTTGTTTGTTCAGCTGCTGTCTCACCACTTGGATACAAATAAACAGGAAAAGGCTTGATTTAACCTCCTCCTGTGTGTGAAGTGTCTCTGCAACCTAGAAGGCTGATCCCAGGACAGAAGGTACAACACATTAAAAGGTACATTTGTCACACAATATAAATATAAACTGCTTTCTAAAACTGCACCTTAAATGAAGCCTTCAGTTACAGTATCTACCAGGTAGACGAATAAACTACATGAAGAATCAGATACAAAGGACTCGATTTAAAGGCAGCCGTTAGTAAAAAAAAAAAAAGCACTAACGGGTGCATTAAGTGTCATGTAGCAATTCAAAGATCCGTCTAAAGAACAGCTAATGGCGGTTTGATAATCCTTATGGCCAATATACTTACGTACATTGAGAACATGGAACAAGATTCCCCAGAGCCATTCAAAGGCTTGCTGTACTGTTAACGGCTGAAAAAAAGATACACTTAAAGGACAAAACTTAAGACCCAGTTCCCTTAGCCGTTAGACACTTAACGGGCAAAAAAAAAAACAACCGTTACATAGCAAAACACACAAAATGCTTACCGCACAAGCATGTAAATGGGAAAATTAACCCGTGCAATGCCAAAATAACACAAAATGAAGGACAGACAATACAAATCAATGGCACACACAATAAAAAGCAACACCACAGGGACAAGGACCTACAAGACAACACCAACACAACATGGCACGGAACAATGGGGGTTATCACACAACACGGACACCTGCAAATAAAAAAACAAGCTCACCTGTGCAACATCACCACGCAATGCACACACAACCTGCACCCCACAACTTCACACCCACAAATGGCAGAGACATACCAAGCACAACACACCACATCTTATAACACACACACCTGCAAACACTTACCTGGACAATAAACAACTTCCCATTCGTCATCACTCACCTCATCACCACACCTACACAACGCCCTATCAAGTACTTAAAGGGACAACTCACCACACTCACTTGTGGCTTGTTTTCCACTCAGGGAGGGAGAGAGAGAGATAGAGCAATCAGTATGTTGGGTTACATATTGTTGCAAAGACTGCGGAGAAGTCATGCAAGGGAGAGAGATAGGGAACACCAGCAACCCCCAGGCACACCTGATCAATAGCCTTCACATGTTGCAAATGAGGAGGCTCTGGCTTAGCAGCCAAACAGGAGCCCATCCCCACCTGGGGGACAGCACCTGCCTGCAGATGCACAGCTGCAGCAACAGGATGCTCCACAGCAACAGGATGCTCCACAGCAGCAGAGGATGTATAGATGACTACCAAGGCCCATGGGATACCGGCCAAGGGTCACCATCTTTGGAATGACCGACAACGAGGTGATAGATCGCTACAGGTTGAGGCCTGACAGCCTCATTGCCCTGTATGAGGCCATCAAGGACCAGGTGGATCCCATCTACATCTACAACCATGACCTATCTGGCCTGCAAAAACTACTGTGTGTCATACACTTCATGGCAAGTGGGGCCTTCCAGTCCACTGAGGGTTATGCATCTGGCATGTCACAGGCCACATTCTCCAGAGTGCTTGCCCAGGGCTTGACAGCCCTCAAAAGCAAGGCCAGTACATATATACATTTTCCCACCACCAACATGGACTGGATACACCTCAAGCAGGCCTTTTACGCAAGGGGAGGCATGCCCGGGGTCATGGGTGCTATAGATTACACCCATGTCCGTATTAAAGCCCCAACATGTGACGCACAGCTAATCATCAACAGGAAGAACTTCCACTCCATGAATGTGCAGATGGTGTGTGACAGCAACCTGAGGATTATGAATGTCTGTGCAAAGTATCCTGGCAGCTCACATGATTCCTACGTTCTCCAAAACTCCTCAGTCCACAGAGATTTTGAGAATGGAACTTATACAGGGGGATGGCTTTTGGGTGAATTCACAATACAAAATCACAGGTGTACACACAACGCTGCTCAGCATGCTCCTGACCCACAGCTACTACGTCCACCACACAAAACATCATTCACACAACATGTGCTCCCAGTCTCACCATGTCACTCACATTACACAGGTGATGCTGGCTGTGGCTGCAAGTCCTGGCTACTGACCCCTGTGGCCAATCCTCAAACAGATGCCCAGGAAAGGTACAACCAGGCACATGGCAGAACGAGAAATGCCATTGAGTTGACCTTTGGCCTCCTCAAGTCACAATTTCGATGACTGGACCACTCGGGGGGAGCACTGAAGTATGCACCTGGAAAGGTGTGCAACATAATTATGGGGTGTGCAATACTGCACAACATCGCAGTGGACACCAGGCTGGTGAATCACATCCAGGACCCCCCCATATCCAAAGTGCCCATGGACATCGGCCATGTTGAGGAGACCCTGAGAGGGGTGCAGATCAGAGACAGGCTCATCACAGAACACTTTACCTGTGAGTAACATAGTAACATAGTAAATTAGGTTGAAAAAAGACACAAGTCCATCAAGTTCAACCTTCACCTCAGAACTGAGAATTGTAGATTATGTTAGCGTAGTGTACTAATAATCTTAATTTTAGTAATGACAGGAGGCGAATATTTTGCTTATCTTCCTTTACTGAAATCTCCATAGCAGCACAGATCGTTTACATAACCAATCAAAAAACAGCAATCAAGGCCATATAAGACCCCAACTCCACCCACTCCTCCTCTTTCTTTGCACAAACAAGCAAACAACATGACATCTAAACATCAGCAACCAACATGACGTCTTCAAGATTCAGCATCCCCCTCGGAGCAGCAAAACACGATGCCAGGACCATTCAAGCAAACTGACCTCGCGGTAGGAGAGACACTGAATGAAAAGAAATGTATGAAAGTACACCAGGAAATATCAATAGACATACCAATAATACATACAAGAAACACAGAAATTATGAATAAACATAAATAAATGTACAGAAACACCCATAACTGAATCCAAACGAAAGTCCACCATTCTTCCCTAATAAATCCTAAAAAACAAAACACACAGGGAGGGAAAATATTCGCCTCCTGTCATTACTAAAATTAAGATTATTAGTACACTACGCTAACATAATCTACAATTTTACCACATGACAGGAGGCTTCATATTTTGCTTTTTTAACGCTAAAACATCAAAGAAAAACGAGCATGAAAAGGACGGAAAAAAGAAAATGTGAAACAAGTTTTCCCAATACTAGTCCGTCTAAGACAAAAGGTCCACCACATCACCTCTGCAGACAGAGCTCACAAAGCAGTTGCTCCCCAAACTGAATGCACACCAAACAAAACATGAACTCCTGCCAGAGTCAAAACCCATCGAAGTCCTTCTAGCTAATGTCACCTAAAACCCTGGGCCTGACCTACGAAACCAAAACCGGACCCGATGTAAACAAACATGGAGAAGTAGTAACCTCCGCACAACAAAGCAAAACAAGCCTACAAAAAAATCCTACGAATTAGGGTGACAAATAAACCAAAAGACAAAGCAGAATCTACCAACAATGTAGACGTGTAACACCCTAGAATTTACAAATAATGAATGTGTAACACACACCCTAAATTACAGACAATGTATACGTGTCAGACACCATAGACTCCATAGCTAATGTAGATGTGTAACACATACAAGAATCTACAGATTATGTATAAATGTAAAAGACACTAGAAACCACAGATAATATATGTGTAATACACACAAGAAACTACAGATAATGTATAAGGGTAATACACACTAGAAACTACAGATAAGGCATAAGTGTACGACACCCTAGAATCTACAGATAATGTATAAGTGTAATATACACTAGAATCCACAGACAATGTATAAGTGTACTACACCCTAGAATCTACAGATAATGTATAAGTGTACTACGCACTAGAATGTATAGATAAGGTATAAGTGTACTACACACTAGAATCTAAAGATACTGTATAAGTGTAATATACGCTAGAATCTACAGCTAATGTATAAGTGTAATATACACTAGAATCTACAGACAATGCATAAGTGTAATACATACTAGAATGGACAGATAATGTATAAGTGTACTACACCCGAGAATCTACATATAATGTATAAGTGTACGACACACTAGAATCTACAGAGAATGTATAAGCGAAATACAAACTAGAATCTACAGAGACTGAATACGTGTAATACACACTAGTATGTACAGATAGTATATAAGAAAATACAAAGTAGAGGAATGAAGAAGTGAAATACAAGCTAGAATCCACAGAAAATGAATATGTGTAATACCCACTAGAATCTACAGAAAATGAATATGAGTAAAACAAAACCAACATCTACAGATAGTGTATATAAACAATATAATCCCCATAAATACAACCCCCACACAGAAGGGAAATGTGTACACTAGAGTTTGGTACGCATGGACGCTATGTATCATACGTGTACACTGGAGGATAGAAAGCATATACCCCCGAGGTTGGTACACCAAACACATGAACTAAAGCCGATCCAGACTCCGAAAGAATCACCTGAGTCCCGGAAAAGGAGATATATAGTACAGAACCAAACGGAGTTAAATCCATGGGGCACACCCCAGGTGTACCAGAAGGCGGCCTCCTTAGCGACAGACTCAGTAGTCACAGATATAGAACTACCTATATATAAATATAACCAGTCATAAAAACCACCGCAGAAAATACTATACACACACATATACATACACACATACATATATATATACATACACATATACATATATATATATATATACACATATACATACACACACACACACACATACACAGACACATACACACCTACACATATATGCATACACCTATATATACACACACACACACATACATAGATGAAACTATAGCCAGGGTGCACTCCCACCTTAAAGGAGCATGGCCAAACTCCAAGGGCAAATTAACCTGAGAAATCACCTCAGAATGGCCGACTATCTCAGGAGGCCCAAAAATTGTCGCAAATAGAACCTAACAGGGGCTCACCCCCAATAGCCTATAACATGAAAGAAAGGGCTCACCCTTAAATATTCCCAAAGGGCTCACCCAATTAAAATGTAAATATGGAAAAACCAGAAAGGGGAAAAAACCAACGTCAATGACCAAAAGAAGGAGGGCGCACCCGACACACCTCAATCCCAAGGAACCTTAATCAAAGAAATATAATGTTTAGCCATCCAAACTATATATGGCCTGCGTTCACGGAAGTATAGCAGGAACATAAAGTGAACCTCTCAAGAAGGCAGATAAACGCAGAGAAACAGATAAGCAACTGCAAAACAAAGGGCAGAACAAGAACCTAGAAACACCCAATCATAAAGGGGTAAAAGCCAGGCAGGTAAAACCGGGGCTCATCCAGAAAAGGACTACCACCACCCCGCAAGGGAAAAGATAAATATCATATAGCAATAAGACAGGGAAAGTGCCCCGCTTGCAGCCCAAAAAAAGGAGCCTAAGAGAAAACCAAACAAAGAAGTAACAGAACCAAGGAAAAAAAGGGGGGTCACCCCAAGGACAGAATGGGGCTCACCCAAAGTAATAAACAGGAAGCCCTAATATCCTTAGCATGGGGGCTTACCGCAGTGACACCACAGGGCCTCACCCTGACTATCACAAATGCAGAACTGAATTCAGGAACAAGACGCTGGAGCAAACCAGTCAGGGACATCTGGGGTTCACCCAGTGAAAAACCACCCCGAACAGATGGGAGAAATTTGGTCCTTATAATAAAAAGGACCAGACTGACACAGGGAAAGATTGTGCATACACAAATTGAGATTCAAGGGGGGCTCACCCCCAAAGCATGGGCATAGAAGAGGGGCTCACCCTCAGTATATGTATATAAACCAGAGAAGAGAGGGGCTCACCCTCAGCATATGTAAGGTATGTCCGATAAGTGAGGGCTCACCTCAGAGGGCCCAGCAAAAACAGAGAAAGGCATATTTCTCTAACCAAGTAGGTGTAAAAGAAACACAAAGCAGAATTTTTTTATTTATTTATTTATTTATTTTTTTATGCAGCACATGAAAGTAGGCCCATCCCACAACAGGATACAATGAGGCTCACCCCAGGGGCACACCAGAACGAAGGCAGGATAGTATGGACCGCTAGGATGGGGGCTCACCCCAGATGTACACACGCCCTAAGGCAGGATAGTAAGGGGCTCACCCTAGATGTAATGCAGGGGCTCACCCCAATAGCCACAGAAGAACTGTAGCAGATAGTTTAAATCACATGGACAAAGAGGGAAAGGAATGGCTTCCTCCAGAATAACCAGAAGTTGGAAATGGGGGCTCACCCCAAGTGATCATAACCAACCTGTTCAGTATTTGTTTTTTTTTTTGTTTTTTTTTTTTCATAATATCCATAACATGGGGGCTCACCCCAGGTGCAGCAGAGGGCACACCCTGCCATTGCAAATATACAAAAATATATAAGGGACAGAGGAAAGTAAAAACTCTCCGAGAGAAAACCCATATCAAGCATGGAAGAAGACACCTAGCATTAACATGGGGGCTCACCCCAGATACACCTCAGGGGCTCACCCTGGTGAAACCTGCAGACTAATAAATTTGCAGGGTAAGTACCTTCCAAAATAAAGAAACCGAAAGGTATAGGTCGAATACCTGCTAAGAACAGCTGGGGCTCACCCAGAATGTGAAGTAAAAGTGTATTTTTTTTTTTTTTTTTTTAAATGCAGTGGATGATCCAAACGAATTGCAAATGCTGTCAGAAACCCCTCCAGGGGAAAACCCATGCAAGGCATGGCAAAAGGACTACTCAAAAGTAGCAATGTAAGCAGGGGGCTCACCCCAATCAACAGTGGGGCTCACCCACAATTAAAACTGTAATGAACCAGTGAGGTTTATAACAAGAAAAAAAACCTTACAGTAGTAAGACTGTAATTTACCAATGAGGTGTAGACAGAGGCTGAGCACTCCCCGGTCACACTGGAGCCCCACCCTGACTGAAGGGAGAGACTCCAGAACGACCGAGAACCACTCAGCCAGAAAAGAAAATGGCCGCCGAGATCTCGCGAGATGCGAGATCCAAGATGGCCGCTGAAGCTACGAGTGGGCCACAGACCACCGAGCAACTCCAAAGGGGACACAGAAGAAACTAATGGTCCCAGGCCCTGCTAACCCCGCTAGAAGGGAAACAACGGACCCCACACATACACACACCGCACTTCAGAAATAAGACACGTTGTATAACAGGATTTTAGGGACGGCAACGCTTTGCGAAAAAATCCCACACAAACATACATTTACATGAGCACATTAGAAAAAACAAATTATGTATATATAAGAAAGAAAAACAGAACTTGAGCCCAAAGGCCCCATACTATATCATACCATGAAAACCAATTATAGTGTAAAAGAACATTAGACAAACAATGTAAAAACATATAAAGTGAAACAGTACCCTGACCTATGCAGCTTGTGTAAAAACATATACAGAGAAGCAGTACTCTGACCTATGCAGCTTGTGTAAAAACATATACAGAGAAGCAGTACTCTGACCTATGCAGCTTGTGTAAAAACATATACAGAGAAACAGTACTCTGACCTGTGCAGCTTGTGTAAAAACATATACAGAGAAACAGTACTCTGACCTATGCAGCTTGTGTAAAAACATATACAGAGAAACAGTACTCTGACCTATGCAGCTTGTGTAAAAACATATACAGAGAAACAGTACTCTGACCTGTGCAGCTTGTTGGAGCAGCAAGAAAGAGGAGGAGTGGGTGGAGTTGGGGTCTTATATGGCCTTGATTGCTGTTTTTTGATTGGTTATGTAAATGATCTGTGCTGCTATGGAGATTTCAGTAAAGGAAGATAAGCAAAATATGAAGCCTCCTGTCATGTGGTAAAATTTTATAGCTTTCCTGCTACCAATTAAATTAGTCTTTATCAGACATTCCTGATCAGCCTACTGATAAACAGTATAACTCTGTATGTTCCCTTTTGAAAGAAATGTATCTAATCTTCTCTTAAATGTATCCATTGTATCTGCCATAACTACCTACCTGGGCAATTAATTCCACAATTTAACAGACCTTACTGTAAAAAAACCCTTCCTCTGATGAAGTTTAAACCTCCTTTCCTCTAATCTCAAGGGGTGTCCCCTGGTCACCTGATCAGGTCTTGGAATAAATAGCCCACCGCAGAGATCCCTGTATTGACCTCTCATATACTTGTACAATGTGATAAGGTCTCCTCTTAGTTGTCTTTTCTCTAGAGTAAATAAACCAAGTTTGTTTAGTCATTCCTCATATGTCAAGTACTCCATTCCCTTAATTAATTTTACGAACTAAAAAGAAAAAACAAAAAGCAGCGCAGAGGAGTCTCTCTAAGCGTAGTACACCCAGACACCATGGAACAAATCAGAATATTACTCACATTTTTCAGAGGCTTTTAACCTGCCTCCTAGTTCCTGCGCTTGCACTGGCTTATACCCCAGTATGGTATGTTGATCTTCTCCACTTAGGGTCACAGGTCAACACAGTTCCTTCTGATATTCTCCAGTGGGAGTAAAGAGTTATTATATGTATGGAATTAGCTGTTCAGACAGAGGATACATTCAGAAATCCAATGTGATAATAGGCTAACCCTTATATGATCTTTTTTTAAAAAAGATATATGTCACTCCTATTTTCCAATGAGTGAACTGTAACTGGTATCAATAAGCCAGTGTTCCAAAAGCAAAAATTAACTATATGTGAGTAAGATTCAAAAGGTTGGTATTTTATTGCTTTTCAAAAATGGATAACTAATACATAAAATGTATGGTTAAAATAGTCAAAGATTAACATGTATATTAAAATAATAATTTTAAAAAACAGAAAAAAAAAAAGATATAATTTAAAATTGCTCTTCCAAACAAGACAGAACAGATTTCAATCTTAAAAGAGATGGGAGCTAGACCTAAAATTAGGAAAGGTATTTCCAATAGAGAGAATACTGAAACACATTTAGAGTTAGAAAGTTCAGTTTCTTTTTGGGGGACCCTATGGGGTTGAAGGAAAAAGAGATAAATATGGGAGGTGTACCCCAGAGGAAAAGGGAGGAGCTGGGAGATACAGAGGAAGAGTTAGAAGTAGGGCAAGAGGAAATAGAGGGAGTGGTAGGAACACACAACTGCAACAAAAAGAGCAGAATTTAAGTTTACCACCTAAAACGAATGTTGAAGGTATTTTCAATTTATCAGATAGAACTATTGCACATGCTGAAATGTGTCTATTGAAAAAAGGACTAAAATTTTCCCCAGAGATTAAAAGCAATGATTTTGATTTTTTCATTGACCTATGTAGGTTCACGAGAAAACTGACACTCCAACGCTTTTTTAAGTTGAAAAAATTGGAAAATCAAGAATTCCAAGTAAACCTGAATGATGAGTGTGTCGGTGATCTTGTGGACCTGCTGAGGGAGAATGATAGAGAGTAAAATACACTTGTTAAGGAAGAAAAATTTATACATACTCCATTTAGAAGAAAATCCTCTTTCTATCCGGCTAATTTTAAAGGGCCGTATATAGAATCTTTTTTTCATGTAGTCATGAATGAATACAATAAGGACATAAAAGGAAAAAATATGAAATATGACAATTTAAGTAAGAAAGAAAGGAAGGCCTTAAAAATCTTGAAAGAGGATAATAATATAACAATCAGGGAGGCAGATAAGGGGGGTTCGATTGTTATACAGAACACCAAGGACTATATAAAAGAGGGCTTCAGACTGTTGGAAGATAAAGAGTCCTATAAAATACTTGAAAAAGATCCGAGTATTAATTTTCAAAAAGATCTGAAGGTTCTACTTGAGGAAGCGTATAAAAGAGGAATTATTTGCCAGTCAGAAAAATACTTTTTGGATATTGAACATCCTGTAATAGCATTTTTGTATCATTTACCCAAAATTCATAAAAATAAAGAACAGTCACCAGGTAGGCCTATTATAGCTGGGATAAACTCCCTTACCTCTAACCTCTCAATGTATGTTGACTATTTCCTACAAAAATATGTCATCTCTTTATATAGCTATATTAGGGATAGTCAGCATGTAGTGGAGAGATTGAGTAATTTTGTATGGCGAGAGGGCTACGTCTGGATTAGCCTAGATGTGGTTTCCTTGTATACCAATATCAGTCATGCCTATGGCCTAGAATCCATTGCATTTTTTTGGGATGGAGATTCAGAAATGCCTCTTCCTCAGAGGGAATTTATATTAAAAAGTGTCCAATTTATCCTGGAGCACAATTTTTTTGTTTTTCAGGATAAATATTACTTACAAGTTAGGGGAACTACCATGGGTACCAGGTTTGCCCCTTCCTGCGCCAACCTCTTCATGGGATATTGGGAGTACCTTACTGTGGAGGGGGGGAGGTGGGATGCGGCGGGCCTGGTATACTATGGCCGATTTATTGATGACATTCTGTTGATTTGGGACACTAATAAAGGAAATTATAATCTATTTTTGGAACAGTTTGAAGGTAACCCTAGGGGTATTTCGTTTACAAAAAATATTCAGTTAAGATCCATTGAATTTTTGGATCTTCTATTAACAGGTGTAGTAGATTCCCCGATTATTAGCTCAATATATAAAAAAGAAACAGCGTCAAACCAGTATTTGAGAGCTGATAGTGGTCACTACAGTAAATGGTTAAAAAATATTCCCTATGGACAATTCCATAGATTACAACGTAACTGTAGTCACCATGAGGATTTTATAAAGAAAAGTGGGGAATTAAAACAAGTATTCCTAGAAAAAGAATATAATGAAAAAATACTGAATAATGCTTTTGAAAGAGCATGTGGATTAAATAGGAATGATTTAATCCAAAAAAAGGAGAAAAATAAACAGAAATACATGAATAAAAGGTGGGGTAGAGAAATAAATAGAGGACTATCATTTGTGACTGGATACAATTGCTGGGGAAATAAGATTAAAAATATTATTTCAAACAATTGGAAAATATTACTTCAGGATGCTATTCTGAAGGATGAATTAAGTGAAAAACCCTTGATCACCTTCAGAAAAAGTAAAACAGTTAGAACATTAATAGCCCCCAGTAGACCAAAGAGATTTCAAGAACAAGATAGGGGAGTTGAAGGTTTAATATATCCCACTTTTGGGAAATTTAATCTTCCTAAAGTTATAGGAAATTATAGATGTAACCACCCTAGATGTAATACATGCTCCTTCATGACACATGGCGGGAAACAATTTACCGATATAGAGTATAAAAGAAAATTTGAGATTAAACATTATATAAACTGTGGCACAAACCATGTAATTTATCTGATAGAATGTGGTTGTGGTGTATTGTATGTAGGTCGTACCATTAGGGAATTGAGAACCCACTTCGGGGAGCATAGAAGGAAAATTCAGAAGGGAGATAGAAGTTGTAAATTATATAAACACTTTAATAACTGTGAAAAAGGTGGTTTGAATCACATAAAAATAACAGGGATTGAATGGATTCCCCCCCAGGATAATAGATTCCGCCAACTATGTAAACGGGAGGCTATGTGGATCTATACCCTTGGTACTTTAGGGGAAAATGGATTAAATGAAGATTTAGATCTTCACTATATATAGATAGGGAATTAAGAGTTAATTTTAGTAAGGTCTATATTTCATCACAGATATGTTTATGTTTTAATAAATAGTGTATGGAAAGGAATAAGAAATAGATACCACTATAATAAAAACACTTCTTTTTTTTTTCATATTCACTATTGACACTACGAATTAGCACAATTCCTACTAACAATATTTTGATTTTAGTATTGACTTCTTCTCCTTTCTATAAGAAGATGGGGGTTACCCATATTTAAGAAATTTGTTATATTTATCAATTGGGTAATTGTGACATATGGGCTTATTTCTCCACATGTGGTTTTTGTGTAGCTCTTTTGTATCTTATATGGATATTATGTATATATTTGATGACATCTTTTGTTGTGAGCCAATTTGTGTGCCTGCATGTGTCATTTAGACATATAGTTTTCTATTTATGTGGGGGTAACCCAGGTGAGAGAGATTTTACCAATATATTTTTTTTAAAAAGAAGATACCACATATTTTAGATCAGCCCCGTATATGATTATTACGATAATGTGTTCCAGTTTGGAACGCACGTCACATGCGTATGTAAGTCATGTGCTTAACACCGCTGTGTCCGGATGGGTCTGGTGCCATCGGCGCGTGGCTGGTGCTGGTTTCTAAGGCAACATTCGGCGTATGGGCAAATGCGTTCCATATATGGGCGCACATATCTTTTGAGGGGAATCGAGGCTTGAATTTAGTAGAGCACACCGATAGGTGCGTTCCGATGTTGAGGCGCATTGGATATGTTGACCATGCGCCGGATGTATGCCTTCCTGTACTGGGCAGGCGCCCGCGTGTTTGAGACCAAGTGCACTCGGTATGTTATGACTGAGTGCATAGGAAGGGCGGGAAAATTAATGAAGATCTGTTCCTTTATGTGGTGGAACGCATGACATTCGAAAAATCGACAGGGGGATTAACTGATGAGCACATTGGATAATTGAAGATACATGCAGGTATTAAATGGCTTACTTGCTAATATATGTCATTCTAATTTTCACCTTTGAGAAAGTCACATATGGTGACGAAACGCGTTAGCTGCTAAATTATTTTGTTCTGTTTGAGCTGCTGAATTGTTCTGTCTTGTTTGGAAGAGCAATTTTAAATTATATCTTTTTTTTTTTTTTTTTTTTTTTGGTTTTTAAAATTATTATTTTAATATACATGTTAATCTTTGACTATTTTAACCATACATTTTATGTATTAGTGATCCATTTTTGAAAAGCAATAAAATACCAACCTTTTGAATCTTACTCACATATAGTTAATTTTTGCTTTTGGAACACTGGCTTATGTATACCAGTTACAGTTCACTCATTGGAAAATAGGAGTGATATATATCTTTTTAAAAAAAAGATCATATAAGGGTTAGCCTATAATCACATTGGATTTCTGAATGTATCCTCTGTCTGAACGGCTAATTCCATACATATAATAACTCTTCACTCCCACTGGAGAATCTCAGAAGGAACTGTGTTGACCTGTGACCCTAAGTGGAGAAGATCAACATACCATACTGGGGTATAAGCCAGTGCAAGCGCAGGAACCAGGAGGCAGGTTAAAAGCCTCTGAAAAATGTGAGTAATATTCTGATTTGTTCCATGGTGTCTGGGTGAAGGATCTACCTCTTGTGATCGGTGTACTACGCTTAGAGAGATTCCTCTGCGCCGCTTTTTGTTTTTTCTTTTTAGTTCGTTAAGTTTGGAGTGGGAACCCAATCTCCTTGGAAGTGTGCAGCATTGGACTCATAAAATTGAGAAAAAGAAATCAAGAAACCTAAGTATTTGTGCTTGCTATTTTTGTCCCTTTGTATATTTTATTGTCTTTTTGGTTGTTTTTCCCTTTTGTTTTTTAATTGTTTTTGAGTGTATACTGGGGGAAGTAGGCACAGTAGTTGTGGGAGTTTTTTCTATCTGACTCTCAATTTCTCAAATAAAATTATTCCATTAAGTTTATAAGTAGCCTTGGGATTGTTTCCTCCCAAATGCATGACTTTACACTTCCCCACATTAAACTTCATATTCCACATGTTTGCCCAATCTGACATTGTATGTAAGTCCCTCTGTAGAGAGAAAATATCCTGTTCTGAATTAATGACTGCATAATTTAGTATCATCTGCAAATATTGATATTTTGCTTTCTATATCTATTTCCAGGTCATTTATAAACATGTTAACACAGGCATGCAATCAATCCATGCAAGTCCCCCCGTCAGTCCTGTGAACTGGTGCCAACACACTAACCACACCACACATGATGTTTTGTCTCACCCCACAGGAACATTGACACAGCACTGCACTGGCAGCAGCATGGTCCCAAACATCAACCATCCATGGACGTGGCATATTGTGTGTGGGGATTCCAAAACCATCTTCCATTCTCCTCTGCACCTTGACATACATACCTCAAGGATATCACGCACACCCCCTAGGAGAAACAAGGTACAACATATAACCCATGTTCATCACCTTACAGGGCTTGATTGACAGCAACTAACTTGATTTGTCATGATCATAGCCTGATCAACCATACTAGCCTTGTAGTGAAAGAGAATTATTCAGTGATATGCATTGGATAACACTCTGTTACATCAGGGGTTAAGGGGCCATTGGACTCAATATGGGACCTGTACTGTGCAAGAGATGAGAAGAGCAGCAGAGGGGTGGATGTACAGTGGTATTGTTACACAATGTAGAGGTCATGAAACTTAGATCAGATCTCCAGGGACACCATGCTGACCTTTGAGTGTGCAGAGATATGTGCCCCTGACATGAAAACACATATCAACATTACTTCCATGGAGCTCTCAGAGCATACTTGTTGATGTGTGTATTCATGTCAGGGGCACGTATCCATAGGGCTGGTGCACATTTCCTTACTGCTCCACATAATGGGTTACAGACGAGTACTCAGCTGTAATGAAAAAGATTTAGGGGATTATAAAGTAGAAACTGTTGTTGCTTGATGATCAGTTGGAGGCTGCTGCTCCAAATCCTGTCTTCTTGTTCCATAGGCATCCATAGCATGATCAGTCCTTGAACTGAAGATCTTCCATGTGACTGGATTGATGTCTTGATTTTGTTGGTGATGCAATGTTTGACCTGAGGTTCACAGCAACCTGTACTGGAACATTCTCCTGTAGACACAGAAAACACATATTCATGTGTGTAACAACCTGTACAGTTAGGATGCTCATCTACACAGTTGTCAGACCTTGTGGACAACACATGAGCAGGACAGTAGTGTTACTAAAGTGGTAATATTTAGTTTCAAAGTACATTCAGTGTTCTCATACACGTGTTTAATGCATGCAGGAAATATACCCAGAAAACACATATATGTTCTAATGTACTTTGAGACACAATAAAGAAGAACCATCACTACTCAATCTGTGTCTGTATGAAGAAATGTGGGATTATACATTTGTCAATGTGTAAACACACTGAAGGCTACTGTACCCCCCATACATGGGAAGGCATGACCCACATCACAGGAGTCCACTACTTGTTTGCCAGTGAGTGGACTCTGTGATGTACTCATGCAAACAGATGATGGCAGTGATACACTAATGTGTTTTGGGAGTGATGAAGAGGCGATACAGGGGACATACTTCCACAGTGATTTCATGTCCACAGTTAATGTGTTGCTCAATACATGTTCTGAGATTGCTTCACTTTGACATATCTCAGTACATGGGCTACATCTACGAACAACCAGACTAAGTGGACAAGTGTTATCACTGGTGAGGTGTGTGACAACCTTAGGAAAACAACAACTCAACTTACTGGAGAACCCAATGCTCACCCCAGGATTTCAATGTGTGTGCTACACATTGAAATCCTAGGGTAAACATTGGTTCCCCAGTAAGTTAGGCTGTGATTCACACTGTTATTGTACAGCTGACCTACTGGAGAACACAATGCTTAACCTAGGATCACAATGTGTAGCACACACATTGAGATCCTAGGGTGAACATCAGGTTCCCCAGTGAGTCAGCTGCATAATAAGAGTTGGAATCCAAGACTATATTGATGCATGTTCCATCTGTCCTGCTTGTTATTTCACTGCTAAGTCACATAGCTGTTTGTTTGGTTATCCCCTTAAACACAACAACTGATGCAGACGAATGTTCAGTGTTGCACCATTTGTTGTGCTAAGGGGTATGCTTTGTTGGTCAAATTCAACACACAACATCACCATATAATACTGTTGTGTGATATGGCTCCAGGGATGTATTGCCTGTTGAATTTGTACAACGGTGTATGTGTGAACCCATGTTGTAACATCCCCAAAAAATTTTACCTAGGCAGAAGTTGTGTTCACTGCATTGCTTGGGAACGCATTGAAGACAACTCTGCCACCCAGGGGGAATGGAACATGTTGGGCATTTTATATTTTTTTTGGGGGGGCCTTAGACTGTGTGCTAGATGTGGATGCCCTGGATGATCTCCTGGTCACCCTTTGCCCCCTAGGTGTGGCTTCAGGGGTCACATTGGAGGGGGTGATGGGTGCAGTGGACCCCTCTGTGGATCGCAGGTTCTCCCTCTCTAACCGTAAGTTCTCCCTGCGGTTCTGCTCTCCCAACTCCACCAGCATCTGTGCAAACATATCCATGACCCCCGTGTGGAGCTGATGGAGTTGAGTGTTGATCCTCGTGGCCTCCTACTCAAGGGCATGGTTCCTTGCCTCAATCCTGTGTGTGTTTCTCCGGGATTCCCTACGGCTCCTGGTGAAGTTGTCATTGGTGCAGTGGCTTGACCAGAGTAGTCTCCTTTGCAGGGCCATACACTCCGCCTCCATCCCCGTGGTGCATTCATTGCTGGAGATGGCTGTTCCTGGTGACTCTGCTGCTGCTGTGTCCTCCTCAGCTGGTGCTGTGTGTGCTGCAGATGGGTTAATGCCCACCACATCAATGGACTCACTGCTGCCCACTGATGTCTGTGCTGGTGGAGGTGGTTGGGTAAACAGGTCCCTTGGCTTAGGGTGCTGTGGCTCCCCAAGCAGGCCCAGGTGTTGGTAGTCGAGTGGCCAAAGATCATACCTTGGACACTGGTATGTGCTTAGCCCCATTCTGGGATCATACCTGGGGCCAGGCTGGGGAGCCATCCAGGAGGGTAGGTCAATCTGTGACGAATATGGCACGTATTGGGTGGTGGCCACATTCCCGGGCAGCAATTGCCTTCCTGGTGGTGGTGGTGGTGGTGCTGCTGCTGCAGGGTAATAGCTCCTGGAGGTGGTGGGATGCATCCACCTCTCCTCCTGTTGCATCCAGTCACTGTAACACTGTAATGGCAGCCGGAGGTGGGGCAGCCAGAGGTGGGGCAGCCAGAGGTGGGCCAGCCAGTTGGGGAGGAGGTGTGGATGTTGGGTACGGTGCCACTGGCTGGTCCCCTCCTCAGTGTACTCCTCACTGGGTGGTGAGGTGGCCTTCTCCATGGGCTCCTGCTGTGCTGGAGGCACATAAGCTGTGTGGAAAATTGAGACTGTGTGATCAGTAAACGTAGCCATGATGGTGTCAAATTGATATTAATACTTGATATATTGTAGGGTTTATCCCCCTGAGTGAAACAACGGTACTGCCACTGCTGAAGGGTGTTTTATTCGACATGTATTACAACTCAGAGTTGTATTCCTTTGGTGCCACAACCCAGTGGCCTGAAATTGTACATTGGCGCTGTTGCTAATTCATCCTATATGAATTTATGGTCCCTGGACCAAAGCTGTCCAGAGGATGGTCTAGCAACATCGGCATTGTACAATTTCAGGCCACTGTGATATTGTACCTTTCAGCAGTGGGAATACCCTTGCTTTACTCGGGGGATAAATCCTATAACATATATATTTCCTTTCACATTTTATGTATTACTATCCCTTTAATGGGATAGCAACAGTTAATTTCACCTTGATGTAACATTGTGGGCATTATAGGGAGATGGTTAGACAGATATTGCTATATGTGACAGCTGGAGATATCAGTCATTTGACCACACGGAGGCTCTTCAGCAGAGACAAAATTGATCCATTTGGAGATGGATACTTCATTGGAATGGTCCACAGCGTGTGCTTGCAAATCAGGCACACTTTGTAGACAATTCCAAACATGTATTTATCTCCATATGGGTCAATTTTGGCTTTGCTGAAGAGCCTCCGTGTGGTCAAATGACTGATATCGCCAGCTGTCACATATAGCAATATCTGTCTAACTATCTCTTAATAATGCATACAATATTACATCAAGGTGAAATTAACCATTGCCATCCAGTGCAAGGTACACAGAGAGGAATATGGTCTGATATGTGTGTATATATGTATCTTTCATATGGATACAAGCATATCCTTGATAGATATGAATTCAGAGATCCGTTCAGTACATGTGATTGTCTTACTGCCTATATATGTGCACCCATCACAAACTAACTTTCATTGATACCATGGATAAAAACATACCTAGTGTATCCCATCTAAGTAAGGTGTTATACACAAGGTATGTGTATTCGGATGATGATATCAATATGAGTTAGTTTGTGATGGGCGCACATATATGGGCAGTACGGCAATCACACGTACTGAACTGAACTCTGGGTTCACATCTTGTTGGGACATATTTGTATCCATTTGAAAGGGACATGTCCACATACATATATGACCGTTTTTCATTCTTTACATATCTTTTTTTAATTGATCCTCAGTGTGATTCAAGTGGTATTCATCCCTATGTTTATCCCGTACAATGTAGGATTTTTTCTGATTTGACATGTCACTCTCTGGTTGTCATGATGGTATCCTATGCATTGCAATGTGATGCATGGGATACCACCATGGCAATCAGGGATTGATGTACTTTACAGGATCCTGTCCATGAGGTCTGTTCAAGTTTAATCCTGAAAGGCAACAATCAAGCCAGTATTGAAGGATATCTTTGATTGAGGGCTGTTTTTTCCTGGATCAGCGCATCCATCCTTCTGTGTGAGGCAGCCATACCCAGTCATAGATATCCATAATTCATGGCCTGTTACTGAACAAACGCCAGTGGTTCATATTTGTTTCCCATATGTATCCTGCAAATAGTGGCTGGTGTACCATCCATCCATGGCATCAGCACTCCTGAGGATCCATGTGTGAATCAAATGTGAGATATGTAAATTCAGGTTAGAGGAAATGATTGCATACACAACACCAAGGCCAACTTTTTCATCTTTAGTTATGTGTAATTGTTCTTGGCCTGTGTGCTGCAAGTATAACCATTCTCAGTGGCACTGTGATTTGTGACCTGCTCCATCCTTTTTGTGATTCAGTAAGCGGTTAAGTAGACCTGATGAACTGAACATGATGCTAACTTCTCCAGTGATCTCATTTCCCCATTTGCAATGTTTTCTATGGAGCCTATACAATGTGACCTTTGCCACTTGATTAATGTTATTGAATATTTTCCATAGACTAACATTGGGATTGGTGAGGTGAGGGAATGTAAGTGTACATTTCTCTCCATCAACTCTTTTTCACCGCTTAGTGAATGTCCCCTGTGTGGCATGTAATCGTTACCCTATCAACTTGTGTTTGTTGTCTGGTTAACCCTTTGAGTACCGGAGGGGTTGCCAAAGCATTGTTGATCTATGCATTGATAAGCCCTCTAGCACTCAGCTGGTTTCCATGTGGGTACATGGGTGACATTGTGTTGGAGCAGTTCTGCTGTTTTAACACTTTTCTGAACATGGTTTGTGTGTATTGTGTGTGATCAGTACAGCAACATGAGGGTTAAGGGTTAAGATTGGCCCTTGTTGAACCTTGACATTTGTCCTTGTCTTGCGTCCTGTTTGAACCCTCAGGTTGCTGTGTTGGTGTAGTTGTGTGGATGAATGATGGGCAAATGTTGGGATGTGACTGTGTTTGTTTGTGATGGGTGTGTGGTTTGAGGTGGTGTGTGGTTATGGGCTGATGCACTTACCGGTAGTGTGAAGGCTCCTCTCATCCCCAGTGTCTGATCCTCCAGGGACCCCCTCAATAAGCGTCAATGACAGGGTCTGCCTCAGCCTCTCCTCCCATCCGATGAAGGTGATGGGGACAGGTGGACCACCTCCGGTGCCTCGGGCACCATCTTCTTAACCTGCCTTTTGCAGTCGCCCCATCTCTTTTTGATTGAGTCCACATCCCGTCTGCAGGTGGCCACCACATTAACCCGACTGCAGATCTGATTCCAGGCAGCATTCCTCCTCGCAGCCAGTCCAGGGACCCTCTCCCTCAGAAAGAGGACACTCTGCCTCTCCAGCACAGCCTCCATGAGGGCCATGTTCTCCTCCTCGGTATATCGGGAATCCCTGATCCTGTCCCCCTCAGCTCCGGCATGCGAGGAGTCAGAACCAGTGTCCTGCCTGCTGTGCCCCTGCCTGTGTGTGGTGTTCCCCAGGAACTACTGTAATGGTTTTTAGGACTCTCAGACCAGTAAGTGAAAATAAAACACACTTTATTTAAAGTAAATAATGCTCAAGTTCGCCCTCTAGTGGCGGTAGGTAATAAACAGATCAAGTAAACTGAGATATTACAATAGTAATAGCACAATAGATATACATGCAAGACAGTATGCAATAGGATGATATGAACCACCAAGGGGTTAATGTCTAGATAACAGTCCATCTCAGATGTGGAGGTTTGACACGCCCTGGATGTTAAAAGGCTGTGCTGGATAGACAAAGTTCATCAAGTACTGAAGACCGAACTGCCTTGCCAAGGTGTTTGGATATTAAGCAGAATAGGAATCAACTTAGCCCCCACGGGCGTAGTTACTGGAACTGCTTTGGTTTGTGCAAGTGCAAA
Organism: Rhinophrynus dorsalis; assembly: GCA_037306005.1. Lineage (NCBI taxonomy): Eukaryota > Metazoa > Chordata > Amphibia > Anura > Rhinophrynidae > Rhinophrynus > Rhinophrynus dorsalis. Next base: position 186,155,471 of record CM074720.1, on the reverse strand, counting down.
TAGCCCCCACGGGCGTAACGGGAACCGGCCGGCAATGCAAGAGCTAACAGCCTCCTCAAGCTTAGTCGAATGCTGGAATATGAATGCAAGAGCCACTAGCCCCCTCGGGCGTAGTACCGGATAAGCCAACACTGAAGCCTTACTGCCACCACTGTATATACGGATATCGCCGGTAACCGACACCGGAGAGCCTTAGGCGCCCAAACGGCCCAAACAATGTGACTAGTCTGCAATGGAGGACTAGAGTTGCCGACGGTGAGCGGCCAACTCAGCAGCAGTATCACGGATATCGAGGCTCGTACTGGAGATGGAGAGAGTGAAATCGAGGCAGCACTGCAAGAGTTAAAAAGCACATTTACTCGAGGCTTCAGCGCTACTGGAAGGCTCTGCACTGAGAGGAAGGCACACAGATTCACACACAGCTCTGCACAGGTAGTGAGGCACAGCACTAGTCGAGGGTAACACCAGGCAAGGCAGTCACACTGAAGCGGGCAACAGAGACTGATAATGTCGCGGCGGCGACAACTGGAACGCAGGTCACTGGAACAAGCTGGAAGTCGATCTTCGGAGCAGGAAGTCAGCCGGGCCGGGTCGGAGCATGTAGGAGGCAGTCATACAAGCCGGGTCATACACAAGCAGGAACGTCAGTCTAGCCGGGTCGGGATCCAAGGGTGGTACGCAGACGAGCCGGGTCATACACAAGCAGGAACACTGGAGAATAGTCAGGACAAGCCGAATCGGTACACAGGAACTCAGAATACAGGAACACAGCAACAGCACTACTGGCTCAGGAACACCACGAAAGGGCATCTGACAGATGTGATAGCCAGGTATAAAAAAGGTCATCAGGAAGCGGGTCAAACCCAGTCAGCAAATCAGTGACAGCAACAACTGAGAGTGACAGGAATCACAGGCACTGTGACAGTACCCCCCTCTCAAAGGCCCCCTCTCCCTGCCTGAGGTCTGGGTTTCAAAGGATATTTAGAGTGAAAGCTGCGTACTAATCGAGGTGCATGGAGATCCCCTTGATCAACCCAAGAACGTTCTTCAGGGCCATAGCCCTTCCAATGAACCAAATATTGCAGCTTTCCTCTAAATCTCCTGGAATCAATAATACTCTGGACCTCATATTCTTCTTGGCCCTGGATGTCCATCGGCCCAGGAATCACAGGCGTAGTAGTATAACGATTGCACACCAAGGGTTTCAGGAGTGACACATGGAACACATTATGAATGTGCATTGAGGGTGGAAGCTCCAGAGCATAAGAAACCGGATTAATCTTGCGGATAATCTTAAATGGACCAATGAACCGGGGAGCCAGTTTGTTGGACGGCACTTGTAAATTGAGGTTTCTGGATGACAGCCATACCCTGTCCCCAACCTGAAATGAGACCGCTGGAAGGCGTCTGCGATTAGCGTGCCGTTGTTGCCGCCTGAATGACTGACTGAGGGACCTCTCAACCTGTGCCCAAGTGGAACGAAGTTGTGCCAAATGCTCGTCCAAAGCGGGAATCTGCTGCGCCTGAAAGGAGTCCGGGAGCAGACAAGGCTGGAAACCGTAATTAACGAGAAACGGGGAGCTCCCGGATGATGAGTTAACCGCACAGTTTCTGGCAAACTCCGCCCATGGCAACAGGTCAGCCCAATTATCATGATGATTGGTGACAAAGCAGCGCAGGAACTGCTCCAGTCCCTGATTGGCACGCTCAGCGGCCCCATTCGTCTGGGGACGGTAGGCGGAGGAAAATGACAATTGGATGCCCATCTGTCCACAAAATGCCCTCCAAAACCTAGAAACGAACTGGCTCCCACGGTCGGAGACAATCACTCTGGGTACTCCGTGCAGACGGAACACCTCTCTGGCAAAAACTATAGCCAATTCCTGGGCCGATGGAAGGCCAGTCAGAGGCACAAAATGTGCCATCTTAGAGAATCTATCAACCACCATAAGAATGAACGTGTAACCTCTAGAGGCCGGTAATTCTCCCAAGAAGTCAATGGATATATGAGACCAAGGACGGTCTCCGTTAGGCACCGGTTGCAATAAGCCCACGGGGAGATGCCTAGGAGTCTTGGCATGGGCACAAGTGGTACAAGTTGCCATAAACGCGGCGCAGTTGGCTCTCAAAGTAGGCCACCAAAATAGCTGCGAGAGGGACCATACTAGTTGGTCCCTACCAATATGCCCAGCCGCTTTAGAAGCGTGATAAGTCTCCAACAGACGGACACGGAATGACTCATCTACGAAACACTTCCCCACTGGGGTTTCAGGAGGTGCCCATGATTGTGATGCCAGTATCTCCTCCCCCAGAGGCGAGGTTATGGTGGTACGAATAGTAGCCAGGATCTGATCTGGCTGAATGATGGGTACCGGGACTTCCTCCCTCTCAGTGTCAGAAGCGAACTGACGTGACAACGCATCAGCCTTGATATTCTTCGAGCCAGGAAGATAGGATACTAGGAAATTGAATCAGGACAAAAACAGCGCCCACCTGGCTTATCGAGAAGACCACCTTTTTTCTCTTCAGAGAAATAGGTTAAATTCTTATGGTCAGTAAGAATTAGTACTGGAGTCTGAGTGCCTTCCAAGAGGTGTCGCCACTCCTTCAGAGCTAGTATGATGGCCAACAGTTCCCTGTCGCCAATCTCGTAATGACTCTGGGTGCTGGACAATTTCTTAGAGAAAAACCCACAAGGCTTTAAGGTGCCACCTCCCACAGGATGTTGGGAGAGCACTGCCCCAACCCCAACTTCTGAAGCGTCAACCTCCAAAGTAAACGGCAGGGAGGGATTAGGGTGGGACAGTATAGGAGCAGATGCAAGGGCAGATTTCAGGGTAACAAATGCGTCTTCAGCTGCCTCAGACAACTGAGAGGGAGAAGCACCCTTATGAGTCAAACCTGATAGTGGTTTTACAATCGTGGAAAAGTTCTTGATGAACTTCCTATAATAGTTAGCAAAACCTAAGAATCGTTGAATGGCCTTTAACCCCTTAGGCCGAGGCCATTGCAGAACCGCTGCCAACTTTTCCTGATCCATGACAATGCCACTTTTGGATATTATGAACCCCAGGAATGGTACTTGAGATGTATGGAATTCGCACTTTTCTAGTTTTCAAAATAACTTGTGCTTACGAAGTCGGAGCAAGACTTCTGAGACATCTTTAATGTGTTGGGAAAGGTTAGCAGAGTGAATCAATATATCATCTAGATATACTACCACACAGGACTGGAGCAGGTCACGTAAAATATCGTTAATCAATTCCTGAAATACTGCAGGTGCATTGCATAAGCCGAATGGCATCACCAGATATTCATAATGCCCTGTTCTGGTATTAAACGCCGTTTTCCACTCGTCACCCTCTTTAATTCTGACTAGATTATAGGCGGCTCGCAAATCAAGTTTAGTAAAGATCGAAGAGCCCTTTAATCTGTCGAATAATTCTGTAATAAGTGGAATGGGATAGGCGTTCTTAGGCATCAACTTATTCAAGCCACGGTAGTCAATGCAAGGCCTGAGTTCCCCATTTTTCTTTTTAACAAAAAAAAATCCGGCACCAGCCGGAGACGTAGATTTACGAATGATTCCCCTCTCCAGGGCATCTGCGATATACTCCTCCATAGCCTTATTCTCCTCACAAGATAGTGGGTAAGTGCGTCCCCTGGGGGGCACCGCACCTGGAGGCAAATCAATGGCGCAATCATATGGCCTATGGTCAGGTAATGCGCTGGCCTCTCCTTTGCTAAATACGTCACTGAATTGCCCATATTCTGTTGGCACAGCTGGAGAGGTACACATAATCTTAACAGGAAGAGAGAGACAATTCTTGTTACAGTACTCAGACCAAGAGTTAACTTCACACCTTTGCCAGTCAAATTGGGGATTGTGTGCCTGTAACCATGGAAACCCCAAAATAACTGAATGATGCGGGGAACGAATGATCTGAAATCGTTATCTGCTCCCTGTGACAAGCCCCCACAGTCATTGTCACTGGGATTGTCTCGAACGTAATGAAAGCAGGATCCAGGGGTCTGCCATCAATGGCCTCTATAGCCACAGGAGAGTCCTTTTTACATAACGGAATGCCCTGCAAATCAGCAAAGGACTGATCCATGAAGTAGCCGGCTGCCCCGGAGTCCACCAATGCTAGGACCTCGATAAACTTATCTGCCCAAGCAAATGCCACCTGGATGGTGGGTTTAGTGGTGCTAGTATCTAGGGACTGTTCTACACCACCTAGGGCCTGTCCCCCAAGGTACCCTAGGTGCGTTCGTTTCCCAGCCTTACTGGACAATTGCGTAATAAATGGCCCGGTTTGCCACAATATAGGCATAAGCCTTGCCTCCTACGATACAGCTTCTCCTCCTTAGTGAGCCTAGTAAAACCTACTTGCATAGGTTCAGTGCTGTCAGCTGGTCGTTCAGGTAGAACAGGTGGTGTGGGTGGGTTAAGGAAATTGTTCCGGCCATAACTTTTTGCTTTAGTCCTTTTAGCCAAGCGTCTCTCCCGGATGCGGGAGTCTATTAACATGACATAGTCAATGTACTCGTCCAACTCGCTGGGTACATCTCGAGCGGCTATCTCGTCCTTAATCTGTTCAGCGAGACCCTGGGTAAAGGCTGCAAGTAAGGCCTCATCGTTCCAGCCCACCTCTGCTGCCAAGGTCCGGAACTCGATAGCATACTCGCCCAGAGTGCGTTCGCCCTGCTGAATCTCCATCAGCCTTTTGGCAGCAGAGGCAGACCTGCCAGGAACCTCAAACACACGTCTGAACTTCATCACGAAATCTCTAAAATTCAGTGTGCAGGGTCTGGCATTTTCCCATAACGGATTTGCCCATGCCAAAGCTTTGCCCGTCAACAGAGATATCATAAGGCCGACCTTACTACGGTCGTTAGGAAATGCCTGGGGTGCCAATTCCAAAAATATCTCCAACTGGTTAATGAACCCTCTGCATAGGGAGGGTTCGCCATCATATCTTAAGGGTAACGGCGCCGCTGCCGTTAACCCTCTTGAGTTAGCAGAGGGAATTACAGACGGATTCTCCGGTGTCAAGACTGGGGGGACCACCGGATTAGGACCAGACTTGTCCAAATGTACTGTACGTTCGAGTAACGTCTGTAGAGCCAGTGCCAAGTGGTCCAGGCGCTGCTCATGGACATCCATTCTCCAGTGGATGTTCTGAGTATTACTCTCACCCTTACAGTCTGAGGTCATGGCCCTTTCGTACTGTAACGGTTTTTAGGACTCTCAGACCAGTAAGTGAAAATAAAACACACTTTATTTAAAGTAAATAATGCTCAAGTTCGCCCTCTAGTGGCGGTAGGTAATACACAGATCAAGTAAACTGAGATATTACAATAGTAATAGCACAATAGATATACATGCAAGACAGTATGCAATAGGATGATATGATCCCCCAAGGGGTTAATGTCTAGATAACAGTCCGTCTCAGATGTGGAGGTTTGACACGCCCTGGATGTTAAAAGGCTGTGCTGGATAGACAAAGTTCATCAAGTACTGAAGACCGAACTGCCTTGCCAAGGTGTTTGGATATTAAGCAGAACAGGAATCAACGTAGCCCCCACGGGCATAGTTACTGGAACTGCTTTGGTTTGTGCAAGTGCAAATAGCCCCCACGGGCGTAACGGGAACCGGCCGGCAATGCAAGAGCTAACAGCCTCCTCAAGCTTAGTCAAATGCTGGAATATGAATGCAAGAGCCACTAGCCCCCTCGGGCGTAGTACCGGATAAGCCAACACTGAAGCCTTACTGCCACCACTCTATATACGGATATCGTCGGTAACCGACACCGGAGAGCCTTAGGCGCCCAAACGGCCCAAACAATGTGACTACTCTGCAATGGAGGACTAGAGTTGCCGACGGTGAGCGGCCAACTCAGCAGCAGTATCACGGATATCGAGGCTCGTACTGGAGATAGAGAGAGTGAAATCGAGGCAGCACTGCAAGAGTTAAAAAGCACGTTTACTCGAGGCTTCAGCACTACTGGAAGGCTCTGCACTGAGAGGAAGGCACACAGATTCACACAAAGCTCTGCACAGGTAGCGAGGCACAGCACTAGTCGAGGGTAACACCAGGCAAGGCAGTCACACTGAAGCGGGCAACAGAGACTGATAATGTTGCGGCGGCGACAACTGGAACGCAGGTCACTGGAACAAGCTGGAAGTCGATCTTCGGAGCAGGAAGTCAGCCGGGCCGGGTCGGAGCACGTAGGAGGCAGTCATACAAGCCGGGTCATACACAAGCAGGAACGTCAGTCTAGCCGGGTCGGGATCCAAGGGTGGTACGCAGACGAGCCGGGTCATACACAAGCAGGAACACTGGAGAATAGTCAGGACAAGCCGAATCGGTACACAGGAACTCAGAATACAGGAACACAGCAACAGCACTACTGGCTCAGGAACACCACGAAAGGGCATCTGACAGATGTGATAGCCAGGTATAAAAAGGTCATCAGGAGGCGGGTCAAACCCAGTCAGCAAATCAGTGACAGCCACAACTGAGAGTGACAGGAATCACAGGCACTGTGATAACTACCCCTTGTCCCACTGCACGTTTTGTCCTTGTCCTCTGTGTGCCTGCTCTTCTGGGCCTGGTCCCCCAACACCCTGCGGATCTCCGTGTCCCACCCCTACTCTCTGCAGGGATGTCCTGCTCTCCTTCCTCCTCTTCCACTACCCTCCCCATCCCTCTCTCCTGTCCTCCTCTCCTGGCCATCATTCACCCACTCACACCCAAGCACTCCCACAGGCCCTCACAGACACATTCGATCCCACTCACTCTCTGTTACACACTTTCACTCACAGTTTCACACAGTCAAACAAAAGTTCTAAAAATGTTTGAGGTGTTGTAAAAAAAAAAAAAAAGACTATGTGTTTGTATGGATGTATGTAATATGTGCAAAAGTGTGATATGAGACAAATTAGTGCACCTCTCTCCAAACTCCAAACTCCAAAAAACTCCTTCTACCTCCAATGTCAGCTCCTCTATCCCTTGCTCTAATCGATATCCTCCACTCCTGGGTCCTGTGCTCTAGCTCGCCAAAATATAGGTGTATTTGAACATTTTTGCTACTTTGGGGCCTTGGGATTGGCTGTAGGTTTGAATTTTGTTTGTGCATCTATCAGGGTTGCTAGAAAACGGCAGCCATAATGTTACATTTTGACTTAAGATGTGTTTGGACGCACAGTGATGTGAAATCAGGTGGAACTCTGGCTTTTGTGTAACGTGTTTTTGTTGTGCCTACGCTCAATAGCTATTCTTGTACTCTTACCTTTGAATCTGCAGTAAATCATGTGTTATTTGCGGCCGAGGTGCCTTTTTTACTTAGCGGCTGGTTTAACGGCTGCCATTAAATCTACCCCAAAGAGACAGAGATATTAGGGAATGAAAAAAAAGATACTTATTCTGAATACTTTGAAAAAAGAAAAATATCAATAATATATATCTTTATATAGAACAACTCCATCTTTTAACAAAACTGGAGTAAATAAAGTATTATATGCTAACAACGCTCAACAGCTATGCCAAACACAAATAGGGTATTCACTGTCTCCAACTATTAAAATATATTATTCAACAAATACTCTCTGCCAGAATACTTCCTCTATAATTTAGAATGCAAAACAATATTCTTATTACAACTACAATAGAGCCTTTAAAAATCCTTTGGTAGTTAAAGGGTTAATACATCCTTTTAGGAAAGAATAATCTAGTCAGATCACCCAAGTTATTTTAAGTTTTTAACTGAACACAAACAATATAAATAATAATAACAGTGTCATGTAAACAGGAAAAGGACAGACACAAAGATAAAATATAACCACCTTTATTTATTATAACAAGAATAATGGTAGAGCCCACGCAGAACCCCAGACATATGCAAATAGGACCCAAGGTCCCTCCGGAGCTGCACACTGTGCTGTGCACTGCACTACTCAAGATCTCATGATTAGGAAGGCAGCTCAAGTGGGACAACAGAAGAATGGTAGAATAAGTGTAAATCATCAGTTGCTCTGCGAACAGAGGCAACAGAGCAGGGGCGGACTGGGCCGGGGGGAAGGGGGCAATTGCCCCCCGGGCCGGTCATAAACCTGGGCTGGTGGTCCGCAGCCTCACTCCATCTCCTGCTTCTGCCAGCAGGGGGCGTGCATGAGATTGTCTGCCAGACCAGCAATTCGGATGATAAAAATGTTTTATAGGCGTAGCGGAGGCCCTCCACCGAATTTTGGGGCCCCCAGAAAGTGTTGCCTGCTATGTTATATTGGAGCCCTGGGGACCTCCATATGTTACAGAGAAGTGGCTTCACTTGTTTCTTAACCCTTTGAGTGCTAGAGGTTTATACAACACTTTTCTAAGCAATGTGTTGAATACCCTTCTGGCACTGAAAGCGTTAAGCTCCCCTCCGGACCCAGGTGAGTCTATGTGCACTCACTGCACTGCTCACCCTTGCTGCTGAATAATCTCGCGAGACTTGCAGGTCTACATCATTACATGCAGCCACGCGGGCTGCTTCAATTCTGTAAGCACTTGCTATGGAGGCTGGTAGAATGTGAGCGGAGAGGATATCAGTGGCAGTAAGATAGTGGGACTTGGAGCAAGAGGCCGACATCAAGAGGGAAAAGGAGGAACTGTTGTCTCGGCAGGCAATGTATGCAGGCTGATAAGTAGTGTAGCTACATTTTACTTATAGCCAACATCATCAATAGCTCTGAGTGATAAAATCATTTTAGTACAACAGTGGTGTGAAACTCATTGAGCTGCAATGCGTTGCATACCACTGGCACTCGAAGGGTTAATCCGTTTACTGTTATTAAATACAGATGAAAAGAGAGAGTATGGACCAGTGTCTGACTGACTCACTTTACATTGAGCCCCTTCTCAGACATTTAGATTCAAACAGGCTTCAAATTAAATTACTCTTGAGGGTTAATATTTTTCTGTCATTAGAGAAAGATGAGAGGAGAAAGAGAGAATGGCCCGGTGTCTGACTCGCTCACTTTACATTCGGTCAGACACCGGGTGTTCTCTCCCCTCTCATCTGTCTTTAATGACGGGAAACAGATTAACCCATGAGTGCCCTTTAATTTGAACTCTGTTTAAATATAGTGCACAGAGAAGGGACTGAATGTAAAAAGCAAGTCAATTAGACACTGTGCCTTTCTCTTGCCTCTATTTTTTTATGACAGGAAACATATTAACTCTTCGGGGGCCAGATTAACCTTTTGAGTGCCAGCAACAGCACTGCACAATACATTACCCTCCCCTCTTTCACTAGAAGGGTTAAAACATCAGTGCAGTCAGACACGGGGCTGTCTGATCTCATCTGTCCTTACTGAAAGGAAACAGAAAAACACAATAAAACATTGGAGCTGTAGGTGCAGTCAGATGTTATCTTAAGCTGAAGATGTTTTTTCAAATATTAATCACATGTTGGATACTTAACTGTCCTAGTACTCACCCCCCCCTTACATTTCTTCACCTTTCTCTTCACCCTTACACTGAATGAAAATGGTATCAGGACGCTAGATTTCAATATACTTTAACCCTTTGAGTGCCAGAGTGGTACGGAATGCATTGTAAAACAATGCATTCAATACCAATCTGGCACTCAAAGGGTTAAATTAATGTTTAGACAAATAACTTGCTTGACAATAGCATCTGAACACCATCCCCACTTTAAAACCCCAGAATGTACCTTGTTCACTATCCGAACCTCCTGTGCTAACTAATTGAGTCTTTGGTTCTCACTGTGACAGCCTTGGTACCCTAGATCAGCGTTTCTCAACTGAACGGACAGTGCAGCGGTTAGTAGGGTATTTCAATATATATTCAATCATGGATAAAACAAACTAAAACAATATTGAGTTCCCTACACGTATCGTGAGATCCTTCTCACTTGAACTCAATATTGTTTTAGTTTGTTTTATCCGTGATTGAATAAACCGTTTCTGAACATATTTCATCTGAAATATGTTCAGAAACGGTTTATTCAATCACGGATAAAACAAACTAAACAATATTGAGTTCCCTACACGTATCGTGAGATCCTTCTCACTTGAACTCAATATTGTTTTAGTTTGTTTTATCCGTGATTGAATAAACCGTTTCTGAACATATTTCATCTGAGTGAGCAACATTCAATTCCACTTCCTAGCCGGGTCGGGCTGTATATGCTCTCGGACTTACAGAAGTATCCGGTGAGTGAATACCATTGGGGGGTTCTTTCCCTGTTTACCTATGGTCGCTCTTAGAGACTTCTCTATGTTTTAGGAACTATTATTGGATATTGGCCATCTATCCGGTATAGTGTGACCCACTGTATATCTTCTGGGACGGAACGCTACGAAAGGAAAACTGAGACCATTTCAGTTTTGGTTTCTGTGCTGAAGGCTTCCCTTACAAGTTGTTATCTTGTAAGTAGATCTAATTTCAATATTCCACTTACAATATCAGATGCTACTCTCAAATAGTCTTTTGCGCTTTTTTTCTTTTCTTTCTCTATAGTTAAGATTTCAAGTGCCACTGAGGACACTTTTTTGACTAAAAGCTGCAGACTTGGGAGAGGTAATACTGGACTGTTCATTATACTTCTACGAAATTCAAGTTGTGAACTTTTATACCTAATTTATATTTGTGTTTATTGGGGAAAGGTACGCATTGGACAATTTTTTTACTCTGTCAGTATAAGGTGCCCTGGGGTGTATATTTTATACACACATGACTTTAGGCCAGGAGTAGCCAACCTGTACCTCAAGAGCTACCAACAATGCATGTTTTCAGGATCTCCCTGAATAAGCACAGGTGGACTAATAATAATAACTGAGCCACTAATTAGTCTACCTTTGCTTTATCTGTGATATCTAGAAAACATGTATTATTGGTAACTCTTGAGGACCAGGGTTGGCTACCCTTTCTCAGGAAAGAGCAGGGATGGGCAACTTTTGGCCCTCCCACTGTTGGTGAACTACATCTCTATTTATCTAGAGCCAGCTATTTGCTGATTGAGAACAATGGGAGTTGTAGTCTGACAACATAGTACTAGTAGCCACAACAGCACCACCCACATGGTTTCTGCATTACTCTTTACCTGCCAAGTTCTTTCCCCTTTATTATCACAGGCCATGTCTGTCATTCCTGCTCCTACCCACATAACCCTCCCTGTTTTACTGCCTATTTTCCTCCCATTTCACACTTTCTCCCTAATGTTTATCTATAAACCAGCATAGGATATGTAGACATATTGACTTGTATTATGGATGGTTTGTAAAATAACTGCAGAGAGACAGTGGGAAATGGGAAGTAAAGAGTGGCAGGAAGGACAGGGAAGAATATTGGTATAGGGATGGCAGAAAGAGATGAGGGAGGCAATCTGAAAAGGACATACAAGGGTAGAGTGGTGGCGTTGGTAAAAGCTGCACTGACCAAAAAGGAGTTGGTGAGGAATCAATGACTCCTTGCTAGTAACAATGTCAAGGATCCTATGTTACTAAAGTATGGGCACCCCTGTTCTACAGAATGCAAACTCTCTGCTGAAGTTCCCTTTTCGATTCTCATCTCTGTGGGACAATTCATATGTAGATTGTAAGCTCTAGGCATAATTTATGAGTACCAAATATAATTCTCACCAACAACATAGTAACATAGTAAATTAGGTTGAAAAAAGACACAAGTCCATCAAGTTCAACCTTCGCCTCATACCTCAGTAACTGAGAATTTTATAGCTTTCCTGCTACCAATTAAATTAGTCTTTATCAGACCTTCCTGATCAGCCTACTGATAAACAGTATAACTCTGTATGTTCCCTTTTGAAAGAAATGTATCTAATCTTTTCTTAAATGTATTCATTGTATCTGCCATAACTACCTCCCTGGGCAATGAATTCCACAATTTGACAGACCTTATCATAAAAAAACCTTCCTCTGCTGAAGTTTAAACCTCCCTTCCTCTAATCTCAAGGGGTGTCCCCTGGTCACCTGATCAGGCCTTGGAATAAATAGCTCATCGCAGAGATCCTTGTATTGACCTCTCATATACTTGTACAATGTGATAAGGTCTCCTCTTAGTCGTCTTTTCTCTAGAGTAAATAAACCAAGTTTGTTTAGTCGTTCCTCATATGTCAAGTCCTCCAATCCCTTAATTAATGTTGTTGCTCTCCGCTGTACCCTTTCTAGTTCTAGTATATCCTTTTTCAGAACCGGTGGCCAAAATTGCACTGCATACTCAAGGTGAGGTCTTACCAATGATTTGTATAATGGCAAAATAATGTTATCCACTCTTGCTTCGATACCTCTTTTTATGCAAGACAGGACTTTGTTTGCCTTTGCTACTGCTGTTTGACACTGGGCACTGTTTCCAAGTTTGTAGTTGACAAGGATACCCAGGTCTTTTTCTAGCAATGAGTCACCTAAAATTATTCCATTAAGTTTATAAGTAGCCTTGGGATTGTTTCCTCCCAAATGCATGACTTTACACTTCCCCACATTAAACTTCATATTCCACGTGTTTGCCCAATCTGACATTGTATGTAAGTCCCACTGTTGAGAGAAAATATCCTGTTCTGAATTAATGACTTTGCATAATTTAGTATCATCTGCAAATATTGATATTTTGCTTTCTATATCTATTTCTAGGTCATTTATAAACATGTTAAAAAGCAGTGGACCCAATACTGAACCCTGAGGTACTCCACTCTCCACTTTAACTGTACTGGAGAATTTTCCATTTACAACCACACGCTGTTCCCTATCCTTCAGCCAGTTTTGTATCCAATTGCAAAGGTTATCTCCTAGCCCCAATTTCCTTATTTTATACACCAGCCTTCTGTGTGGCACTGTATCAAATGCCTTTGCAAAGTCTAGATATACTACATCTACTGCCTTGCCATTGTCAAGGTTGCTGCTTATCTCCTCATAGAAGCTGAAAAGATTAGTTTGGGATGATCTATTCTTCATAAAACCATGTTGATTCGTGCTAATGATTTTATTTTTTGTGTTGTAATCCTGAATATAGTCCCTTATTATCCCTTCTAACAGTTTTCCCACTACAGAGGTCAAACTCACTGATCTATAATTCCCAGGTTCTGTTCCCTTCTTTCTTAAATAGAGACACTATGTTAGCTCCAATCCTGTGGCACTGAGCCTGTGGTAATAGAATCTTTAAAGAGTAAATATAGGGGTTTTGCTAACACTGCACTAAGTTCCTGAAGAACCCTTGGATGTATACCATCAGGACCCGGTGCTTTGTCGGTCTTAATTTTGTTCAGTCTTCCCATGACATCTCCTTGAGTTAACCCAATATCTATTAATTGTATTGTTTTATTTGTTACTTGCGGAGGCTCTTCTACCATTCCTTGCTCCCTTGTATATACTGATGCAAAGAAAGTGTTTAAAACATCGGCCTTTTCCTTATCCTCACTAACCAACTCACCCATCTCATTTTTGAATGGTCCAATGCACTCCCTCTTAAGTTTTTTGCTATTTATATATTTGAAAAACGTTTTTGGATTAGTCTTGCTTTCCCTTGCAATTCGAGTTTCATTATCTATTTTTGCTACCCTAATTGCCTTTTTGCAATCTTTGTTGCACTCCCTGTATTTTAAGAAAGATTGTTCAGTTCCTTCAGACTTAAATAATTTGAATACATTTTTTTTCCTTGCCATTTCCTTCTTTACATGTGCAGTTAACCACATTGGTTGTGACTTACTTCTTTTGCATTTGTTCCCCATTGGTATATACTGTTGGGTACATTTCTGCAACCTAAATTTGAATTCTGACCATTTTTCCTCAGTATTTTTGCCTTTAAATAAAATATCCCAGTCTATGTGTTGCATTGAAGCCCTTAACAATTTGAAGTTAGCTTTTTAAAACTAAGAGTTTTGGTTGAACCTATACATTTTTGCTTTGCCAGACTGATCTCAAATGTAACCATGTTGTGATCACTGTTTCCCAAATGTTCTCTTACCTTAATATTGGATACCATTTCTGTGTTATTAGTGATCACTAGGTCCAATACATTGTTATTTCTTGTCGCCGCTTCCACCATTTGTGACATGTAGCTTTCAAGAAGTGTGTTCAAAAACCTGCTACCCTTAGCACTCTGACATAAAGTGGGTTGAGATATATCTACTGCAATGCCACTTGAATTATAAGGTCTGTGGTATCATTAGAATAGCTTAATTAACTATTGCAACGCCATTTGAATTATAAGGTCTATGGTATCATTAGAATAGCTCCATTTCAATTGTAAGCTCTGTGGTATCACTAATGCAGCACCATTTCGATTGTAAGCTCTCTGGTATCACTAGAGTAGCACAATTTCAATTGTAAGCTCTGTGGTATCACTATTGTTGCTCCACTTTGATTGTAATATCAGTGGTATCACTTTGTAGTTCCATTTCAATTGTAAGATCTGTGGTTTGTATTACTAGTATAGCTCCATTTCAATTGTAAGCTCTGTGGTATCGCCTACCTTAGGTCACAACATCAATGCCAATTAAAAACTTAACATAAGGGGGTAGGTTGGGACGATGGGCTGAAGTGATAGTAGAAATGGGCCACTGGATTGTACTTGCCCCCCAGGCCAAAAGTTGCCAGCCCTCCCTTGCAACACAGAGTGAGAGCAGACCAGATCCAGGAGACACAGGTCAGGCAAGCAGGTAGTGTAGGGAGCGAGTAGGCAGCCAAAGTCACAGGTCAGACAAGCCGGGGACTACACAGGACGAGAGTAACCAGGCCACTTGTCAGGCAACCTGAGACTATGCTGAGAGAGTAGGAGCCAGGGCCACTGGTCAGGCAAATCGAGGACTACAAGGAGCAAAAGGCAACCGGAGGCTACACTGAGCGGGTAGTAGCCAGGGCCACTGGTCAGGCAAGCCGGGGTCCTACCCAGAGTGAGTAGTCAGCCAGAGCCACAGGTCAGAACCAATGTGGGTAGTCAGACAACCCGGGGTCATACACAGAGTGAGTAGTCAGCCAGAGCCACAAGTCAGAACCAATGTGGTTAGTCAGACAAGCCAGGGTCATACACAGAGTGAGATTCTCATGCAAACACGGTTCACAAAGGAGAGCAAGAGTAACGAGCAGGAACACCACGTAAGGGCAATGACTCCCAGGCTCAAGGAGGTTAATAAAGGAGCAGAAGGAGGCGGAACCCAATTAGGCCACCCAGAATAGGCCCATAAACAGACATCCATGCTAGTCTAGACTGTAAGCTCTCACGAGCAGGGCCCTCTGATCCTACCATTCTCCACATCTGATTGTACTATTTAATACCTCTGTATGTCTATTCCCAATTGTACAGTGCTGTGGAATTAGTTGGCGCTATATAAATAAAGAATAATTTTGCAGAATATATTTTTGATTCTGAATTTTGCAGAATTAAAGAAAGGAAATATATAGTTTCTAGTCCAATAAGTGTTTCTTAATATCTTTTTAACAGGCAACCAGGTATATTTCAGGAAAACATAACAGGAATTGAAGAGCCAGGAACCAAGAGGAAAAAACCCCTCCTCTCTCAAAACTTACATATTTATAATGTAAAATTACCCTTATCAGAATCTCCTCTGATTGGATAGAGATTCATTTCATGCAGTGACATCATCAGTATTATCTGATTGGATACTCCTAATCCCTAATTTCCCTATGACATTACACATATTATAATGGATAAATTCCGAAGTATTAGTAATAACGCTATGTAACCTAGAGATGGCACTCTTACTCACACTTACATAAAAATTTTAGATATGATCAGTTTTGTGACATCAGTGATGTATTGAAGAGGTCATTAGGGGCTAGATTTAAAGGCAGCCGTTAAACCAGCCGCTAAGTGAAAAAGGCACATCGCTCGCAAATAATACAGGAGTTACGGCAGATTTAATAGCTACTCTACGAGAATAGCTATCGAGTGTAGGCACACAAAAAACACGTAACACAAAAGCCGTTGTCGCTCATGTTAATGCACAACGGGCGGCCAAATCACATGATAACTGCGCTCTAAACAACATCTAACATAACGGCTGCCGTTGTCTAGCAACCATGATTGATGCAAAAACAAATTCAAACACACAGCCAATCACAAAGCCCCAGTGTATCAAATAACTTCAAATACACCTATATATACCCAAAAATAACCATCACACACTGTCTGTTATTGAGTTCTTCAGAGCCAGATATCAGGACCCAGGAGCGGAGGATAGTGATTAGAGAGAGGGAGACAGGAGAGTTCATTGGAGGTAGAGGAGTTTTGCAGTTTGGAGAGAGGAGAGCATTGCACAGAATACGACACATAGCACACTTTTGCACATATTACATACACACATACAAACACATACACATACATACACATAGTCCTTTTATTTTATAACACCTTACACATTTTACTTTTTATTTTGACAGTGTCAATCTGTGAGTGAAAGTGTGTGAAAGAGAGTGAGTGGATCGAGTGTGTCTGTGAGGGCCTGTGGGAGTGCCTGGGTGTGACTGGGTGAGTGATGGCCAGAAGAGGAGGACAGGAGAGAGGGATGGGGAGAGTAGTGGAGGAGGAGGAAGCTCAGGAGGGTATCCCTCATCAGAGCAGGGTGGGAGAGGGAGATCTGCAGGGCGGAGGGGGACCTGACCCACAAGAGCAGGCACACGCAGGACAGGGACAGAACCTGCAGTGGGACGAGGGGTAGTTGCTGGGGAGCAACACACACAGTCAGGGTCAGACCAGGCAGGGCACTCCGGCTCAGAATCCTCCCATGCCGGAGCTGACGAGGGCAGGATCAGGGACCCCAAATACACAGAGGAGGAGAACACGGCTCTCGTGGAAGCTGTCCTGGAGAGGCAGAGTGTTCTCCACCCGACAGCGAAGGTCCCTGGCCTGTCAGCGAGGAGGAAAGCAGCCTGGAACCAGATCTGCAACCGGGTCAACGAGGTGGCTCCATGCAGGCGGGACGTGGAGTCCATCAAAAAGAGATGGGGCGACTGCCGGAGGGTCGTCAAAAACAAGATGACAGAGCTCGCCAAGCACGCCCGAGGCACTGGAGGTGGACCAGCAGTCCCTATCGCCTTCTGCGGCTGGGAGGAGATGGTGCGGCAGACCATGTCCCCGACCTTGATCGAGGGGGTCATTGGAGGAACTGACACTGGGGATGAGAGGAGCCTCCACACTACCGATAAGTGCAACACTACAGAACAACACACTACAGCAACCAACACCAGCTGCACCACAGTCACACCTCAACACATGTCCATCACTCAACCATACAACTGCACCAACACAGCACCCTGAGGGTTAAGAAAAGGACACAACACCTGGACAAATGGCAACGTCCAACTTGGGACAAACCTGTCAAAGTCCTACTTCAACCCTCCTGTCACTGTGCTCATCACACACAATACACAAACCATTATGTTCAAAATGTGGTCTGTCTTAGATCATCACTGTTCACACACAATGTCACCCATGTCCCCACCCCCACCCTAACCCCTTGAGTGCTAGTGGGATCATCAATGCATCAGTCAACAATGCATTGGCAACCCCTCTGGTACTCAAGGGGTTAACCAGACAACAAATAAGTCAATAGGCCAACGATCACATGCTACACAGGGGACATTCACTAAGCGGTGACAAAGAGATGGTGGAGAGAAATTAACCCTCATACACCCTCACTTCACCAATACCAGTGTTAGTCCATGGAGAATATGCAACAACAAGAATCAAGTTTATAAGGTCCCATTGTACAGACTCCATGGAAAACACTGGAAATGGGGAAAGGAGATCACTGGAGAAGTCACCATCATGTTCACTTCATCAGTTCAACATCACCGCTTACTGAATCACAAAAAGGGGGCATCAGGTCACACATCACAGTGTCCCACAGAATAAATGCTTGTAGGTGCAACACACAGGTTGAAAACTATTCCACAGATTTCAAGCTGGAAAAAGTAGGCATTGGTGTTGTGGCTGCAATCATTTACTCTGACTTGAAATTACATATCCCATATCTGATTCCCACATGGATCCACAGGGGTGCTGATGCCATGGATAGATGGTACACCAGCCGCTCTTTGCAGGATACACATGGGAAACAAATAGCAAACATCATTGTACCTTGGTCACCAACAGGCCATGACTGATGGATATCTAGGATTGAGTACGGTTGCCTCACACAGAAGGATGGATGGGCTCATACACAAAGAAAAACAGGCCTCAATCAAAGATATCCCTCACTACTGGCTGGATTGTTGCCCTTAGGATTCAAATGTTACTAAATATGTTCCAACACGATGTGAACACAGAGATCACTTCACTGGATGTGATTGCCTTACTGGCCAGATATGTGCACCCATCACAAATCAACCTACATTGCTACCATCCAAATACACATACATGGTATTTCACACTCTACGTAGATGGGATATACGAGGTATGTTCATATCCATCATATCAATACAATGTCTTGTTGGATAGGTGCACATGTATAGCCAGTAAGACAATCACACCTACTGAACTGCTCTCTGGCTTCACATCTTGGAAGGATATTACTGTATCCATATGAAGGGTACATATCCACATACATATATGACCATTTCTACTTGTGTGTGACTGTAATGGGATAGCAATGGGTAATATCATCATGATGTCATATCATTGCCATCGTTAACAGATGTGTCTTGATCTAAGTCCCATCCCTCCAACACTCATGGTTATACAGATATTGCTCTATGTGACAGGTGGAGATATTTATCATTTGACCACACGGAGGCTCTTCAGCAGAGCCAAAGTCGCAACATTTTGAGATAACTACCTCTTTGGAATGGTCCACAGAGTGTGCTTGCAAACCATGCACACTCTGTACACCATTCCAATTAAGTATTGTTCTCTAAATGGGGCGATTTGGGCTCTGCTGAATAGCCCTCGTGTGGACAAATGACTGAAATCTACATCTGTCACATATCTGAACAACCATGAGGGTAGGAGGGATAGGACTAACAGAGAACAACATCTGTTTTCACAATGTCTACAATATGACATCAAGGTGGACTTAACCTTTGCCATCCCCCTGGAGGGATAGCCATCCCTACAAGTTGTGAAGATAAATATATGTTGTTGGATTCACCCCCTCCCCGAGTTAAACAATGGTATTCCTACTGTTGAAAGGTGTGTTGATTCAAAATGTATCACAGCTCAGAAATGGATATGTCAGGGGCAATACCCCAGCGGCCTGAAATTGTACAGTGGTGCTGTTACTACACAATTATATGGACAGCTCTGGTACAGGGACCAGATATCTACATGGGAGGGTGTTGCAACAGCTCCACTGTACTATTTCGGCCCACTGTGATATTGCACCTCAAAATGAAACCTTCACCTGTAATAACTCAAACAACACCTTTCAGCAGCGGGTGTACCCTTGTTTACCCAGGGGGATTAACCCAAACACATATATTTTTCTTCACCACATATCAAAGTATAACTGTCTCCACAAACATATGGCTAAGGTCACTAATCACAACATCTTATTTCTCCACACAGCTTACGGCCCTCAAGCCCAGCGGGAGACAGTGGAGGAGGCAATGTCACCCTCCAGTGAGGAGGACACAGAGGAGGGGACCAGCCGGTGGTCACCTTACCCACCATCACCATCCCCTCCAACACAGGCTGCACCACCACCTACTGCACCCCTTCAAGCTGGACCACCACAGGCTGCACCCCTTCAAGCTGGACCACCACAGGCTGCACCACCACAAGCTGCACCTCCCCAGTACAGTGGCTGGATGCAACAGGAGGAGAGGTGGACCCATCCAGCCACCTCCACCAGCTACTACCCTCCATCAGCAGCACCACCACCGCCAGGGAGGCAATGGCTGCCAGGGACAGTGGCCACCACCCAATATGGGCCATATGCCTCCCAGTTAAACCCACCCTCCTGGATGGCTCCACAGCATGCCCCAAGGTATGATCCCAGGTGGGGTCCAAGCACCTATCAGTGGCCACCATATGACCCATGGCCACTGGACTACCCACACCTGGGCCTGATTGGTGAGCCCCAGCGCCCCCTACCCAGGGACATTTTCACACCTCCACCAGCACACACATCATTGGGCAGCTTGGAGTCACTTGATGTGGTGGGCATATGCCCATCATCTGCACCAGCCACTCCAACAGCTGTCACAGCAGCCACAGCACCTCCAGCAGCAGCAGAGCAAACAGCACCCTCAGCAGCAGAGGAAACAGCACCCTCGGCAGCAGAGGAAACAGCACCCTCGGCAGCAGAAGACTCAGCACCCTCAGCAGCAGAGGAAACAGCAGCACCAGTGACACCGGGCACATCCACCTCCAGCACCGCACGCCTCACAGGGATGGAGGCGGAGTGTATGGCCCTGCAGAGAAGACTACTCCGGTCGAGCTCATTACAAGGAGCAGGAGGCAATCCAGAAGGAACATTGCCCAATTGGAGACCAGGATCCAAGGCCTGGAGTCGGAGATGGCCAGGGGGAACACACTACTCCAGCAGCTCAGGACTGGTCTCATGGACATGTTAACACAGGTCCTTGTGGAGTTGAGGGAGATAAACCGCAGGGAGAACCTGAGGATGGAGAGGGAGAACTTGCGTTCCGCTGAGGGGTCTACTGCAACCACCACCCCCTCCAGTGTTACCCCTGAAGCCACACCTAGGGGGCAGAGGATTACCAGGAGTTCAACAAGGGCATCCACCTCTGGCACCCAGGCTAAGGCCCCCCACCCAAAAAGGAAAAAATGAAAGGCCCAACCTGTCAACTTTCCCCTCAATAAAAAAAACCTTTTTTTGTATTCCTGTCTGATCTGTTGTGTCTTCAGTTATGGATTGGGTGGCAGGGTTGTCTCCAATGCATTGCCATACAATGCAGTGAACACAACCTCTGCCTGGGTGAAATGTTAGTGGGATGCTACAACATGGGTTCACACACACACCGTTTTACAAATTCAACTTGTAATACATCCCTGGAGTCATATTACACCGTGTTATATGGCGGTGTTGTGTGTTGAATTTGAACAACAAAACATACCCCTTAGCACAACAAATGGTACAACATTGAACATTCGTCTACATCATATTTTGTGTTTAACCCTTTGAGTGCCAGAATGGTAGGCAACGCATTGCAAAGAAACGCGTTGGGGACCACTCTTGCACTCAGTGGTTTAATGGGATAACCAGACAAACAGCTCTGTGACTTAGCGGGGACATTACAAGCAGGACAGATAAATGGGACATGTATCAATATTGTCTTGGATTCACACACTCATTGTGCAACTGACTTACTGGGGAAGCCAATGTTTTTAACCTAGGATTTCAATGTGTAGCACACACATTGATATCCTGGGGTGAGCATTGGGGTCTCCAGTAAGTTGAGTTGCTGTTTCCCTAAGGGTGTAACAGACTTCACCAGTGATGATAACACATGTCCACTTAGTCTGTTTGTTCGTTGATATAGCCCATGTACTGAGATATGTCAAAGTGGAGCAAAATCTCAGAACATTTATTATACTGAGCAATACAGAAACTGTGGACTGGTATTCACTGTGGAAGTATGTCCCCTGTATCACCGCTTTATCACTCCCACTACACATTGGTGCATCACTGGCACCATCATCTGTTTGCATGGATACATCACAGAGTCCACTCACTGGCAAACAAGTGGTGGACTTCTGTGATGTGGGTGATGCCTTTCCATGTATGGTGGATACTCTATCCTGGGTGTGGTTACGCATTGACAAATGTGTTCTCAAATATATCCTCCTACAGACCAGATAGAATGGTCATGGTTCATCTTTATTGTGTCTTAAAGTACATTAGAATGTACATGTGTTTTCTGTGTGTATTGCCTATATGCATTTAACACCTGTATGTGAACACTAAATGTACTTTGAAACTAAATTGTACTACTTCAGTATCACTGCTGCCCTGCTCATGTGTTGTCCACAAGGTTTGACAACTCTGTAGCTGAGCATCCTAACTGTACAGGTTATAACACTCAAGAAATGGTGTTTTCTGTGTCTATATGAGAATGTTCCAGTAGAGGTTTGTGTGAACCTCAGGTCAAACTTTGCATCACCAACAACATCACCATAAACAGCAAGGGGTGATCTTCATGAAGGTGTTGTCAAGACATCAATCCAGTCACATGGAAGATCTTCAGTTCAAGGATGGATCATGTTACGGATGCCTGTGGGACAAGAGGACGGGATTTGGAGCAGTAGACCTGAACTGATCATCAAGCAACAACAATTTAGTCTTTTTAATCCCCTCAATTGCCACGGTTACAGGTGAGTACACAAACCATTGCTTGACAATGTGTTGTGTACTCATCTGTAACCAATTCTGTGAGGAACTTAGGACATGTGCACCAGCCCTATGGATTTGTGCCCCTGACATGTATACACACATTAACAAGTGTTCTGAGAGCTCCATGGAGGTAATGACATTGTGCTGCCACTGTGAAAGTGACAGTGGCAGCCCAATGTCATATTGTTCCATGGAACTGTTAGGACATATTTGTTGATGTGTGTATTCATGTCGGGGGCACATATGTCAGCACACTCACTGATCTACGTCTCATGACCTCTACGTTGTGTGACCATACCACTGTACATCCACCCCTGTGCTGCTCTTCTCAGCTGTAGCACAGTACAGGTCCCATATTGAGTCCAATGTCCCTTTAACCCCTGATGTGCCTGAGTATTATCCAATGCATATCATTAGATGATACTCTTTTGCTACTGTGCTAGCATGGTTGTTCAGACTATAATCTTGGCATATCCAGTAAGTTTCTGTCAATCAAGCCCTGTAAGGTGATGAACATGGGTAATATGTTGTACCTTGTTTCTCCTGAGGGTGTGCATGATATCCTTGGGGTCTGTATGTCAACGTGGAAAGTAGAATGGAGGATGGTTTTTGAGTCCACACACACAATTTGCCACGTCCACTGCCAGTGCA
Organism: Rhinophrynus dorsalis; assembly: GCA_037306005.1. Taxonomy (NCBI): domain Eukaryota; kingdom Metazoa; phylum Chordata; class Amphibia; order Anura; family Rhinophrynidae; genus Rhinophrynus; species Rhinophrynus dorsalis. The sequence continues at coordinate 186,132,486 of CM074720.1, read as the reverse complement.
GTGCTGTGCCACTGTTCCTGTGGGGTGAGACAGAACAAAATGTGCAGTGTGGTTAGTGTCACAGGACTGATGGGGGACTTGCATGGATTGTTTGCATGCATGTGTTATACTCACAGGTGAAGTGTTCCGTGATGAGCCTGTCTCTGATCTGTGCCCCTCTCATGGTCTCCTCCACATGCCCGATGTCCATGGCCACTTCCTGTATGGGGGGGTCCGGGATGTGCTCCAGCAGCCTGGTGTCCACTGCGATGTTGTGCAGTATTGCGCACGTCACAATGATGTCACACACCTTAGCCGGTGCATACTGCAGTGCTCCCCCAGAGTGGTCCAGACATCGGAATCTTGACTTGAGGAGCCCAAATGTCCGCTCAATAGCATTCCTCGTTCTGGCATGAGCCTGGTTGTACCTTTCCTGGGCATGTGTTTGGGGATTGGCCAGAGGGGTCAGTAGCCAGGACTTGCATCCATAGCCAGCATCACCTGTGTAATGTGAGTGACATGGTGAGACAGGGAGCACATGTTGTGTGAATGATGTTTTGTGTGGTGGACATAGTAGCTGTGGGTCAGGTGCATGCTGAGCAGCGTGGTGTGTACGCCTGTGTATGTGGTGTGATTTTGTTTTGTGAACTCACCCACTAGCCATCCCCCTGTAAAGGTTCCATTCTCAAAATCTCTGTGGACTGAGTAGTTTTGTAGAATGTATGCATCATGTGAGCTGCCAGGATATTTTGCACAGACATTCATGATCCTCATGTTGCTGTCACACACCATCTGCATCTTGATGGAATGGAAGTTCTTCCTGTTGATGAATAGCTGTGCGTCACGTGCTGGGGCCTTAATCCAGACATGGGTGCAATCTATAGCACCCATGACCCTGGGCATGCCTCCCCTTGCATAAAAGGCCTGCTTGACGTGTATCCAGTCCATGTCGGTGGTGGGAAAATGTATATAGCTACTGGCCTTGCTTTTGAGGGCTGGCAGGACCTGGGCCAGCACCCTGGAGAATGTGGCCTGTGACATGCCAGATGTGTAACCCTTAGTGGACTGGAAGGCCCCACTTGCCATGAAGTGTATGGCACAGAGTAGTTTCTGCAGGCCAGTTAGGGCATGGTTGTGGATGTAGATGTGATCCACCTGCTCCTTGATGACCTCATACAAGGCAATGATGCTGTCAGGCCTCAACCTGTAGCGATCAATGACCTCGTCATCAGTCATTCCAAAGAGGGTGACGCTTGGGCGGTATACCCTGGGCCTTGGTGGTCGTCTATACATCCTCTGCCCTCCAGGTGGGGATGGACTCCTGTGTGGCTGCTGAGCCAGAGCCTCCTCACTTGCAACAGGTGAAGGCTGTTGATCAGGTGTGCTTGGAGGTTGCTGATGTTCCCTAGCTCTCTCCCTTGCACGCCTTCTCCGCAGTCTTCGCAACAATATGTAACCCAACATACTGTTTGCGCTCTCTATCTCTCTCTATCTCTCTCTCTCTCTCTATCACTCCCTCCCTGAGTGGAAAACAAGCCACAAGTGAGTGTGTTGAGTTGTCCCTTTAAGTACTTGCTAGGGCGTTGTGTAGGTGTGGTGATGAGGTGAGTGCTAACCAATGGTGAGTTGTTTTTGTCCAGGTAAGTGTTTGCAGGTGTGTTTGTGTTATAAGATGTGGTGTGTTGTGCTTGTAATGTGTGTGCCATTTGCAGGCGTGCAGTTGTGGGGTGCAGGTCGCGTGTTGATGTTGCCAAGGTGAGCTTGTATTTGCAGGTGTCCGCTTTGTGTGATAACCCCCATTGTTCCGTGCCATGTTGTGTTGTTGTTTTTTTGTGTGTCATTGTCCCTGTGGTGTTGGTTATTGTTGTGAGTGGAGTGATTTGTGTTGTGTGTGCATGTTTTTGTGTTGTTTTGGCTTTGCACGGGTTAATTTTCCCATTTACATGGTTGTGCGGTAAGCATTTTGTGTATTTTCCTATGTAATGGGTGTTTTGTTTTGCCCGTTAAGTGTCTAACGGCTAAGAAAAGTGGGTCTTAACTTTTAGCCGTTAGGTGTGTCTTTTTTTCAGCCGTTAGCAGTACCGCAAGCCTTTGAATAGCTCTGGGGTATGTTGTTCCATGCGTCTGAATGCACATAAGTGTATCGGCCGTTAGGATTCTGCAACTGCCGTTAGCTGTTCTTTAGACGGATCTTTGAATTGCAACATGACACTTAACGCACCCGTTAGTGATTTTTTTACTAACGGCTGCCTTTAAATCTAGCCCTAGACGTCATAATAATATGTCATCCTACCAGACTCACATGGGAGTATATCTTCTTCCCAGACTTTGAGATTTTCTCATAAGATAATAAACCTTCTTTTATACCTCATTGTCTGGGACAGTGTCATTAATAACCCTAAAACTCACTCAGCTATTTCGCTCTCGTCTAGGTAAAGAGAGGCTCCTTTTGTGTCTAAAATGGAGTTATTGTTATAACATGAGATCATTACACACATCTTAAAAACGGACTTTAACCATTTCCTCTCCATCATGGCAATGTCTCTGACACTTTGGGTTTACCATGGAGACTAACCACCTCCTTCACAAAGATCTCGGCCAACTCTTTGGAGGAGGGTAGTCCCTTCAGTAGCACAAAATGGACCATTTTGGAAAATCTGCCCACAATCATCAGGATGACCGTGTAACCCTCCGAGATAGGCAACTCTACCATAAAGTCTATCGACAAGTGAGACCATGGACGCTCCCCATTAAGGTTGGGCTGCAGGAGGCCATCCGGCAGGTGTCTAGGAATCTTGGTCTGCGCACAAGTGGAACATGAGACAACAATTGCGGAACAATCTGCCCTCAAGCTGAGCCACCAAAAGAGTCTGGTCATAGACCATATGGTGTCCTGCAGCCTTAGAGGAATGGTAAGTCTCTAGTAAACTGGTACAGAGGGATTCGGGCTCAAAACATTTCCCGTTAGGCCTCTACGCCGGGGCGGTAGCTTGAGCAGCCAAAATCTCCTCGGAAGTGCCAGGATGCGGTTAGGAGGAATAATAGGCACCGGAGGAGACTCCTCATGGGACTCAGCCCCATATTGTCGAGAAACAGCATCTGCTCTAATATTTTTGGTGCCAGGCAGGTAAGAAAACACAAAATTAAACCTCGAAAGGAATAAGGCCCATCTGGCCTGACGTGAAGACAACCTCTTAACCTCCGACAAATATGTGACGTTTTTGTGATCGGTCAGTATCAGGATCGGAACAGTCATGTCCTCCAACAGATAACTCCATTCTTTCAAGGCCAGGATGATAGTGAGTAATTCACAATTACCCCCATCATATACACTCTCAGCCTTTGACAGTTTCTTTGAGAAAAAAATGCAAGGCAGCAATGGTCTCTCAAGGCCCATACGCTGGGACAGCAAAGCACCTACACCAGATTCCGAGGCATCCACCTCCAGGGTAAACGGTAGGGTGGTATTTGGGTGGGACAAGATATGGGCCTTCGCAAAGGCGGACTTGAAGTCCTTGAAGTCCTGAAGTGATTCAGGTGCCCAGACTGAAGGATCTGTGCTGTTCTGAGTCATATCTGAGAGTGGTTTCACAACTGAGGAAAAGTTTCATATGAACTTTCTATAATAATTAGTGAAACCCAGGAACCTCTGTATGATCGTAGCCCCACGAGAAGCAGCCACTGCAAGACAGCAGACAGTTTTTGCTGATCCATGGCCAGGCCAGTGGATGAATTCACACTTTTCAAGTCTGCAGAACAACTTCTTCTCTCTTAGCAGTTGTAGAACCCATGCAACATCTGCTCTATGTGCCTCCAAAGTGGGAAAATGGATGAGTATATCGTCCAGATATACTAGAACGTAACTCTGAAGCAGGTCTCTTAAAATGTAATTAATGAACTGCCGGAAGACAGTGGGGGCGTTGCACAATCCGAAAGGCATAACCAAATACTCCTAGTGCCTGCTCCAGGTGTTAAACGATATCTTCCATTCATCGCCCTCTCGTATTCTGACTAAATTGTATGTGGCCCTCAAGTCCAGTTTCGTGAAAACAGTTGAGCCTTTGATACGATTGAATAGCTCCGTGATACTGGAATTGAATAAGCGTTCTTTACCATCAGATTATGTAGGCCCCTGAAATCAATACATGATCTAAGCTTCCCATCCTTCTTATTAATGAAAAAGAAGCCTGCACCCGCATGGGAGGAAGACTTACGGATAATGCCCCTGGCTAGAGCGTCCTCCACATAATCCTCCATGGCCTTGTTCTCCTCTACCAAAAAGGGATAAACTCGGCTCCTAGGAGGTCTGGCCCCTGATATCATATCAACAACAGTACAATCGTAGGGCCTGTGTGGTGGCAATGTTCTGGCCTCTAGCTTATTAAATACCTCTTTGTAGGCCTGATAATCAGCAGGTAACAAGGTAGAGGTACACAATATTCTCGTAGGCTGATGGAGGCAAGACCTCGTACATAGAGATGACCACGACAGGATGTCACAGTTTTACCAATCAATTCTAGGATTTTGAGTCTGCAACCAGGGAAAACCCAGAATGATGGCATTATGGGGAGAATGTATCACCTGGAACTGCTGTGTCTCCACATGGAGTGCCCCTTCCCTTAGAGACAGGGATGAGTCTCATGAGTAATGTGTGCCGGCTGTAGGGGTCTGCCGTCAATATCCTCACTAGCCAATGGAGCGGAGTGAGGCAGCAAAGGAATGGTGTGTTTGACAGCGAAGTCCGCATAAATGAAATCCCCGCGGCCCCTGAACCCAGTAGTGCCGAGCCACCGCTGAAGACTCGGCCCAAGATAGTACAACTTCGAGAATAGGTTTGTCCAGAATTATCTCTGGGAACTCTGAAATGCCACCCAGGATCTGTCCCCCACTTGACCCTAGGTGCGCGCATTTTCCCTGCCATACAGGGCAAGCACACAACACATGACCTGGCTCTCCACAGGATAAGCAAAGCCCCCCCCCCGCGCCAAGCCCTCTCCTCCATCTAAAAGGTGCGTGAAGCCTAGCTTCATAGGTTCCACCCCAGCAAGGTTGGAATTAGGAGGCGTGGGAGGTGAGGGAGGTCACTAGGTGCTAACAGGGGCAAGGTCTTACGGCCTTGTTCCTTAAACTAAGGCCTTTCATGGATTCGTATATCAATCAAGATGGTGACTGAGATCAGCTCCTTCAGATCACCAGACAGGTCTCAGGCTGCCATATAGTCTTTAATTGCATCACACAAGCCCTGGGAGAATGCGGCAACTAAGGCTTCATTGTTCCATCCTACCTCTGCTGCCAGAGTACGGAACTCAGTAGCAAAGTCTGCTACTGTACGTGCCCTGCCGTATTGTCATAAGTCGTATGGCAGCAGAGGTTGCGCGCCCAGGAACATCAAAAACTCTCTGAAAGAGGCCACAAATTACATGAAATTGTGAACTATGGGTTTTTCCATCTTCCATAGTGGATTGGCCCAGGACAATGCCTTGCCAGATAGGGGGGAGATCAGGAATCCCCCCTTACTTCGCTCAGTAGGAAATGCGTGTGGTACCATATCCAAAAAATTCCCAGCTGATTGAGGAACCCCCTACACATCGTAGGTTCCCCATCGTATCTTTGAGATAGAGGAGCGGAGCCAGACAACCCTCTCCTTATGCTAGCTTCAGAGGTAGTAGCCACAACCGGTGCAGGTGCTGGGGAAGCCACCAGTTGTGGAGCAAAAAACAGTTGGTCAATTCTCTGGTCTTGAGAATCCATCCTGGACAGGATGCTCTGATTAGGTGGATTGCCTGTACCTTCATTAGACATGGCCCTTACGTGCTGTCACGGTAATCAGGCAAAGCAGGACAGACACAAAGATAAAATAAAGCCACCTTTATTTATTATTGTGGTCAGGGCTTACAAAGTAAGATACAACAGGTAGGGCAAGTGCTGCCCTCTAAGACTATGTAGCTCACAGGATGAAAGACGAAGGTAACCTGAATAAGAGGGCCACCTTAATGGAATAATGTTATAATGCGTGGGAATGATTATAGGAGGGGGCTCTACTGACAATAGAGCCCGGTGGGAAAGGCTGTGGCCCGATATCTAAGGGGCTTGCAGCCCCTCCCACAAATTCAGGCCCAGCCTTTTACTTGTGGTTAGGGCTTACAAAGTAAGATACAACAGGTAGGGCAAGTACTGCCCTCTGAATATGTAGTTCAAAGGATGAAAGACGAAGGTAACCTGAATAAGAGGCAAAAAGAAGTTTTAGATATATTGAATTTATTTGCTTGTGCAGAGATGACATGTTAATTAGCAAGATTTATTAGAGCACATATATCGTATGATGAGTTTGATATGTACTTTGTGAAACAAGAATTTTGCCATCTGCCTAGCTTTTTAATTACGTGTGCTGGAACTTGATTTTTGGAGGCTGAGGGTGCTGCTCCTATCCGGAATGAGTGACCAGAATAGTTAATTGGATTGTAACCTAGGCGTGATAGAATTGTAAGAATGTAGTATGTGAAGGTGGATGTAGTGAGTGGGCTGGAGTGAAACAGAAGAAGTGGGCTATCATTTGGGAATGACTGAAAATGTACATAAAGGTTTTCTAGGGCTGTGAATGGACACCAATTATTTTGAGTAGCAAAATATGGTATGTAGTGTCCGGTGTGCATCTGCTCTGTTTTTGAGTGCGTGAGGAATAGACTAAAGTGACGAGTGAGTTGATGTTTCCGTATGCATGTGTCTGAGTTTGGCAGGTGAACTCTCCTCGCCTTAAAAATAACAAAAACATGCTAAACAGACTGCTGCTAAGATAATGGTTTTTGTTTGTGTTTGAAAGGGATTGGTTTATAAAAATGTATATATTTGTTTGAAAATATGACCAGTTATCGAGAGTCTTTAGCTATGGGCAGGGAGGTGAATGTTTGATATGCATTTTAAGATTAATTTAATCCTGTAATTGGATAGAATGGATGGTCTGTGAGGGAACTGTAATGCAAAATGGTGTTGGATAGCATCTAGGTAGACTTTAATAGATGGAACTGCTAGTTTGAGACTAGTATGACAGAATGTAATGAATGCTAATAATGTGGATTGGCAATATGGGTTTGCTGGTTTTGTGTATGAGATGAACTTATTGAATGTGTGCCATGCTTGTGATGTCCTAGTGTTAAGGGCCAGGGCTTGGTTGATGACACTTTGGATAGTAGGTTATTTATTGCATGATTAGGTCTTTGAATGCTGCCGGATGGGAAGGCTGGCTGGCTGCTGCTGGGCAGATTCTGACGAATGTCTGAATCTGAAAGCGTGAAAGGGCGTCAGCTGCCTGATTTTGAGAATCTGGAATAAATGTGCAGATGATAGTGAATTTATGGAAGAGGGATAACCAGATCAGTTTCCAAAGAAATAACATAATCTGTGGGGATGGGGATCTACCTTATGTATTTAGTAAAGAAGTGGCTAGGTTGTCTGTATAGAAGGTGACCGCTCTCCTGGACCATTGATAGCTCCCGAGAATGTCTGCTGCAATGATGGAATAAATCTCAAACAGTGGGGATGTGGCTGAAAATGTGTGCAGGTTCAGGGCTTCTTGCGGCCATGGTTCTGCAAACCACTGAGTGTTGCATTTGGCCGCAAAACCTGAACCTACTTAGTTGAAAACTGTTGGGCTGTCAGCTGATGGGGACAGAGGGAATAGAGTATGACCTTTCCAGTGGGATAGGAAGCTTGACCACATTTGAAGGTCTGATAGAGCTGATGAGTCTAGATTAATTAGAGACGTTGATTATTAAAGGGAAGGTAGTACTGAGAGTAAGTGAGATATGAAGGAGCGCCCTTGGGGAATGATTCTAATTGCGAAGCTGAGATGACCTATAAGTGACTGTAGCTCTACATTAGTTATTACAGTTTTGATGGAGTGCTTGTGTACTAATGTTCTTATTCTGTCTATCTTTTCTTGTGGAATACGGGTTTCTAATAAATTTATGGCTATCAGGGGGGGGAGACTGAGTGGCCTATTAAAAGAAAATCATCTAGGTAGTGTAGAATGGAAGGGCAATGGCAGTGGTTTAGCAGCAGAAATTTATATGAGTCCTTTTAGTGATCTTACCATCTTATTTATATAGATCACATAACACTCTTTCCCTTCTTTTTCGTTTACTGATTCTATATGTTTAGGTAATCTTTTTGATCAGCCAATAGATGTTTTAATATCAGGCAATCATCAATAGAACTAAGTGAAATATAGAAAGGAGTGGATGGTTAACCCTTTACTTTATATTGCCAGTGATTAGGTGTTTCGCTACTTTTTCATTGTTTTATTATATACCTTTGTACTATATTGATCTTAAGACACTAGGTATTTGTAGAATGAAGAATTAGCTTTTTTGCAATTCTGTGTGATATATGTGGCAAACCGGATATAGCCCTGGATCAACACATTTTTAGTATAAACAATAAAGGTTATTTTTTAATTCAAAATGTATGTCCTCCTTCCCTTTTGCCTCATAGTGAATGGGGTTTTTCTAGGTGTGCTAGTTCTGCAGGGTTTTCTGTGCCTTTCTCCTTTTGTATATCACCTATAAATTTGGACTAGCCACTTACTTACATTGTTGCTGTCTCGCCAAATAACTTTACATCTCCTCCCTATTTTGGTTGCAAGAACTTTCACTGAAAACCTGCAGTTTGTCACCTTTTCTGGGGAAATTCTTTCACATTAAGAATATTTCCTCCTTCCTACTAACACTTTTGAATTTCTCATGAGAACATTAGCCTTTTTCCACCTATGCTTTTTATGGCTACAATAATTTCCATCCCACTAATAAAGATCAGGAACTTCCCTTTATGCTTTGAGGTATATTTAACACAGAGAGCTGTAGAGAGAGCTACAGAGCAAAAAATGTTTGAAGTAGTGAAGTCAGAGAGAGTCAGCATCTTTTCACCTGTTGCTGTTGAGAGGAGTTTAAGAACTGCTTCTGATGGGGTGGAGGAATCCAGTAGCTAATAGTAGCAGGTCAGCAGAGCCCAAAAGCAGATAGTACTGCCACAATCCCACAAAATCCCCTGTGACTCAGAGATACCAGAACCCTCCACTGTCTTATCTGTTTGAAAAATAATTGTGGCTTGGGATAGGCCAGTGGAGTGCAACACAAGACATCGGTTCTTTCAAATCTTTGCTTTCACCCCACCCATGTAAGCCACCCACATTTTGGAAAGTTTGCAATTCCACAAGAGTACTTTTGGATTATTTAAGTAGTGCTGAGTTTTACTGTAAGTACATGAAAGATCAGGTGATATTTCTTCTGAAAATAATGTATGATGTATGCCTGTGTCTTTAGTATCTGTCCCTGTCGTTTCTCAATATAAACAAAAAGGAGATATCAAAGAGATGAGGTTTCCCCCGTTCGAGTGGAAACTATCACACTCGTTCAGGGCTGATCCTCTCTATCTGAAAGCAGGACCTATTTTAATATGCCTGTAGGCACATTCGTGAAGTGAAAAATCACATCTGTGCAGTGATAAACTCACCAATTTGATTTTTCATAAAGTAGTATTAGTAGTAGTACTAGTCAGTAGCCCCCCTCCAGAGTACCTGGCCCCCCCTTGTTCCCCCTGTTTACTGATTGCGCCCCAAGTGCCATTAAGCTTCTCTTCATTGAGTCTATTGAGACTCAGTCAAGTGAAGCTATTTGATAACTGCACATGCGTACGCCACCTTCAGGCCAACGTACCATGCGCTTCATGACAATACCATTGAGGCACCAATAAATATGCTCATTGTGCGCTCTGTGTGTGCCAGAGCACAGCAGAAAGCAAGCAAATAGTGTTTTTTTTCTTTGCCTTTGCCAGCAGCTTGTTTGACCTGCCTTGAAGCAGAGTGGCAGATGTACAATGTGGAGGTGGACTGGAGGTGGGCAGTGTGGAGTTAATGTGGACAGTTTGAGGGGGGCATGGGCACTGGGCAGTGTATGGAGGATGGAGGTGGGCAGTGTGTGGAGGTGGACAATGGGGGCAGTGTGGAGGAAGGCAGTATGAGCAGTGTAGAGGTGGACAGTGTGTGGATGAGGACATGGTGGGCAGTGTGTGTAGGTGGGCAGTGTGTGGAGGGGGACAATGGGGACAGTGTGTGCAGGTGGAGAATGGGGTCAATGTGGAGTTGGGCAGTGTGTGGAGGTGGGCAGTATGAAGGTGGACTGTGTGTGGACTTGGACAATGGGGACAATGTGGAGGTGGACATGGTGTGGAGGTGGGCAGTGTGTGGAGCTGGGCAGGGTGGGCAGTGTGTGGAGGTGGACAATGGAGACAATGTCTGGTGGTGGACAATGGGGACAATGTGGAGGTGGGCAGTGTGTGTAAGTGGGAATTGTGGACAGTGTGGAGGTGAACAGTGTATGGAGGTGGACAATGGGGACAATATGGAGGTGGAAATGGTGTGGGGGTGGGCGATGTTTGGCGCTGGGCAGGGTGGGCAGTTTGTGGAGGTGGTCATGTGGGCAGTTTGGAGGTGGGAAGTGTGTGGAGGTGGAAAGGGAAAGCAGTGTGTGGAGGTGGACAGGGTGGGAAGTGTGTGTGGAGGTGGACAGAGTGACCAGCATAGAGGTGGGCAGTGTGTGGAGGAGGACAGGATGGACAGGGTGTGGACATACTGTTATACTTTAAATAGAAGTTGTCAATCAATGACAAAAGTATGTTTTATGAATTTCTTCCCTGCGCACATGACTGTCTATTTTAAATCTGTAGTTATCTGAATAAAGAAGACATTCATAAAATATAGTTATATCATTGACATTAAGGGTTAATTAATATTTATGTTTAAAATGTAACCATATGTGCTCAGTGTGGTGAAACATGCTCTTGTCATTGCACTCCAAGAGTTAATATATGAATTCCTTCACTAAGAACATGTTCTATTTTAAGCAGAAGTTAACCTGACAAATACAAAATTAAAAAGTCTTTTTTTCTGTTTTCTGTCTGTAAAATGCTGTTTGGAACATTAACCCTTTGAGTACCAGAGGGATAAGCAATGCATTGCAAAGCAATGCTGGAGCCGACGAGGGCAGGATCAGGGATCTGAAATATGCTGAGGAGGAAAACACGGCTCTCGTTGGAGGCTGTCCTGGAGAGATAGAGTGTTCTCCACCGAACGGCGAAGGTCCCTGGCCTGTCAGCGAGGAGGAAGGCAGCCTGGAACCAGATCTGCAGCCGGGTGAACGTGGGGGCTCTATGCAGGCAGGACGTGGAGTCCATCAAAAAGCGATGGGGCGTCTGCCGGAGGGTGGTGAAGAACATGCTGACAGAGTTCGGCAAGCACGCCTGAGGCACTGGAGGTGGCCCACCCGTCCCTACCACCTTCTGCGGCTGGGAGGAGATGGTGCGGCTGAACATGTCACCGACACTCATAGAGGGGGTGTCTAGAGGAGCGGACACTGGGGATGAGAGGTGCCTCCACACCACCTGTAAGTGCATCACCACATCAACCAACACAAGCTGCAAACACAGTCACACCTCAACACATGCCCACATTGGGATCCTAGGGTGAGCATTGTGTTCTCCAGTGAGTCAGTTGCACAACAGGAGTTTGAATCATAGCCTAACTCACTGGATAACCCAATGATCTTCCTAAGATGTTAATGTGTAGCACACACATTGAAACCTTAGGCTAGGCATTGGGTTATGTATTACGTTGTGTTGTTGTTTAACTAAGGTTGTAACACACTTCACCAGTGATAACACTTATCCACTTGGTCTGGTTGTTTGTTGATGTAGAAGAGCTAGTCAGAAATGCTCAACTAGGAACGAGCCTGCCCTCAAAGTGATGAGGCTCTATAGGATAAGTATCCTACCCAGGGTGCAATCTCTTTTAGCTCACTAGTGCCTTTCACAGAGAGGAAATATCCTGAAGCACATCATACTGATCCTACCAAAAGGCAGTCCAGCCACGAAGTGCCAGGCAATTCCTCTCTGAACAAGAGAAGCAGCCAACCCCAGACGTACGTTTCGGCCTTGTTGGGCCTCGTCAGTGAGGTGCAGCTGATCTCTCTAGGCACTGTGAGCAAGGGGTCCACGTCTGGATTACCCTGTTACCCTTAGGGTGACTAGTCCCAAGGGCAATTTGCATATGCAAAAGAGCTAGTCAGAGATGCTCAACTAGGAACGAGCCTGCCCTCAAAGTGATGAGGCTCTATAGGATAAGTATCCTACCCAGGGTGCAATCTCTTTTAGCTCACTAGTGCCTTTCACAGAGAGGAAATATCCTGAAGCACATCATACTGATCCTACCAAAAGGCAGTCCAGCCACGAAGTGCCAGGCAATTCCTCTCTGAACAAGAGAAGCAGCCAACCCCAGACGTACGTTTCGGCCTTGTTGGGCCTCGTCAGTGAGGTGCAGCTGATCTCTCTAGGCACTGTGAGCAAGGGGTCCACGTCTGGATTACCCTGTTACCCTTAGGGTGACTAGTCCCAAGGGCAATTTGCATATGCAAAAGAGCTAGTCAGAGATGCTCAACTAGGAATGAGCCTACCCTCAAAGTGATGAGGCTCTATAGGATAAGTATTCTACCCAGGGTGCAATCTCTTTTAGCTCACTAGTGCCTTTCACAGAGAGGAAATATCCTGAAGCACATCATACTGATCCTACCAAAAGGCAGTCCAGCCACGAAGTGCCAGGCAATTCCTCTCTGAACAAGAGAAGCAGCCAACCCCAGATGTACGTTTCGGCCTTGTTGGGCCTCGTCAGTGAGGTGCAGCTGATCTCTCTAGGCACTGTGAGCAAGGGGTCCACGTCTGGATTACTCTGTTACCCTTAGGGTGACTAGTCCCAAAGGCAATTTGCATATGCAAAAGAGCTAGTCAGAGATGCTCAACTAGGAATGAGCCTGCCCTCAAAGTGATGAGGCTCTATAGGATAAGTATCCTACCCAGGGTGCAATCTCTTTTAGCTCACTAGTGCCTTTCACAGAGAGGAAATATCTTGAAGCACGTCATACTGATCCTACCAAAAGGCAGTCCAGCCACGAAGTGCCAGGCAATTCCTCTCTGAACAAGAGAAGCAGCCAACCCCAGACATACATTTCAGCCTTGTTGGGCCTCGTCAGTGAGGTGCAGCTGATCTCTCTAGGCACTGTGAGCAAGGGGTCCACGTCTGGATTACCCTGTTACCCTTAGGGTGACTAGTCCCAAGGGCAATTTGCATATGCAAAAGAGCTAGTCAGAGATGCTCAACTAGGAACGAGCCTGCCCTCAAAGTGATGAGGCTCTATAGGATAAGTATCCTACCCAGGGTGCAATCTCTTTTAGCTCACTAGTGCCTTTCACAGATGCTCTTTTGCATATGCAAATTGCCCTTGGGACTAGTCACCCTAAGGGTAACAGGGTAATCCAGACGTGGACCCCTTGCTCACAGTGCCTAAAGAGATCAGCTGCACCTCACTGACGAGGCCCAATAAGGCCGAAATGTACATCTGGGGTTGGCTGCTTCTCTTGTTCAGAGAGGAATTGCCCGGCATTTCGTGGCTGGACTGCCTTTTGGTAGGATTAGTATGATATGCTTTAGGATATTTTCTCTCTGTGAAAAGCGCTAGTGAGCTAAAAGAGATTGCACCCTGGGAAGGATACTTATCCTATAGAGCCTCATCACTTTGAGGGCAGGCTCGTTCCTAGTTGAGCATCTCTGACTAGCTCTTTTGCATATGCAAATTGCCCTTGGGACTAGTCACCCTAAGGGTAACAGGGTAATCCGGACGTGGACCCCTTGCTCACAGTGCCTAGAGAGATCAGCTGCACCTCACTGACGAGGCCCAACAAGGCCGAAACGTACGTCTGGGGTTGGCTGCTTCTCTTGTTCAGAGAGGAATTGCTTGGCATTTCGTGGCTGGACTGCCTTTTGGTAGGATCAGTATGATATGCTTTAGGATATTTCCTCTCTGTGAAAGGCACTAGTGAGCTAAAAGAGATTGCACCCTGGGTAGGATACTTATCCTATAGAGCCTCATCACTTTGAGGGCAGGCTCGTTCCTAGTTGAGCATCTCTGACTAGCTCTTTTGCATATGCAAATTGCCCTTGGGACTAGTCACCCTAAGGGTAACAGGGTAATCCAGACGTGGACCCCTTGCTCACAGTGCCTAGAGAGATCAGCTGCACCTCACTGACGAGGCCCAACAAGGCCGAAACGTACATCTGGGGTTGGCTGCTTCTCTTGTTCAGAGAGGAATTGCCTGGCATTTCGTGGCTGGACTGCCTTTTGGTAGGATCAGTATGATATGCTTTAGGATATTTCCTCTCTGTGAAAGGCACTAGTGAGCTAAAAGAGATTGCACCCTGGGTAGGATACTTATCCTATAGAGCCTCATCACTTTGAGGGCAGGCTCGTTCCTAGTTGAGCATCTCTGACTAGCTCTTTTGTTTGTTGATGTAGCCCATGTACTGAGATATGTCAACCTACAGCAATCTCAGGACATTGATTATATTGAGCAAGACACAAACCGTGGATGTTACATCACTGTGGAAGTCTGTCCCCTGTATCACCACTTAATCACTCACAACACACATTAGTGTATCACTGCCATCATGTCATTGCATGTATACATCACAAAGTCCACTCATGGTCATACAATAAGTGGACTCCTGAGATATAGGTCATTCCTTCCTTTGTTTGAGGAATACTCTAGCCTTGGGTATGGTTCCACATTGACAGAGGTTTTATCCAACATTCATTCATACAGACACAGATTGAATAGTGATGGCTCTCCTTTATTGTGTCTCAAAATACATTTTAACATACATGTGTTTTCTGGGTATATAGCCTATATGCATTAAACACTTGTATGAGCACACAAACGTTACATCTGCACTAAATAGGAATACTTTAGTAACACTAGTGAACTGCTCATATGTTGTCCACATGATTTGGCAACTCTTTGTATGAGCAGGATTACTGTACAGGTCTGATACCTGGATGTTAGAACACACATGAATTTGTGTCCATATGTGAATGTTCCAGTAGAGGTTGCTGTGAACATCCGGTCAAACATTGCATCACCAACACAATTACTTGAAACACCAAGGGGTCAGTTTCATGGAAGTGTTGTCCAGACTTCAGTCCAGTCACATGGAAACTCCTCTGTTCAAGGATGGATCGTGCTATGGATGCCTGTGGGACAAGAGGACAGGATTTGGAACATCACCCTCGAAGTGATCGTCATGCAGCTACAACATCATGATCCTCTTAATCTTTCTCGTTACACAGGGCTACACAAACCATTGCTTTGTAATGTGTTGTGTACTGGTCTATGGACCATCATGGGGGGAACTAAGGGGATGTTAACCATCCTTAGGGATATATGCCCCTGACATGGTTACACACATCAACAGATATGTCCTAATAGCTTCCTGACAACAATATATTTGGGCTGCCACTGTCAGAGACAGCCAAATATGTTTTGTTCATGGAGCTAGTAGGACATATTTGTTGATGTGTGTATTTATTTCTGGGGCACATATCACTGCACACACACACAGGGCAGCATGGTGTCCCTGAAGATGTGATCCACATTTCATGAGCTCCATTTTGTGTAACACCCTATCACTGTAGATCCACCTCTCTGCTGCTCTCTTCAGCTGTAGCAAACTACTGGTCCCATGTCCCCTTGAATGCCCCCTGAACCCCTTTTATGACAGAGTGCTATCCGATGCATTGGCTTGGATGGGCCTCCCTCGCTACAGGGGTACCATGGTTGCTATGGGTCTGATCCTAGCAAAACACTTTAGTTGGTACCTAGAGAGCTGTGGGATATGCTGAACAAGGTTAAAGTGTTGTACCTTGGTTTCCAGGGGGGCATGCATGATATCCTTGAGGTAGCAGTATCAACATGGACTACAGGTTGTCAGATGTAATCGGAATTTCTAGCCCCAATATGACTGGTCCACGGAATAGTTGATGCTGGTGGTCCATACTGCAGCCAGTGTCAGGGCTGTGTCACTGATCCTGTGGGGTGAAACAGAAGATGTGTGTTGCAGTGGGTGTGTATGCATGGATTGTGTGCATACATGTATTATACTCACAGTTGAAGTGATCCCTGATCAATCTGTCCCTTGTCTGCATCCCTGTTGGGGTTTCCTCACACTCAACAATGTACACAGGGTCTTCAGGTCTGGGTGGGGGATGGACATCGTCGATGAGTCTGGTGTTCACCGCGATATTATGTAGGATAAAATCGACAAAATCGGTATAACACCAACTAAAAATTGAAGATAAATCACATCTATAAAGCCCTAAATGGACTAGGTGCTCTCAGGGTCATACAGCAACCAACACACAAACTGATGGAGAGCTCAAAATGAAAGCAAAAAGAGCCCCCCAAAAAAGGACCCACATAAGATGAGGCACACTAGATTTATCAAAGAATACACAAAAAAATAATAATTTTATTGATACAAAAATAATCATCAAAGGCACACATAAAAACAGATTTGGAGAGTCCAACCACTAATATAAGTATGCTGCTAAATGCTGGAAGACCTGAAAGGAGGACAAGTAAACCTACAGATATGCTATACAAGCCAATGTAACACAAAAAAAGGAGCAAATAAGCAAGTGCAAATAAGAAGCAGGAACACTTATCCAACATTGATGTGTAAAGGCCAAAAATCCCAGAAGCAAAAAGTATCACAGTCAGACTCCCCAGACCAAGGACCCAACGCGTATTGCCACCAACTGTGGCTTCGTCAGGGGAAAAAGTGAAATCCATATTAGGCTTCTTAAATAGTATCCCCACCCCAATCACAAATTCAAATACCGATCATGTGACCAAAGGACACGATAACATGAAGAACATATCACCTGTAGAGAGATCTAGCCAATAAGCCGCCCTGTACAAACATCAAATTAGGTCATATGGTCCCTCCTTCTCCTCCTCCCGTGATGCTCAGAAAACAACTCGCAATCCGTCAGAGACGGACCCGGAAATAACAGACCACGCGACATAAGTCACATGATCCCCACTCGATCCGTCCAAAGACGAACTCAGGGGTGGTGGACTACATGACCCAAATCACATGATCTTGCTGCCACAACAGGAAAGCGACCCACTTGATCCATCCTAAAACGGAACCAAAGACTATGATGGACCAAATACAAGCAGTCACATAATCCTGCCGTCGCAGCATGAGGCAAAACGGGAGGACTAGAAGGGAGCAAAGAAGAACCTAAATAATGTAGCAATGTCCATGGTAACATGTAATGGATCTCAAAGTTAGATCTACTTAAAAAAGTAGCATTTTGGCTGACAAGCACCGAATGCTACATATAAGGTGCACCTTATTGTAAGAACCTATCCCATACTCATGATAGCTAAACAGTAAACACTCAGATGTTCTCAAAAACATTATAATGCACACTGCAAACAGCAAAGCAAAACAGAAGTTGTAACATTACATGATAATAAATGACATAATACAAAATCCATTTCTACAAATAGGACCAATGATTCTTCCAACTGCCATTCCCCAAACTTCAAGTCCATCATGATAATCTAGCAATGTAGGTTATTGGACAAATCCATCTTCCACCGTTATGACGGCAATCATGAAAATGAAACCCGAATCTCCAACATCCAGAGGTGAACTATAAAAAAGGGGGACAGCAATTAGAGAACCATTCCTTACTTTTCCAAGTAACAATTAAATAGCATGTCTTCATTGAGACCAAATGGGACATATGTTTTAAGCATAAAGATCCACTACACTTCTTTTCTCAACAATTTATGTTCAAGACTGCCTCTCCTGATATCCATTTTTATTCTCTCCAATCCCAAAAACCTCCATACCTTCAGAGGAACCACCATGTTTTAGTAAAAAATGCAACGCAACGTAGTAAGGGTCTCCCCTCTCCCCCTATCACGTTCTGCATTTCTTATGAGTGACATATGTTTCTGTACTCTACTTTTCAGAAACTGAGAAGTCTGACCAACACAAACAAGACCACACGGGAACCTGAGTCCATAAACACAGTTCCTTGTTCTGCAGTTAATAAAGTGGCGCAGCACAAGATTTTTACCAGCCACCGAACTAAAAACATTCTTTTCTTTACAGATATAACTGCATATTGAACACTGCCCACAAGGAAAAGTGCCCACTAGTCCAGGCACCCCTGTGGTACATTTACCTGAACGAAAATTACTATGTACTAGTAAATCTGACAAATTTTGGCCTCTTCTAGCAGTGATAGAGGCTTGCTGTGTTAAGTAGGGTTTAAAAGAAAAATCTGATGTAAGTAAATGCCAGTGACGGTTAAGAATTCTTTTTAGGACACCCCATTGAGAATTAAATTTAATAATCACACGGATAGGTATAGTTGCTGTTAGACTTGTGCACGGGCAACATTTTCGGTAAAATTCAAATTCGGATGAATTTTTTTTTTTCTAATTCGGATGATCCTAATTTCGGACCGGGCCTATTCGATTCGGACGAAATGCTGATTCATTCCAAATTATTCGGCCGAATTTAACATGGGTTAAATTATAGCAGTGCGCCTCCGTGCACGCTGCTATCATTCTTTGCAGACAGGGTGTGCATTTAGAAAAAGATCCATCCCAAAAACGGACATTGTCGTACATTGCCAGTCTGTGCATGTCACCTCTATTCCAGCATGGGATGCCAGTCACAATGCAAACGTCGAACATCGGGAACCCATGCCTGTCATTCAATTTAGCATGTTCGAACATGGAAACCCCATGCCTGTCCTTCAATATAGCATATGTTCGAACATCGAAACCCCATGCCTGTCCTTCAATATAGCATATGCTCAAACATCGAAAACCCATGCCTGTCACATCCTACTCAACATAAGTGGTCGACTCGAACATGGACAAACTACATGTCACATTCTATGTTAGTACATGGGTAAAGATTAAGGTTTCATTTTCTGGTACCAGCCTCCTACCCTACTGTCCCTCTTTAGTACCCAAATTCCTCTCTCTCGTTTTCCTATCCTGATTTCCCCTCATATCAGATAACTCTATGTGTATATACATTGTAGTGTTTCATACTATATCAAGAATAAACATCAATGATTGAAATGTGATAGATGTAATGTGTTAAAAAGAAAAATTGAAACATTCTGTTGTGAACAAACTGCAACACAGGAGAGAAATAAAAAAAAATGCTTGACATCTATTCTGAAGAGGGGTCCACAGCATTGTCTTAGTATAGCAATATCACCGTTTTCTGTGAGTGTGCAATACAGGGCTCTACGGTAATTGCTGGGCATTTCCCAATGTCATAATCAGGGGATGATGGGAGTTGTATTCTAACTACTGTTAGGAAACACATAAGTGATGCACATTCATCTCCCACCTAGAAATTATTTACACACGAGGCAACTCCCCCAAGTAATACCTAGCCAAGTGAAAGGACTTCCAGAAAGGCTTCAGATCTCTTAGTGACTCACCTGTTATTGCCAGTCAGCGGGACCCGGAGAGTAGGAGGGGGTGATGCTATGGCTGCAGATTAAGTCTGGCACGGTGCTTTTAGTTGGTCACTTGTCACAATGTTGAAGCTCAGCCCGGCCAGCACCTTCTGGGTGGAGACACCTCACAACAATCCTATTCAGGACACATCATGCATTGTTGTGCACTCATACTAGGGATCCCAAATGTTTAGACTCATTTCGTACAGGGGGCACCCTCCTGTATTTGTAAAACCTCTCTAGCAAATCTGGGACGGTAGACCTATTTACTCAAGTCTTGACTTTAGGTGGGCGATAAACAATACAAAATAGGCATAATGTTTCACTATCACATAATTCACGTCACTGAAGCAGCCAGCAGGCATCGCCACTGAGTGAGCATAGGGCTGCCCGGCTGCTGACAGTCACACTGATGGGACACCCTGCAACACAGAACTGGCGGAAGAGCACAAAATAAACATGCTATGGGACGGCAAATTGCCGCCCCTGTCAAAGTGCCGCCTGGGTCCATGTACCCACTGGGACCCGTGTAAGGGCCAGCCCTGTATTCGAACAAATACCTAATATTTTTTTATATTTTGCACAGGAACAAATATTACTTGCTCTTGCAGTGGCAATAACTGGAACTAATGCTGGCTGCCTACCTATGCCTAGCCTAATGCTACCTGCCTGCCTACACAACAACTGTACACTCTCTAATCTCTTCTCTCTCTGAGCTCCAACAACGCAATGAGGAAATGCAGGCTGTCTGTCTGTGTGACTGTGTCATTAGTCCAACCCCCATCATGAAACGAAGAAGGCTATTCGAATACAGACAAAAGAGGGAAGTAGTGCATGAAACGGAGAATGGAATTGGACTAGAGACATGGAGGGAAAATTATGGAGGGAAAGTAATTGAGCGCGCACAGGAAGTACAAAAAAGTCCTGGTCAAAAGTAGTCAAAACTTTTGGAAATGTGTCGATTGCCCAAAACTTCCGAAAGTTTCGACGAATTTTGGACCTGGGCTGTTCGGAGTCGGATCATTTTTTCCAAATGACCCTTGAGTTTTGGATTGGCCAAATGTCTCAGAATGACCCCATTTTCGACGAAATCCAAATGTCTCCGAATGAATTTGCACATGTCTAGTCGCTGTTACTTGTTTACCTTGGCCGATATTCAAAAGAGAATCTCTAGGGGTCCTTTGTGCTCTCTGATAGCCCCTTCGAAGACAAGACTGAGGATATCCACGCTCTAGAAAATGAGACCGTAATTCCTTAGCTCTCATATTAAATTAACTATCCAAAGAACAATTGTGCCGTACCCTCAGATATTGACCCACGGGTATGCCCTTTTTACACCCCATCTGTCACGGTTTTTTAGGACTCTCAGACCAAATAAGTGAAAATAAAACACACTTTATTAAAGTGAATAAGGCACAAGTATGCCCTCTAGGGGCGGTAGGTAGTACACAGGAAAGTAAACTGAGATATTTACAATGGTAATAGCACAAAAGACATAAATGCAAAACAGTATGCACTAGGATGATATTGACCCCCAAGGGGTTAATGTCCATATAACAGTCTGTCTCAGATGTGGAGGTTTGACACGCCCTGGATGTTAAAAGGGCTGTGCTGTATAGACAAAGTTCATCAAGTGCTGAGGATAGAGCTGCCTTGCCAAGGTGTTGGATAGTAAGCAGAAAGGGAAACAACTTAGCCCTCATGGGCGTAGTTACAGGAACTGCTTTCGTTTGTGCAAGTGCCAATAGCCCCCACGGGCGTAACGGAAACCGGCCAGCGGTGCAAGAGCTAACAGCCTCCTGAAGTGTAATCGAATGCTGAAATAAGAGAGCAAGAGCCACTAGCCCCCTCGGGTGTAGTACCGGATAAGCCAACACTGAAGCCTTTCTGCCAACACTCTGTGTCAAATGATATCGTCGGTAACCAATACCGGAGAGCCGTAAGCGCCCAAACGGCCCAACTATGTGAACACTCTGCAATGGTGGACTAGAGTTGCCGACGGAGAGCGGCCAACTCAGCAGCAGTATCACGGGTAACGAGGCTCGTACAGGAGATAGCGAGAGTGAATTAGAGGCAGCACTGCAAGAGTTAAAATGCACGTTTACTCGAGGCTTCAGCGCTACTGCAAGGCTCTGCACAGGGAGGAAGGCCCACAGCATACACACAACTCTGCACAAAGAACGAGGCACAGCACTAAATCGAGGGAAGCACCAGGCAAGGCAGTCACTCTGACGTGGGCAGCAGAGACTGGAAATGTCGCGGCGGCGACAACTGAAATGCAGGTCACTGGAACAGTCTGGAAGTCGATCTTCGGAGCAGGAAGTCAGCCGGGCCGGGTCGGAGCACGTAGGAGGCAGTCATACAAGCCGGGTCATACACGAGCAGGAACGTCAGTCTAGCCGGGTCAGGATCCAAGGGTGGTACGCAGACGAGCCGGGTCATACACAAGCAGGTACACTGGAGAATGGTCAGGACAAGCCGAATCGGTACACAGGAACTCAGAATACAGGAACACAGCAACAGCACTACTGGCTCAGGAACACCACGAAAGGGCATCTGACAGATGTGATAGCCAGGTATAAAAAGGTCGTCAGGAGGCGGGTCAAACTCAGTTAGCGAATCAGTGCCAGCCACAACTGAGAGTGACAGGAATCACAGGCACTGTGATACCATCTCATGAGCATTGGTAAAGTGAAGAAGGGAATTTACCGCCGTGGGTTTACGGTATAAGTCTGTATGAATCAGGCCGGACTCGTCAATTGAAATAGACATAGAATAATGTAGGATGGCACATTCCATGACGATGTCGCAGACCTTGCCTGGTTCATACTGCAATGCTCTCCTCGAGTGGTCCAGACATCGGAATCGGGACTTGAGGAGGCCGAAGGTCCGCTCATTGGCATTCCGTGTTCTGCCATGAGCCTGGTTATATCGTTCCTGGGCATTGTTTTGGGGATTGGCGACCGTGGTGAGGAGCCATGGCTTGCAGCCATAGCCAGCATCACCTGTGGAAAGTGAGTGACATGGTGTGACAAGGAGCACATGTTGTGTGAATGATGTTTTATGAGGTGAACGTACTAGCACGTGTGTATGTGGTGTCATTTAGTACTGTTAACTCACCCAGAAGCCATCCGCCTGTATAGGTCCAATTTTTTAAATCCCTCTGCACAGATGAGTTTCTGAGTATATGGGAATCGTGACAGCTCCCGGGATATTTCGCACAGACATTCATGATGGCCAGGTTGCTGTCACACACCATCTGCACATTCATGGAGTGGAAGTTTTTGCGGTTCATGAACATATGTCCCTGATGTGCTGGTGCTTTGATATGGACATGGGTGCATTCTATTGCACCCATGACCCTGGGCATGCCTCCCCTTGCATAGAAGCCCAGCTTCAGATGTGTCCACTTCATGTCGGTGATAGGGAAATGTATATAGGTACTGGCCTTGCCTTTGAGGGCTGGCAAGACCTGGGCCAGCACCCTGGAGAATGTGGCCTGTGACATGTCATATGTGTAACCCTCTGTCGACTGGAAGGTGCCACTTGCCATGAAGTGTATGGCATACAGGAGTTTTTGCAGGCCAGTTAGGGCATGGTTGTGGGTGCATATGGGATCCACCAGATCCTTGATGACCTCAAATAGGGCAATGATGCTGTGTGGCCTCAACCTGTAGTGATGAATGACCTCGTCATCAGTCATTCCAAAGAGAGTGACCCTTGGATGGTATACCCTGGGCCTTGGTGGTCATCTATGCATCCTGGGTTGCTGCAAGGGTCCCTGTGGCAGCTGGGAAGCATCCTGTTGATGGTGAGCATCCTGTTGCTGCAGCTGTGCATCTGCAGGCAGGTGTACTCCAGGTGGGGATGGGCTCCTGTGTGGCACATGAGCCGGAGCCTCCTCACTTGCAACAGGTGAGGGCTGTTGATCAGGTGTGGCTTGGGGTTGCTGGTGTTCCCTAGCTCTTTCCCTTGCACGCCTTCTCCACAGTCTTCGCAACAATCTGTAACCCAACATACTGATTGAGCGCTCTCTCTCTCTATCTCTCTCTCTCCTGATTGGAAAACAAGCCACAAGTGGGTGTGGTGTGCTGTCCGTTTAAGTAGGTGGTGGGGCGTTGTGTAGGTGTGGTGATGAGGTGAGTGCTGACGAATGGGAAGGTGTTTGTTGTCCAGGTAAGTGTTTGCAGGTGTGTCTATGTTACAAGTGTGCTGTGATGTGGTTGCTGTGTCCCCGTCAGTTGCGGGTGTGGAGCTGTGGGGTGCAGGTTGCGTCTGGATCATGTGGTGATGTTGCACAGGTGAGCTTGTTTTGTGATGGCAGGTGTCCATGTTGTGTGCTAACCCCCATTGTCCTGTGGCATGTTGTGTTGGTGTTTTTTTGTTGGGCCATGTCCATGTGGTGTTGCTTGGTTGTTGTGTTGTGTGTGCCAGTGATCTGTGGTGTGTGGACATGTTTTTTATGTTATTTTGGCATTGTATGGGTTAATTTTCCCATTTGTATTCTTGTGCGGGGAGCAGTTTGTCTGTTTTACCATGTAGCAGGTTTTTTTTTGTCCGTTAGATGTCTAACGTCTAACAAAACTGGGTCTTAACTCTTGGCCCTTAAACGTATCTTTTTCGCTGCCGTTAGCAGTCCCGCACTCCTTTGAATTGCTCTGGGGAATTTTGTTCTACGGGTCCCAATGCATGTAAATGTATCAGACGTTGTGACTTGTGCTCTGCCGTTAGCTGAACATAACACGGAGCTTTGAATGGCTTACTCACCTTAACGCACCCATTAGTCTTTTTTTTGCCTAACGGCTGCCTTTATATCTAGCTCAAGATGTCTGCACTGATGCCTGGCTTCCGGTCTCTGAAAATTACAAATTTCTTTAGAATCTGCTACTTTTGATAGGTAATACATCAAGCTAGTCGCCATATGTTTAATGATTGAAGGGTGACCTATTAATATGTGGAAGTTCCACTTTACGTTCATAAGGGTAAATTTGGCAACATCTGTTGGTCACATTGCATAATTAATTTGCTATTATATTTGCATGTTATGTGCCCATTTGGTGCCCAGTCCAGAGTAATACAATGTGACATGGATGTTGATATTTATAATAATATGTGCCACATTATTCTATTTATATCATCATTCACACCACATTACATAAATACAGGCACCAAATTGGCATACATACAAGCGGAGTGGCAAATCAGTTACACAATGTGCTCCTCTGCTGTTGCCAAATGTCCCAATATGTGTATAAAATGTCCCACTTTGGCATATATTGTGAATTATAATGCTATTGTGGGAGGTAATGAGGCTCTGTGGTGGCATATCATGCTGTATTGCTCTGCTGGTGGCATATAATTGTGAATTGATCTGCTTGTGGCATATAGTGGCATATTTCTCTGGTGGCATAAAATTCTGTATTTCTATGGTGACATATAACTCTCTATTGCTTTGGTGATGACATATACCTCTGCTGCTGGGTGGCATATATGTAACCCTCTGGTTTGCCATTTAACTGTATTGTTGTACTGGTGGCATATATGTATTGCTCTGGCGGTGACATATACTTCTGTATTGCTGAGCTGGTGGCATATATATAATCTTCTGGTGGTGACATAAATTTGTATTGCTGTACTGGGTGTATATAACACTGCATTGCTGTGCTGGTGTCATATATTTATTGCTATGCTGGTGGCATAACTCTGTATTGCGCTGGTGGTGGCATATAACTCTGTATTGCGCTGGTGACATAACTTATATGCCACCACCAAAGCAATACAGGGTTATGTCACCAGCACAGCAATGCAGAATTATATGTCATCACCAGTGGATTACATATATGCCACAAGCGGTGACAAGGGACAATCTTCTGTCAGCATAAGGAAAATCTGCCCTCCTTCGCCAAGTAGGGCAGGATTTTCCTTATACTGTTAGACAGATTGTCCATCTTTGTGTTCTTTCTAATCAAGCAACTGGATTTCAGATCTGAGGGAGGTGGCATTACGAATGGAAAATGGGAGGAAGGGGGACACTTTTAAGTAAAATAAAACAAACACCACAATGTTATGAGCAATAAGAATGGTATATTTCTTTACAAAAAACTATAATAATTATACAATTTTATTAAATAATAAAATAATACACGTCTCCCACTTCATACTTTCGCTCAGCGGACAACTTTGGTTTTGACATGCAGTGAGAATGTTTCCTTGAAGGGATAGTAATGTTTCATAATAAACGTAGCTCTAATTAATCATCATAGTATTTGGACTTTCAGATAGAGAGGATCAGCCCTGAACGCGTGTGATAGTTTCCACTCGAACAGGGGAGACCTCATCTCTCTGATATCTCCTTTTTGTTAATATTGTTAATCATTTGAGACCTGCATTTACTTTTCTTACGTCTCTATATATTGATATAACCCAAATCTATGAATACCTGTCCTTTCTCAGTCAAAGATGAGATGAATGAGCTCTGACTGCCTGTTATATCAGTTAAAAGGTTGTTTTTTCTTTTTAATCCCTCCCTGTCAGGGCATTAAAGCTGAGCTATGTACAGTGCTTCAAGGATGCTAGGGTGCAATGAAAGGGGTGCATAGCTCTGGATCGTTGACAATCCCTGACATTCCCTTGCTGTGGCTGAAGCTGAGCAAAAGATGCTGACTGTAAGGTCAGATCTTCTGAATGCAGTTGAGCCGGGGAAGGAATAGGATAGTACTGGCTGGCAGCTAGCATTCTGCAGCACTGGACAAGCTGAAACTTGCTAGTCAGGTTAGGATCACTACTGATGGATAGCCTCTGATGGACAGGGGCTGAAAGACACAGCAAGTGAATGGTGAACGGCAATTGATGGACTGAAGCTCAGAAATGCAACAGGTAAATGACAGACAAGCTCTGGTGGACAGGAGCTGGCGTTCACAACAGTTGTAAGGTGAATAGTCTCTGGAGCTGGTAGACTCAGCAGGTGAAAGGCGCACAGCCTCTGGAGGACAGAAGCTGGCAGACAGCTTATGGAGGACTGGAGCTGGTGGACTCAGCAGGCGAGAGGCAGATAGCCTCTAGATGATTGGAGCTGGTAGACTCAGCGGGTGAAAGGAGCATAGCCTCTGGCAGACTGGGGCTGGCTGACTCTACAGGTTAATGACAGACAGCATCTGGAGGACATCTCCTGAATGTCTGGAAGACAGAGCTGGAGTGACTCAAAGTCATCAAACAAGCTTAAGTCAAACCGAGTGATAATCCTAATTCAAGTAAAGTGCAGGGCTGGTGCAAGGATTTTTGCCACCCTAGGCAAAACCCATTTTGCCTCCCTCTTGGCTCCGCCTCTTGTGACCCACCCCTTTATGCCCCGCCCTTGTATGTGTATAAGTGTCAGCGTGTTTGTGTTCCCTATATGTGTGTAAGTGTCAATATGTGTGTTTATTCCCTTTATGTGTTCAAGTGGCAATGTGTGTTCCCTATACATGTATAAATGTCAGTGTATGTGTGTGTCCTATATTTATATATCAGTGTGTTTGTGTGTTGCCTGAATGTGTATGTGTCAGTGTGTGTGTGTTCCCTATATATGTATGTGTCAATGTATATGTTCCTTATATGTGTATAAGTGTCAATGTGTGGGTGTGTTCCCTATATGTGTATGTGTCAATGTGTGTGTTCCCTATATGTGTATAAGTGTGTCTGTAGGAGTATCAGTGTATAAGTATGTGTGTGCATCTCTATATGTGTATCAGTGTGTCAGAGTGTGTGTTCTCTATAGGTGTATGTGTGTCAGTGTATGCTTGTGTGTATGTGTATCAGTGTCACTGTGTGTGTGTATGTGTGTTGCCATGTATGTGTATCAGTGTGTAAGAGTGTGTGTGTGTTTATCTGTGTGTGTATCAGTGTGTGTGTTCTTATGTGTGTCAGTGTGTTAGTATGTGTGTCTATGTGTGTGTGTGTGTGCTTATCTCTATGTGTATCAGTGTATTAGTATGTGTCTATGTGTGTGCATTACCCCATTTCCACAGTCACATTACCCCATTCCCACAGAATTAACATTGCCCCATTTCCATAGTCACATTACCCCATTCACACAGACTCACATTGCCCCATTCCCACAGAGTCACGTTACCCCATGTCTCCTGGAATTACATAATACCGCACTCCCAGACGCCTACATTATGTCACTAGAAGTACACAATACCCTGCTATCACAATCCCCAATCCCACATTACCATAATGCAAGAATTCCACATTTCCCCTTTTCCAGAGTCCCCCATTAACCTAGACTGAGTCCCACATGGTAAAGGTCTCAGAGTTGCATATTACCACGCTCCATTGTCCTCCATTACCCGCTCCCAAAGTCCCACATTACCCCGCTCGCAAACTCCCACATTACCCCACTCCCAGAATGACCCATTACATCACTCCTAGAGTCCCACATTACAAAACTCCCACATTATCCCAGTCCCAGAGTCACTAATTATACTACTCACAGAGTCCTGTGTTACCCCACCCACAGAGTTCTATACTACCCCACTTCCAGAGTTTCTTATTTCCCCAATCTAACAATATCACATCACCTCTAGCGGGTTCTGTCTGTTTAACCCTACAGGGAATTTTGTGCTCTGTTCCTCTGGTAACTAGCTTTAGGTTCATTCCAGATATCTTCACCTAGTGCACCTATTTCTGGAGAACCTCCTGTCACACTGCAATGTACAACTGGGCGCTGCAACGCTCATTGGGGGCGGCAGGAGGAGGCGTTTTAGGTGCTTGCTCTTTTCAGAGCAGCTCCTCTCACTCCTCAGTTTGTACACACAGCAGCCGCCGAGGGGCGTGCGGCTCTGCTCTGAGTCTGCCTCCCAGTAAATTTGCGCCCTAGGCCGGCGCCTACCTCACCTATAGGTGGCGCCGGCCCTGGTGACGTACCAAAGAGATCAACTAAATGTGAAGCTGAAAACTAGCCACGGTCATACATTAGAAACCAAAGTACCACAGATGAGATTGAAGAATGAAAATCATGAAGCAATTTCAAACAAAAACTACCTGAAACAGCAAAGGCACACAGGAACATGAAGAATGGGCAAGGCAACAATAGATAGGTACACCTAGAAAGGGATAGGCATAGATGTGGAATGAGGAATGTGGAGAGGGCAGAAATGTAGGCAGTGACAGACTGTCACTGTTTACATTTCCACCTACCTCATTCCACTTCTTTGCCAGTCGTGGCTCAGGTCTCCAACTGCCTCTCTTCTAGATCCTTTTGGATGTCTCTTTGCTACCTTAAACTCAGTGAACCTATAATTTAACAGTGGTTTTATTGAACAAGTTGCATTGAGGCTCTACTGTTTGATGTCAAGATCAAGGCTTAGTTCATTCTCTAGTGATTAGAGCTAGGCCTGGAAGACATGTTTTGTAGCCCAGCAGAGCAATCACTTTCTGTCACTGTAGCCAATGGGCAGTTCTCTTGCTAGTGTTTAGAACTCTGTGCTCTGGAGTCATTTCAAGACATTGTATGGGACACACGTTTAAAATACAGGACTGTCCTGTGCAATCTATGAAATGCAGTCACTCCATGGGAAAGCTAATTTTATACAACTCTAAACAAACATGAGTTATATATATATATATATATATATATATATATATATATATATATATATATAAATGTTAATAATTAATTTACCCCCCAGTGATATTAAAAATGTGTTTTAAATTAAAACATCCTGGTGCAAAAGGCAAGTTCCTGTGAGTGAAGCTTTGAAAAAACAAGCAACTGACTGGAAGCGAGTGACCTTAAGGTGCTCACCCCCAGGCACAGGGAAAATGGCAGCCATGGAGGCCCAGCAGGCCAGAAGTAAAAGGGGAACAAAGGAAGGGGGCGGCTGGGCCTCCATGGTTGGTGGGAAGGGTCTGGGGGCGGGTACTTTCACACCTGGCAGGGTAGGAGGGTATAAAGGTGAGGCCAGCCAGGTTGGCCCCACAGTTCTAAAGAAAAAGAAGAAAACAGAGCACAAGTATTCTCTAAGTGTAGTATATAAATGTTATTGATGATTTCCCAATTATACCAAAAAGAACCCCTTTATGGTTCTACTCACATTTAATAGAGGCTTCTCCTGCCTCTCAGTGTTACAGCTTCCTTTAAGTGCAATATCCACTCCAAACTGGTACACAGTAGTAAGAATCTTCACTCTTTTTTGAGTATTCGTTTGTTGTTCCTATAGTGCCTGTCCACACCTACATATAATAGATGCAGGCATACACTACCACAAATAGTGTTAGGAACTTTTAATTGCACAAAGATGTTAAAAATCAAAAGAGGAACTAGACCCCAACACCTTATTTAGGTGTATAGGGTCCTAAAAAATATATATTTTATTGGGAACAAATCTTATTAAAATAAAAAATGGAAATATAAAAATGTATATATATTGTACTGCTGACAATACTAACATAAAATGGCAATAAGATCTTCTAATATATGTATTTGTTAGATGCCCAAATACATAAAAAGGAATACAATAGGTAATAAATATACAGAATAAAAAATAGGTAAAAAAACCTGATAATCCAGTATAAAGAGCTCAACGCGTTTCGTGACTAAGCAATTCAATGTCACTTCGTCAGGAGCATAAGGCAAAACTTGCCCCACATCCCGTCTTATATCCCCCAATATCGCCATTGCGTTCGTCCGCATGGAGAACGCCGCCCCACAGTGATGACGCCAGGTGGAAGTGACCGCACCACACGTGCGTTCCAACCATGGAAAGCAACATCCATAGATCATCGAGCATGTCCTCATAATGGGTCGCATAAGACAATGTGAAAAAGAGGGGCGGCCAAAAAAGCCTGTGCACCAAAAACATATCCCTATGCTGTACACTATTACGGCCAATGCACCGCCCACACCTCCACATCATCCAGCACACAGGACAATGCGCAATTGAAATACAGAAGGCAAACAAACAGAAGGTCGGAACTCACATATACGGTCGGCCATCCCCACCAAACATCCTCACCCGCAGGCCAAGGCTCGCACCGCAGTAGGCAAAGGGACATATATCCAAAAATAGAAGAGTAAAAAAATAAAAAATAAGTGATAAATAATAAGAAAAGGATAAAAACCAAAAACATTGTGTCTCAATTTAACATCCCCCCAAAAAACGCCACAGCGGCACGGAGCACATCGCAAGGCAATGTACTCCGTACCACCCCGGCACCAAGAGGATACACATGCAAAGATGGAGAGAGAAAAAAAAAAAAAAAAAAAAAAAAAAAATATATATATATATATATATATATATATATATTATATATCTATATAAAACAAGAAGCTATATCCATCTCTGCATTTAAGCCTCCATCTCCCAAGGTCTCCAAGGTGTAGATCCAAAAAGCTTCTCTGGAACAAAGTCTTTGAAATCTTCCACCTATTCCAGCTGGTATATGTTCAAGACCTACTACTTTCAAATTTTTAAGACTACCCTTCTCACAATTATTTAGATGTCTTGGAACACCATGGTTTTCTTCTTTTCGTTTAATTTTTCCACGATGTTCATTTATCCGTATTTTTAAAGGTCTAGTGGTTCTACCTATATATTTTGTACCACAGCCACACAGTAACATATATATTACAAATTCCGTGTTACAATCTATATGTTGTTTTGTAGGATATATGTTTTTTTCGGTTTTGTCCTTAAAACTTGTAGTACCGTGGGCCATGTAGTTGCAATTAATACATTTCCGATATTGACATCTAAATGTTCCTTTAGGTTGTTTGTTAATTTTTTGATCTGCTGTGAGTTTTTTGGGGAGGCTGGGAGCTATATAATCTCTAATACTTTTATTTTTGCGAAACACAATATTAGGATATTTACCAATATTACTCCTCAAACTTGGATCTTGCTGCAAGAGGGTCCAATGTTTTTTAAAAATATTTTTAATTTGTTGACTGTGTGTGTTGTATTGAGTAATAAAAGCCACATTTTCCATTTGGATTTGTTTTTTCTTTACATCCTTAGTTTTCTTTTTTAAAATGGATTCTCTATCTAAATTTAAGGCTCTATTATAAACTGTATTTAAAATTCCTTCTCCATATCCCCTTTCTTTGAATTGTTGTTTTAAAAGGGCTCCTTCTTTTTAATATTCTGTCAACTTGCTACAGTTTCTACGGAGTCTATGAAATTGTCCAAAAGGGACATTAGTCAGCCACCTATGATGGTGCCCACTATCTGCCCGAATGTATTGGTTTGATGCTACCAGCTTTCTATACACTGTACTTTGTATGCCTTCAGAATTGAAAGACAGTGTTAAATCCAAAAATTCAATTTGCGTTTGATCT
Source organism: Rhinophrynus dorsalis (assembly GCA_037306005.1). NCBI lineage: Eukaryota > Metazoa > Chordata > Amphibia > Anura > Rhinophrynidae > Rhinophrynus > Rhinophrynus dorsalis. Next base: position 186,100,746 of record CM074720.1, on the reverse strand, counting down.
ATTTTGGATGTGAATTTAAGTCCTTTATCATTTTCATTAAGGCTCCGTATCATCTCTTTTAACTGTAATTCTCCACCACTCCAAATCATGATGATATCATCTATATAGCGGCCATAGAACACGAGATTTCCCCCCATATAAGACTGAAGAGTCTCACTATGGGCTTCCCAGTGCCCTACAAATAGATTTGCATACGAGGGGGCAAATCTCGTGCCCATGGCTGTCCCCCTAGTTTGTAGATACCACTTGCCCTGAAAAGTGAAAAAATTGTGTGTAAGTATAAATCAGCACATTGGAGCAAGAATTCTTTCTGCAAATAAGGAACTTCTGGGTCTTGATCTAAATAAAATTTCAGGGCTTCTAAGCCCTTATTGTGTTTGATGTTAGTATATAGTGACTCAACATCCATAGTGACCCACCAAAAATTTTTTTGGTGTTTTACTTTTTGTAGTAGTTCTAAAACATGTTGAGTGTCCCTTATGTAGCTTGGTAATTGGACGACATATTTTTGCAGAAAGTAATCCAAATATGCTGACAAATTGGATGTTATTGAATTTATGCCGGATATAATTGGGCGACCAGGAGGATTACATATATTTTTATGGATTTTCGGAATATGATACAAAAAAGGTGGATCTGGTTGCTCTATTAATAGAAACTTAAATTCTTGTTCTGTAATAATCTTGTTTTTTCTTGCCTTTAAAAGAAGATCTTTCAAAAGATTGAAATACTTTTCACTTGGGTTATTTAATAAGCATCTATAGGAGTTTGTATCTCCAACTAGTCGATGTCCTTCTTCAAGGTAGTCTTCGGTGTTTTGTACTATTATTGAACCACCCTTGTCGGCCTCCCGAATCGTAATCTTTTGTTCTTTTTTCAAAATTTTTAAGGCCATTCTCTCTTGTCTTGTTAAGTTATCTTTGGATATCTTATGTCCCTTGATGCTTTTATTATAATCTTCCAGGACCATCTTGTAAAAACTTTCTATATATGGCCCCTTTTTCTGAATAGGATAAAAACGTGACTTAGGTTTAAAGGTAGTAGTAATATATTTTACATTATTATCTTCTTCGTTATCCTCTTTCAGTTCTTTTAAAATCTTAAGTATTTCCTCATCATTATCTTCTTTTTTCTTTTCATCATTGAAAATTTTTTTTAAAGTAAGCTTTCTTACAAATTGATTTAAATCCATAAAGAATCCAAAATCATTCGATGCTGCTACTGGAGCAAATTTTAATCCTTTCCTTAAGAATGAAACCACATGTGGTTCTAAATTAATATCTGACAAATTGAAGATTCCTAGACAGTTGGTATGTGCTGCTATACTTATATTTTCTGTTTTTTGGGGGTGTTGCTCGGGCTGTCTTCTTTTTCTTCTTCCTCCTCTACAACCTCTCCTCTTTTTCTTCGGGGTTTGTTTGGTATTATCCAACCCGCAAATCTCTCCAAGCCTTTGCCTTCCCCCAAAAAAGATGGTGAATGAGTATGTGTATTAGGCACCGTTTCCATTCTTGAAGATTGAACTTCAGATGTTGTTATCCCTATGACATCTTGTTTTTTCTTGTCTTTTTTCTCTTTTTTATGGATATTATTCGTCTTCTGTTGTTTGTCAGTACATTTTGGTCTTGCTCCTAATTGTGTTTCCTTTAATGTAATTAACTCCTCTATTTCTTTTATTTCTTGTTCTAGAGGAGCAAAATGATTTTCTAAAGATATAGTGGCTACATCGGGAACAACACTACTAGTGCTTCTTGAATTTCCTTTCTTTTTGTTATCTTGTGTTAGTTCTCCTTTGTTCTTCTCATATTTCACATATGTATTAGGATGCTGTGATCTATTATTATATTTATTTCTAGGGTATCTTCCTTGTGATCCATTGCCATATAGCCGTGTTTTATTTTGATTTGAACTATATCCATTTTTATAGTCTCCTATATCTCTATTTAACTTATTTTCCTTTTTATTTTGTAACTCCCTCTCTAATTTATTGATATTATTATTTACTCTTATATCTAACTCCTTGAATTTTGGAGTTCCTTCAAATTCTTTCAATTGTATACTAATGGTGTTGATTTCTTCTTCTATATTAGATAGACAATCATTTCTATATTTAATAAGAAATTGAATCAAATTAAGGGAACAGTTTTCTAAAATAGAGTTCCACCCTTGTGAAAATTGTGTATCAGAAAAAGGTAAATTTTTAAAAGATGCGGAGTCCTCTTGGAATAATGCGTCTTTCTGCCCCACAGTTCTAACCTTTTTCCAGATTCTGTTTCCACAGGACCAGCGTTTGACCCTGCAGGATGGAGGCCATTCATGAACCTGCAGGAAAGAAGCTGCTGCCTCTGAGGAGGAGATCGGTGCCCAGTAGATACCGCCAAGATCCCTTGGCAGCAGGTAGGGCGGCTTCCTAGCCGCAGCACACGACTACCCCTGACCCAGTGTCCACTGTGTCTTCCTCTATGCGCCCCTTTACTACCCCGTCCGTGGCTGCCACCATTCCCCCCTTTGTGTCTGCCTCCCCGCGCTTTACCGAGTGTGTCCCGTCCGTGGCTGCCTCCAGCCTCCCCTCCATGCCTGCCCACCAGCTTCTGCCAGTGCCATCGGCCCCTAACCCCCCTGCAATGCCTGCTTTGCGGCCGGAACACGCGGGGCTCTTCCCCATGGGCTTCGGCCTGGATAGCAGGCCAAGAGTCCCCGCGATCAACAATGCGACCGTTCATAGCTTGCGCTGCCTCCGCTGGGCCTGTGCTGGGGCCAGCAGGGGACAATTTTGCTCAGATGGCAGTCTCGGGGGAGAGGATGCCCCAGTCATCTACCTCCGATGACTGCCGAGCGCTTCTGCCGAAACCGGAAGTCGTGTCTAACGCGACTTCCGGTTTTGGAACCCCTCAGCCCGGCGCATGCACTCAGTGCCGGGCAAAGAGAAAGCTGGGCGCCATGCCGGTCAAGGGCAAGCTGGCAGCGAAGCAGCGTTTGGAGTCCAGTGGAGATGGAGGGGTGTGGAGGGGGAGCATGGGGGAGCTGAGGAGGTGAGGAGCTGGGGGGCAAGAGCAAGGGATTGCAAGGGGGCACAAGGGAGAGAGGGTTGCCAAGGGGCTCATTGGGAGGGTGGGTCCCAGGCAACTGGGTGGAGGTTGGTCCAGAGGGGAAGGGGATAGGGGTTTTCATTGGGGTTACGGCCTGGCTGCCAGGGGCTTGCAAGGGGGGTTTGGTATAGGCCCTGGGCAGTGGCAGGGGTGGCCTCAGGGGTCAGGAATGGGGGGTTGGGGGTTTGGCCCATATGGGAGCCCAAGGGGGATCAAGGTTTGGAGAAGGGGGGTATGGTGGTCCTGGATGGGGTGGTGGGGGACCATGGGGCACACAGCGGGAGGGGCTCTTCCGGGCTTACCCGGGGGGACAGGGGGGAGAAGGGGGGCCTGGGCAGTTTCAGGGTCCTTGGGAGAAAACAGTAGCTAGCCAGGTCACTAATAATGTTAATTGTCACCCTGTTAGTGTGGCACGGGCGGCTCCAGTGACGAGCGAAGCGGCGGACACGGAAGCGGTGGAGACGGTGACGTAGGGGAGTGATGCACAGCAGGCGAAGGAGACAGACAATGTGGGTGAGTTGACAGCTAGGGTGAATAAAGGGCAGCTAAGTGAGGGGGAGGGGGACTCGTCCTCTGAGGTGTCGGATTCATTCATGCGAAAATGTGTTAGAGGTATGGAGGCTAAGAAAAGAAAAAACCCAGAAAGGGAGTGAGGAGCGGAGTTAAATTAGCCACAGCAGGAGACACATATGTGTGTGCAATCAAAACATTGCATGCACATATCAAAGAGAAAGTCCAGAAAAGAATTTGGGCAGGGAAATATGTTTGTATCTTTGACCTAACAAGGGAGGCGTTAGTGGAAAAGGAGGGAAAAGGTGAGAAGGAGGCGAGGAATGGGGGTAAGGTATACAGGGGAATTTTGCAATGGGTGAAAGGGTATTCAGTGTTCCAAAGCATTTATCTGGAGGTTAACCCTGAAGAGGCACAGAATTTGCTGAAATATCAGGAAATTATTGTGGACATGTATTTGAAGTATGGGGGGTCAGTGTGGCTAGACTATGATAGGGAGTTCAGGACTAAGAAGGCGGGGGAGAAAGTCACTTAGTTTTGGCCAGAAGGATATGGACTTGTGGACAGATGTAGTGATGGGGCCAGCCCCAAAAAGGGGGCCAGGCACTGTGGCAGGGGTCAGCAGGTCAGGGTCAGGCCCGGCAGGTGTAAAGGCGGTGTGTTACGCATACAATGAGAAGAGGTGTAGCAGGGGTTTTGCATGCAAGTTTAATCACGCCTGTAAGCAGTGTGGAGGTGCGCATGCCGTCTTAGATTGTAAGCAAGGGGGCAGTAGGCAGTCCTTTCGTAAAGATGGAAATGGCAGCGTCCCCAGTGCAGGTAAATGAGCTGATGCTATTGTTGAGAACCTATCCAGACAAGTATAGGGCTCAATGGTTGTTGAGGGGCTTTACGCAGGGATTTATTATACCAGTTGATGAAACTAGGTTGAAAGGTTCATGGGTTAGAAATTTGAAGTCTGCGTATCTGCTGCCAGAGGTTTTGCAGGAAAAAATTGATAAAGATGTAGCATTAGGCAGGATGGCTGGCCCATTTGATGTGTGTCCACTGGCAGCCTTGGTGGTATCCCCCGTGGGGGTGGTGCCGAAAAGGGAGCCAGGGAAGTTCAGGCTGATTCAGCATTTGTCATATCCAGAAGGGGGTTCAGTGAATGACGCTTTACAGGGTGAAGTTTGTAGTGCACAATATCAGTCATTTGATGAGGCACTGGAGATAGTGAAGGCGGCAGGGCCAGGGGCTTTGATGGCTAAAGTGGATATTGAGTCAGCATTCAGGTTGTTGCCTTTAAATCCCCTGAGCTTTAAGTATACCGGGTTTTGTGTGGGGGCGGAAGTTTTACGTGGACAAGTGTCTGCCTATGGGTTGTGCGGTGTCATGCGTGTATTTTGAAGCATTTAGTTCTTCCATTCATTGGAGTCTAGTCACAAGAGCAGATGTGGGCACTGTGGCTCATTATCTGGATGATTTCCTTTTGATTGGCGGAGCCAGTTCAATGGCTTGTTTGCGGCTACTGGAGGAATTAATAGCATTGTTGAACTACCTAGGGGTCCCAGTAGCAAAGGACAAGACAGTGTGGCCTTGTACACGGTTGTCTTATTTGGGGATTGAAATAGATACTGAAGGTGGCGAAGGCAAGGCGGTTAGTGGGCCAGGCAAAGCTAGCCAGCAAGCTGGAGCTTTGTAAGGTACAGGAAATGTTGGGAATCCTGAATTTTGTGTGCAGGGTGATACCCATGGGTAGGATTTTCAATAGGAGATGGGAAAAGGCAACTGCAGGTGTGTTAAAAAGGCATTTCAAGATCAGGGTGACGAGGCAATTGAAGGAAGATTTGAGGTTTGGGATAGTTTCTTGAAGGATTTCAATGGAGTTTGTCTATGGTTAAGACCGGTGCAAGCAAATAATGAATTACAATTATTCACGGATGCAGCAGTTGCATTAGGTTTTGGAGCATACTTGGAGGGCAGATGGTGTGCGCAACGCTGGCCAGTGCAGTGGGGGCAGAGGGGCTTGACAAAAAAATCTGACATTTCTGGAACTTTTCCCCATAGTCGTGGCCATAGAATTGTGGTGGTGGGAGCTGTGGAATAGATCAGTGACGTTTTGGTCCGATAACTTGGGGGTGGTGCAGGCAGTGAACAACTTGTCGTCAGGATCATTGCCGGTTGTGCGCTTACTGAGGAGGTTAGTTTTAGGTTGTATGAGGCACAACATTCAGTTCAAGGCGATACACGTGCCAGGTGTCGATAACGGTATAGCTGATGCATTATCCAGGGGGCAGATGGAGAGGTTTTTTTAGATTGGCCCCAAGGGCGGCACAAACAAGCGTTAATTTTCCCTCTGAACTTTGGCAGTTGGGAGCAGAATCTTAGACCGATTGATTGTGGGATCACTGGCACCAAAATCTTGGCAGGCATACAGCAGGGAGTGGAGAGCCTGGGTAAGTTTTGGGGGGGTGCCGTCAGGTAACTGCTGCAAGGAGGTTAGAGAGGCTTCTGCAGTATCTAGAAGGTTTATATGTGAAAGGAAAGTCCAGGGCGCAAGTGCAAGGGGCACTGGCGGCCGTATCATTTTTTTCTAAACTCAAACGGATGTGGGACCCTACAAAGAGTTTTATTGTGGCCAGGATACTGAAGGGGTGGGGGAGAGAGCAAGTTGTAAAGAGGGATAGGAGGCAGCCTATTACCAAGGAAAGGTTAGAAGCAGTAATTAGGGCGCTTCCAGCAGTATGCAGGGATCAATTTGAGGTGAGGCTGTTTACAGCCGCCTTTACTATGGCATTTGCAGGCGCATTCAGAATTGGGGAATTGGTTGCACCCTCGTTGAAGGCTACGGAAGGTGGGATGCTACAAGGGTTGGTCCAATGGGCAGAGGAGGCGGTGCTGTGTTTTATTCATAGATCCAAGACAGATCAGTTAGCGAAAGCTAAATGGGTGGCCCTGGGCAGAAGAGAAGGGATAGCATGTCCGGTAGCGACAGTTCAGGAGTACATGAGAGGGAAGCCCAACGGGGGTAGATGCTTTTTAATACATAGGGATGAGAGGCCTCTAACAATTTTCCAGTTCAGGGCAGTATTGAGAAGGGCATTGGAGGAAGCAGGGCTAGACCCCCGGTGCTTTGGGTCACATTAATTTAGGATAGGAGCGGCCACAGAATGAGCTCCGGCAGGTGGGAAAGAAAAGGAGATTCAGAGGTTAGGGAGGTGGAAATCGGCGATATATAGGAAATACATTAGACCCACTATGTTGTAAAAGGAGGAATGTTTGACGGCTTTGATGTAAGCATCCTAGTTGCGCAGCATGATGCAGGCGGGATAGTACACAGTTATCAGGGATAGGCTTGGACAATTTTAATTCAGGCTTACAGGAGGTGGTGGCGGTAAAAGGGGGAAGGAGGCTATTGCCTCCTCCCACTTTTGGGTGGCGGAATGCAGCATTCCCCGAGCCAAGGGGTAGGTTAAACACCCTAGAAGATGGTGGTGGTGCGGGCCTAGCTGGGAACTGACTGTGTGGTCAGGCTCGGCAAGGGCAGGAAGGACGCAGGCGTAGCCACCTGGTCGGTGGGGGGCGCTGCAGCAGGCACTGACTTTGTGGTCAGGCGTGCTGGAGTGCCAGAAGGAAGGGGGCTACCGCCAGAGAGTTTAGGTGGGGAGGGGGGAGGGGCATGAGGACCAAAGATTTTTGGGGATGTCCCTTGGACCCCCTCGCAATAGCGGCTGGGTTTGAGGGTGGCTCAGCTGCTAGCAGTTGAGGGGAGGGTGGAAGGTTGGAGATGTCTGACCTGCCCTCCCCAGGTATGGTTGAGGTGGAGCAGGGGCTCCACCAGTGAGGACAGCCGGATGAAGGCGAGATCCGGCTGCGGCGGTGGTCGAGCTCAGTCGTGACTTGTCCACCAACCTTTGGCTGGGGGAATACCGCATGTGGTTCTGTGCTGCGCACAAGTTTTTTTGGTTTAGTCTGTTAAACCAGGGAAATAAAAGACTTCAATTTTTGCCAAAAGAAAATGTGTATGTGTGGCTTTGTTCATGGTTTAAGAGTAACTGTGGGGCTGAGCGCCTTAAGGCATTGAAAGTAAAAAGTTACTCTTTACCAAGACTGCAAGAGGCATGTACTGTGTGTTTAGAGAAGGACGAGAGCCAGAGTGGAGATATGTCAGTTTTTAGTAGTGAGGGGAAAATGAAAAAAACAACTGATATACGATTCTTCACCAGACTTCTGTCTGCCGACCTCTCTTTTTGATAACGTGCACTATGACACAGCAAAAACTTTAGAGACGTGCACACCCAGAAAAGTGGAGGGAGTGCATGCTTATCAGAGGACAACAGCAACACAGAGGCGGATCTGTAGTAAATCGGAAGCTGTAATTTGGTAAAGTAAGCTAACAAATCGAGTCTGGAAAACCTGCAACTTCAACACATTTGTGACTATTGTAAACGGGAGCGTGCACGTCGGTGTGAATGAACTCTTTCTATTAAACCTTTAGAACTATATCAGAAGTCGCTAAGGATTCGTTGCTGCTATTATATTGCTCTTTCTATTTCATTGGCCCAATGTCTTTTCTCGCTACGTATTCTCTTAATTTTTATAATTTATAATTTTATTGGCTTTTGATCTTGGTATTTTATTGTAAACTTGTTACAAGGGTAAATCATCTATACATCTTTATAACAGATTATCGGTTGCGACGTGTGTTTACAAGCATGTTCAGCTTCACTTTCTATCTTCCACCCGGATTGTCTATATGCAGAGCATGGCTGCTGTATAGGAGGCCAATGCAGACTGTTGGCTTTGCATACAGAAGTTTTCAGACTAGGTACAAGTTCAGTTGGATACTTGCTTTTGGAAATTTGCATAGAAATGCCAGTTCTTTACATTTACTAAGTATGCATTCACTGAACAGAATAAAACATAATCGATATTCTCCCCAGTTTAAGAAGAACGGCACAGGAGCACATTCACTTTGGGGGGCTTTCGCAGTTGTTCCCTGGCAAAGCCCATCTGTTTCCACATTTTTTCATACAAATACAGCTTTTCTGAATAGCAGCTATAGATATTTTAGCAGCCCACCTTCTCGCCATAATGGGAATGAAGATAAGATTTCTAACAGCTTGGAAAGCAAGGGTAAACGTTTACAAGAAAAGAGAATATCCAGTACGAGCAAGCAAAATCTTTCATCTCAGGATTTAAGAAGACTGCTTGCATTGGCACATCCTGAGAGATGGAGACTGTCAGGTATCTGTTAGCTGACATTTTTTTTTTATTATAGTAGTAGTAATACAGAATAATATGTTAACCCTTTAGTGTCATAGGGATGTGCAAAGCGTTGCACACCCCGTGGCACACAATGTTATGTTTAGTTCTTGTATAGCTAGTGCAATAATGATAAATACTGAAAGCAAGTGTTAATGGATTTTTCTTTAACTTGTGCTGTATTGTAATTCTTGGAGAAAATATTTTGTGACGGTCTCACTCTAATTACGCTACAATGTAAGCTATGTTTAGAAATACAAACCCGAATAATATAACGTAATAACAGGTATACTTTTGTGATCACTTTGTAGCCCAATAAACTGAGGATTTCTAAACCTCCTGATAATAAACATCTAATTTAAATGAAGAAGATCCTTATGGCCTATATGAATCAATTGTGAGGCTGGTATGATCCTAATTGATGCGGAGTTCAGAACTCAGATGCCTTTAACTGAAGTTCCATTAACTGAATGTCATGGAAGTGATATCCAATATTAACGATTAATTTTGCAGAACCAGTCCTCAAAATGGATTAAAAGAGGCCAATATTAAATTATTCCAAGTTTAAATGAGCAGTAAAATGTTTTTGTATATATTGAAAATATGACGTAGTGTTTTTTCCTGATGGGTTAAACAAGGGTACGTCCATCGTTGGGCGAGTAATTTTTTTATTATTCAAAGGTAATTTCAGCTCCAATATTTTTACTTTTTTACATTAAACTGCAATTTTCTGTTATTGACACTTGGTGGCGATGTTCCTATTATATGCTTTTGACTGCGCTATTATGTAGCGGAAGTGCTCCCATAGAGTGATTACAAATAAACTGCATTTTAGACAGCAGATAACACACAAAAAACGTTATTAACTTTTAAATGGCCCATTGTTTTATTCACCAGGAAAAGCCATATAATTTGTTCTTCCTGAGAAAGCTACTATTTATTTTAAGATGATAATAGATGGTGGTAGAGTTTTTCAAAACTACACTATAATAGCATATCTAGGTATTTGTGATAAACAATTGTGTAACATAATACTATCCTAATGTGTGTTTAAATACAGGTGTAGCTTTATCTTGTACAATGTAGCCCTATTATATTTATTAAGAGACTCCATATTCTCAAACCTACTGGAACCATTTGTTTGGCACCCTTCTACTGCCATTCTTCTGCTAATTTTTGCAGGGGCATAATACAAGGGTTGCAGAGGGTGCAGTTGTACCAGGGCACTGCATCCAATGGGGACCCAGGATACAACTGGTTCTAGTTAAGCATCTGTGAAAGTACTTTTGTTCGGCCCTCCAGTGACTAATTACTTTGTTGAACTCTTGCAAATATGGATTCACTTGATTTTTCTCTCCTTATGCACGCTCTCACTAGCAATAGGAGTTAAATTCTCTTATATCTGGATTGCACCCCCAGTGTTGCTACCCCATCCTATGTAGGTTTTGTGATCATCTGACCAGAGCTTTCCATAGGATGGTGTAGGAAGAGCGCTACCATACAATTTCAGGCTACTGTGACACTGCACCAAAGAAATCCAAATCTGAGGTGCAATAACTTTGAATAAAACATCACTCAGCAGTAGGGATACCCTTGTTTTAACCAGAAGGATAACCGCCGCAATTTATATTTTTTAAGTATTAAATAAATAAATATATATGCGTTTACTTGTCCTGAATTTTGGAGTACCCATATGCTTTGGATTTTAATCTTTTTCACATTGACAGGATAAATATTACAAGATAAGCACCAGTGTTTCCAAGCTGTAATTTTTCAAAATTTGTTATGTCAGGATCATAGCTTAGTTAAAGTGGATCTATCACCTTAATTCAAGTTTGCATATTTGAAAACTGCATTAAAAACTGCCTATATGTCATGTTAAAGGGGAACTACCACCCCGCAATAACTTAAGCTTCACTGATTGCTCATCTGGCGACTAGCTGCTTAGTAGCGCTAGTCGCCAGAAATATTACCCACGGTGCAAAAGGGACTGACAGCGCAGGCGCACGGACGTCACTGTGAAGAGACGTCCGTGCTTCCTGCTCCTGTCACCATCGGTAAAACGCCGATATCTGCTGAACCGGGTAATATTTCTGGCGACTAGCGCTACTAAGCAGCTAGTCGCCAGATGAGCAATCAGTGAAGCTTAAGTTATTGCGGGGTGGTAGTTCCCCTTTAACCAAAAGTCCAGCAGATTTAGGAAATATTCACACTTTTATTTCCTGACAAAGTGAAACTAAAGACTTCCTGGTACTGCACAGAACTTCATTATCATATGAAATGTAATGGAAACCTCTATTAGCATATGACACATCATTTGCTTAATTAGCATATGCAGCATAAGTTATTTTGCTTAATTAGCATATGACTACATCAACCATGCAGCACTTTGCTGCGATTAGCATACATTAGCATATGAAAGAAGTGTAAATATCTCCTGAACTATATGTTTGCTGGCCTTTTGGTTAACATGACATATAGACAGTTTTAAATGCAGTTTGCAAATATGCAAACTTGAATTAATGTGATAGATCCACTTTAACAATTTCAGAACCCCCAAATGTCCCACAAAAGTATGTTTCTGAAAAGTACATAACATAGGGTAATTCATCATTAGAATTTTGGAGCTATTCATGCAGCTATTTTTCCACAAATTATTGCCAAAGTTGTGGTAATTTTTTTTTTTATCAATTAACCATTTGAGTGCCAGAGAGGTACGCAAAGCATTGCAAAGCAATGCGTTGCGTACCCCTTTGGCTCTCAAAGGGTTAAGTTTCAATGTTGCTGTGGATTTTTTTTTCTTTATTTAAAAGTAGCTTCATTGAATCAAACAATGAAATTACAGTAGCCAAGAAACAGATTGTGCATGCTCCAAGGACTAAAGTCTGTGTTACAGTAAAAATATATGACAGGATTATACAGCCCAGCATGTATGCACCTAAACATTCAGGAATGTCCAAGACTTCATATCTTTATTTGAGGCTTCAAAATTAGTCGGGAGGGACTGTCAGGACCTGGAGGTGAGTTGCTTAGATCGGGAACTACAGACATAGAATGAAAGAAATATAGAAACAGAGAAGGAAAGAGAAGCGAAAAGGACAGACCAGGGGGAGGAGGGACAAGAGGATCTGAGGAGGAGGGGACAAGGGGAGGGGGGTGCTACAGATTTCAAGCAGAGGTTATCAGCATATAAAAAAAAAAAAGGCTTGAATGAAGTTCAGTTCATATTCTGAATATGGCAGTGCCCCACATGAAGAATAGGTTTGTCATGTTTTGGGGAAGCTACTTGATCAAATTTTAAACATACGCCTTTCCATTTTCAGACACAGACTTTTCAAAGATTGCTTTATTGGTACCATGTCTCATTTGGCACAGTTTAGCAGTGCTCCAATTCAAATTACCCCCCCCCCCCAAAAAAAAAAAAAAAGTATATGTTTTTGAAATGTAGACAGCCCAGGATTTAATTCTAGGTGTATTTTAACACTTTTTCATACTGCCACTTTACCGCTATTCCATCCCAAAACCTACAGTGATAAAACAAATCTGCATTTTTCACACATTATTACAATGTTGCTGTGGATTTCAAACACATAATATTTGCAGATTTAAAACAATGCATTGATTAGTTTTCAGCTACATCTTCTGAGTATGGCAGTGCCCCACATGCATAGGTATGCTGTGGTTTGGGAAAGCTACCGTGCCAAATTTGGAGCTTACTTAGGTCAAAAGCTCTATGAGGCAGGGACTTCCTGTCCTAATGTACGGCCATTTTGTGTTCCCCTTACGATTATATAACCACTTAATTACTGCAGATATTTTACCCCTCTATACAAAATGTAAACTGTGAAGTGCTAAGTACACCTGTTGGAGCTATATAAATAAAAAATATAGTAACATAGTTGATAAGGCTGAAAAAAGACATGCGTCCATCAAGTCCAGCCCATGCCACAACACCCCTGTTGAACCAGAGGAAGGCAAAAAAAAAAAAAAAAAAAAAATTGAAGCCATTTACAAATAAGCCCCAAGTGGGTAAAAAAAGTCCTCCCTGAATCCAAATGGCAGTCATATAGTTCCCTGGATAAACAACCTATCTGCAATGAAGCCATCTGTCATAACTCTTAATACTGTTCTGTGCTAGAATGGTATCCATTACTTTCTTTTTTAAAGCAGTTTTAGTATCTGCAAGGACAACATCTCGAGGCAAAGAATTCCAATGCCTTACAGCCCCTACTGTAAAAAAAATTCCTGCCTTTGTTTTAGACGAAAGTGCCTTTCCTCTAGTCTTAATGGATGATTTCTCATTCTTAGCTCAGCTCTTTGTGTAAATAATTCATTTGATAGTTCTTTTTATTGACCTTGGATATATTTGTAAATGGTAATTTTCAACCCTTAGCCGTCTCTTCTCTAATTTAAACAAACTCAGTTTGGCTAGTCTCTCTATTTATAACTCATATCCTCCAATCACTTTATCATTTTTGTTGGACGTCTTGACGTTTTCCGGTTAAATAATGTCTTTTTTAAAAACTGTTGCTCAAAACTGTACTCCATATTCTAGATGAGGCGTAACCAATGATAAATATAGAAGTAGAATTATAGTACGCTATTTGTTCTTGCAGCAGCTGCGTGATTCTGCACACTGCTGTGAAGTCTATCATCTATCAGTACTCATAAATATTTCTCTAATGAGGATTCCCCAAGTTGTTTCCCATTTACTATATATTTAGCATGTTTGTTTCTACATCCCAAATGCATAATCTTACATTTATCTACATTAAATGTCATCTTCCAGTCTTCTGCCCATTCACTCAGTTTATCTAAATCCTTCTGCAGAGAAAAAACATCCAGCCCTGTATGTATTTCCTTACACAGATTAGTGCCATCAGCAAAGATTGAGATGTTCCTTTCAATTCCCACTTCTAGATCATTAATAAACAAATTAGAAAGCATTGGGCCCAGGACTGAACCCCGTGGCACTCCAATATACAAAATATACAAAAAGCAGGATGTTGAAGTGAAAAGTGACCAAATAATAATAAAATAGTAGCTGTTAAAGCAGCTATGTGGTTTTGCTTAAAGGGATAGTAATACTTAAAATGTAAAAAAAAAATATGTTGTAGGGTTTATCCCCCTGAGTAAAACAAGACTACTCCCACTGCTGAAAGGTGTTTCATTCAAAAGTTATTAATTTTCAAAGTTGAGCTTTTTAGGTGCAATATCACAGTGGCCTGAAATTGTACAGTGGCGCTGTTGCTACACCATCCTATGGAGATTTATGGTCATGGGACCAGCGCTGTCCATAGGATCGTGTAGCAACAGCACCACTGTACAATTTCAGTCCACTGTGATATTGCACCTAAAAAAATTCAACTTTGAAAATTAATAACTTTTGAATGAAACACCTTTCAGCAGTGGGAGTACTTTAGTTTTACTCAGGGGGATAAACCCTACAACATGTTTTTTTACATTTTAAGTATTACTATCCCTTATAAAGCAGTTGTCAATGCTGAGCCCAGGTTGTGAAGGGCAATCAGGACAGTGGAATGTAGTGTATGTCAGTTTTTTCATTGCTGTAACAAACGGTGCACAGTTTCTTTTGGTTTTACTTTTTGCTGGTTCTTGAGAGACTGCTGGAGTTGGAACTGAAAAAAATGTGCGCTTTGGTGTGAGGTTTACCATTTTAAAAATTAAATATGAATTCTGAATGGAAATCAGCATCATGTAAATATTCAAGCCCTACTTTTCCTCATAATGAGGTAAGGCAGCAAAAGATGACCAGATACAGAGGCTAGTGAATGCCCCTGCAGTGAGGGGGGTGGGGGGGAGCCAGACTATGGGGCCACCCAGAAAATTCTATATATATAAGAAACTTATATATATATATATATATATATATATATATATATATATATATATATATATATATATATATACACAGTTAAACCTTACCCGTTTTTGGTCAGTTAGGATTACCAAAATTATTTATATTTGCCAAATGCCAGATTAATGAGAGAGAGAATTTTAAGGCATTTTTATTACTTTCTGCAAAGTCAAAAGTTTACTTACATTTCATTAGTATTTGGTAGCATTGCCCTTAAACTGTATGACTTAGGTCAAACGTTTTGGATATCCTTCCACAAGCTTTCACAATAGTTGGTAGGAATTTTGGCCCATTCCTCCTGACAGAACTGGTGTAACTGAGCCATGTTTGTAGGCCTTGCTCGCACCTGCCTTTTCAGCTTTGCCCATAAATTTTCAATAGGATTGAGATCAGGGCTTTGTGATGGCCACTCCAAAACATTGACTTTGTTATCCTTAAGCCACTGATGATCGATTTCATTGGAATCCAAATGTATAATAAATCCAAACAGGTCTGGAGTCAGAGGAGCAGTATAAAAATATTTATTTCTTGTTTAAGGGCATTGATGTTTATATGTTTTAACAAGAAATAAATAAATATTTTTATACTGCTCCTCTGACTCAAGACCTGTTTGGATTTATTATACATTTGGATTCCAATGAAATCGATCATCAGAATGGATTAACGGGATGTGACTGACGAATGGTGAACCGGAGGTGTTCCAGTCCACAGACTCGGACCTGAGTAAAGGTACCTAGTGGACATAGTCAGCGGGTGAGATTAATCCATTTTTACCTTCAATACTGGTATTGACAAGTATTGTGTAATATTGATATGAGTAGTTAACTCTAAAGAAATAATGACGGACTCGATCTGAATATCTCTAGAATTTATTTCAAGAGTGTTAAGTATCTATATGTTATCGTATCAGTTCTGGAGTCAATATATCTGTATGAAAAGTGTGGTTCTATGACAATAATTGGACAAGGGAATGGAGGACTTGACATATGAGGAACGACTAAACAAACTTGGTTTATTTACTCTAGAGAAAAGACGACTAAGAGGAGACCTTATCACATTGTACAAGTATATGAGAGGTCAATACAAGGATCTCTGCAGTGAGCTATTGATTCCAAGGCCTGATCAGGTGACCAGGGGACACCCCTTGAGATTAGAGGAAAGGAGGTTTAAACTTCAGCAGAGGAAGGGTTTTTTTACGGTAAGGTCTGTCAAATTGTGGAATTCATTGCCCAGGGAGGTAGTTATGGCAGATGCAATGGATACATTTAAGAGAAGATTAGATACATTTCTTCAAAAGGGAACATACAGAGTTATACTGTTTATCAGTAGGCTGGCTGATCAGGAAGGTCTGATAAAGACTAATTTAATTGGTAGCAGGAAAGCTATAAATTTCTCAGTTACTGAGGTATGAGGCGAAGGTTGAACTTGATGGACTTGTGTCTTTTTTCAACCTAATTTACTATGTTACTATGTTACTGTGTAAAGGGTACAGTTGCACCAGGCACAGCATCCAAGGGGGCCCCATATGCCCAAGGTCCTAGTTATGCCTCTGAAAATATTTCTGGGATAGGTGGCCCAAAAATGTTTGCATTAGAGCCTTCCAGTGACTAATTATGCCACTAGGTATAGATCTGTTGAGGATGTACCTGAGAGACATATGTGGCAAACCAACTACATAGGGGGCAAACCATCTACAAAGTAGGTGGAAATTTTTTTTTTATATTATTGGGACCTTGAACCCTATAAATGCCAGAGAGATCTCCAGCGCATTTCGAAGTAATGTGTTTGAAACCTCTATAATATTCAAGGGGTTTAAAGCTTATTTAAACCAACCAGGAGTGTAGTTGGTTTGCTTATAGGATCATATGTAAAAATCAGTAGAGGAATCAAAAGCAAAAAATAAAAATTTGCACTAATTTTAAATGTGGCTTTAAATCACTTGAAAGTTTGAGAGGCCTCCAGTGCATTGCAATGCTTTGGATACATCTCTGCCATTCAATGGTCATTTTAAATTAACGGCAGTGTGTAAAATGTTATTTATATATATATATATATATATATATATATATATATATATATAATTTATTTATTTAACATTTGTTCAGTTAGTTTGCCCCAGTATTAGTCAGCTTTTGAGTTTATATTTATGGCAACCTATCTAGTTAAGTGCTTCTGTTTTACCCAGTAGTTAAACTGATACACCTGACTGCTGTATAAAGGACTCTACCTAGTTAAAGTGATAGTAATGTCTAAAAAAAACTTTTTTGCATTTAGAAGAGCTCAAAAAGCTGATCTAAATGCAAAAAACCGTATCTCTCAAACCGCTATGGTTTAAGAGATACGGGCATTTGAAGTTTGATTTCTCCTGCTGACAGCTGTAAAGCTGTCAGCAGGAGATCCGTGTCGGTCGACACTGTGGCGCTTGAGAAGTGCCGGGATCTCGTTACTTACACGGAATTCCTTCAATGGAATGGTCTAAAACGTGTGCCTGAACACTAGGCACACGTTTTAGACCATTCCATTGAAGGAATTCCGTGTAAGTAACGAGATCCCGGCACTTCTCAAGCGCCACAGTGTCGACCGACACGGATCTCCTGCTGACAGCTTTACAGCTGTCAGTAGGAGAAATCAAACTTCAAACGCCCGTATCTCTTAAACCATAGCAGTTTGAGAGATACGTTTTTTTGCATTTAGATCAGCTTTTTGAGCTCTTCTAAATGCAAAAAAAAATTTTTTTTAGACATTACTATCACTTTAAGTCTTTTGTTACACACAGTAATTATATAGATACACCTAACTGCTGTTGATGGATTCCTTCCTAGATAAGTCCTTTGCTACACACAGTAATTATATAGATACAACTGACTGCTGTGGTGGACTTTTTACCTAGATAAGTTCTTTGTTACACAGAGTAATGATATAGATACACCTGACTGCTGTAGTGGACTCCTGCCTAGGGAAGTTCTTCTGTTACATAGAGTAATTATATAGAGATATACTCAAAAGGATAAACCTAATCCAGTAGCCAATGACAATGTTTTCTTTTGTCACAGTTTAACCCCTTAACTATCAAATGGATATCCAATGTGCATTGCTTTGCAAGGCACTACGCACCCCTCTGATACTCGAGGTTAATCAAGCATGCCATAAGTTAACCCCTTGAACAACAAATGGGTGCAGTATGTGCATTGCTTTGCAATTCATTAAGTACACCCTTCTGCTTGATTAACATCTTAAAGGGACAGTAATACTTAAAATGTAAAAAAAAATATGTTGTAGGGTTTATCCCACTGAGTAAAACAAGAGTACTTCCACTGCTGAAAGGTGTTTCATTCAAAAGTTATTAATTTCCAAAGTTTAATTTTTTAGGTGCAATATCACAGTGTCCTGAAATTGTACAGTGGCGCTGTTGCTACACGATCCTATGGACAGCTCTGGTCAGTTGACCATAAATCTCCATAGGATGGTGTAGCAACAGCGCCACTGTACAATTTCAGGCCACTGTGATACCGCACCTAAAAAATTCAACTTTGAAAATTAATAACTTTTGAATGAAACACCTTTCAGCAGTGGGAGTACTCTTGTTTTACTCACGGGGATAAACTCTACAACATATTTTTTTTTACATTTTAAGTATTACTATCCCTTTAAGGATCATAAACATCTTAAGGATGAAAAAAGTAACATGGAAAAAAAAAGAATCCAGTCGTCTATATACTCAGAGAGAAACCATTATCAAGAGATAAACCAAATACCACTTATTATACCTCTCTTGATTAACCCCTTGGATTCTACAGCTAGCTCCAGGAGACATCTCTAACTTCCAAGAAGAAAATTGTATAGGAACACCTTCCTGTAGCCCTGCATATCAAACAAGTAGAAGGCATTTTCAATACTGGAGGAGTGAAAGGAACAACATCTAAACGCAAACATGGGCTCATATACTCTGGGTCCCTTGAGTTCCAGGGGGCAAGCAATACACTGGACAGCAGTGCGTTTGTTGATCAGCCCTCTAGCACGCAAAGGTTTTCATTTTCCTGAGCTCCATTCTAAATTCAGAAAATGTCTCTCTTTGTTTTCTAAGGCCTAAAATGCAGTCTTATACACACATGCTGTGAGTGAGCTTCTTGAATAGAGATGCCCATTGTACACCTTTGGTCTTCAATGTGTTCATTTATCACAAAGGATGACATTTATTTCTGCTGTTAATGCTGGCAGGCAATGGACAATCATATGTGAAACCTAACTTAAGTACAAATACCCTTAAGCACAAGGCTGAGCAATGCACTGCTTCCGAATACATTGCTTGTCCCTCTGGCATACATGACCCCATTTTCTTGTTTAGATGCTGTTGTCCATTTATGCCCTTGAGTTCTGTAAATGCCTTCAACTTGTTTGAAATGCTGGTCTTTAGTCAGGAGGTGTTAATGTGTAAAATTACACTTCTCTGTAGTAACTAGCTGAAGGTTAGAGGCTTCTCTAGCATCCAAAAGTTAATACAGAAAAGTGTAATATATATTTTGTATCTGGTTAACCCCTTAGGATGCTATGATGCCCATTCATTTGCAGCAATGGAAAGGGCCAGGTGGGAAGGCTTACTCAGAGCATGTGTGTATAAGACTGCATTATAGGCATTATACTATACTGACACAGGTCAGGTTACAATAGTATACAGTAACCCACACGGGTCCAGTAGATACAAATGATACAATACTGACACAGGTCAGGTTAACAGTTCGTATGAATCCTTGACGAGACAGAGGAGCAGAGGAAACTACTAGGCTAAGGGATGCCAGCAGGCCCTAGTAGTACTGAGGTAAGCGGAGACTCTCTATGCAGAGAGTGGACTCAGGATAAGACAAGCCACAAATGAGGTGGCGGAGTAGGAGGCCACTACTATCCCCAATACTTAGGGTAGTCAGGAGAGACTAGGCAAGAGGAGACAATCGAAGGCCCTGGACAAGAGACAATCGGACAGAGACCCTAGACAACCCAATCGGAGAAACAGGACTGTAGGGTTCTGATGGCAGGGAGTCTGCCCAAACGTATAGGCACAAGGTACTGCCAAGCAGTATCACTAAAGGTATTCCCAGACTGCCAGGACAGTCTGAGGGAAACTGAGCAGTAGATTATTCCAGTGTACCGCCCACCAGTGACAGATAATGACTATGACCCTGAAGCGCAACAGCACCAACCCGCAAGGGGTTAACCCAACGCTCAGACCTGGAATCGGCTGCAAGGCCGTGGAGCCTAACCAAGGAGCCCAGAGATGAAACCAACCTCGGAGGTTGACAGGTCGAGCATACTGGGGTGCTAACCCAAAAGATCCACACACCGAAGTGTAAGGATCACAATAGCGCACAGGAGTGGAGACTGGGTCACAGTATAGCAGCGCTGCTGTAGCAGTGCAGGTACCGAGGCAACCAGAGGACTGTCTAGGCAGACAGTAAGCAGGCACAGGAGGGGAGCCCTCCAGACGGAACACAGATGGGGTTGACAGCAATACCGGGGTCGGTACACAGAGCAGGAACATAGCCAAGCCGGGTCGGTACACAGAGCAGGAACGAAACAGGCAGAGTAGTCAGGCAGTCCGGGTCATACACAGGATTCTCACAGGAAGTCAGGAACAAGTGCTAACGACTGGAACACCATGAAAGGGCGCTCATGAAATGACAGGGCTGAGTATATAAGGGCTAGAACTGGGCGGAGATAGGACCCAACAGCCAATAAAAGACAGGCAGGAAGTAAACCGGACATAGCAATGTCGCCAGAGGAATCTCGGGCACCGTGATAGTACCTCCCCCTCAAAGACCCTCTTCCCGCGGAGTAGGACCAGGCTTCTGGGGAAATTTGGCATGGAATCTGCGCAACAATGCAGGAGCTGTAACCTTCCCCGGATCCTATGGGAATCAAGGATACTTTGAACTTCGTATTCGTCCTCACCTTGCACCTGAATGGGACCGAGGACCACAGGAGTGGTAGTATAACGGTTGCAAACCAAAGGCTTCAGAAGGGATACATGGAATACATTGTGGATTCGCATGGAAGCTGGAAGATCCAGGGCATAGGTAACTGGGTTAATTCTGCAGAGTACCTTAAAGGGGCCGACAAATCGGGGAGCCAATTTGTTACAAGGGACTTGCAGATTGAGGTTTCTGGAAGATAGCCATACCCTATCCCCAACCTGGAAGGAGACCGCAGGCAACCTCCTGCGATTAGCGTGCCGCTGATAGGGCTGAAATGAGTTTCTGAGGGCTCTCTGCACCCGTGCCCATGTGGGGCGGAGCTGCTTGATATGCTCATCCAGAGCCGGAATCTGCTGTGCCTGAAATGAGTCCGGAAGCAAGCATGGTTGGAACCATAGTTGATGAGAAATGGGGAGCTCCCGGACGATGAGTTAACTGCACAGTTCCGGGCAAACTCTGCCCATGGCAACAGGTCAGCCCGATTTTCATGATGATCGGACAGGAAACAGTGTAGGAATTGCTCCAATCCCTGATTGGCACACTCAGCGGCCCCGTTTGTCTGGGGGTGGTAGGCCGACGAAAAGGACAATTGAATGCCCATTTGTCCACAGAATGCCCTCCAGAATCTAGATAAGAATTGGCTCCCATGATCCGACACCAGCACCCTGGGTACACCATGCAACCGAAATACCTCCTTGGCAAATATAATGGCCAGCTCCTGGGTGGAAGGAAGGCCAGGAAGAGGCACAAAGTGTGCCATTTTGGAAAATCCATCGACCACCATCAGAATAAATGAATACCCTTTAGGTACCGGCAGCTCTCCCAGAAAATCAATCGAAACATGGGACCAGGGACACTCACCATTAGGTACTGGGTGAAGTAACCCAACTGGGAGGTGTCTTGGGGATTTCGCACGGGCTCATGTGGTGCAGGCTGCAGTGAAGGCGGTACAATCAACACGTAACGAAGGCCAGCAGAACAGCTGCGAGAGCGAACAGATCAGTTGGTCATGACCTACGTGCCCAGCCGCCCGAGAGGCGTGATAAGTTTCAAGTAAGAGGGTACAATAGGGTTCCGCCACAAAACACTTCCCCAGTGGGGTGTCAGAAGGTGCAGTAGATTGGTTAGTCAGAATTTCCTCCCCTAGCGGTGATGTGATACTGGTCCGTAGGGTAGCCAATATGCGATCAGGCTGGATAATGGGCGCCGGTACCTCATCCTTATCAATTTTGGGACCGAATTGTCTGGATAGGGCATCAGTCCTAATATTCTTAGAACCAGGTAAATAAGACACAATAAAATTAAAACGGGACAGGAACAAAGCCCATCTGGCCTGTCGGGACGACAATCTTTTGGCCTCTGAAAGATTCGTCAGATTCTTATGGTCAGTCAAGATTAACACAGGGCCCTCGTACCTTCCAGCAGGTGTCGCCATTCTTTGAGGGCTAAAATAATTGCCAGGAGTTCTCTTTCCCTGATCTCATAGTGACTTTGAGCTGCCATCAGTTTCTTTGAGAAAAACCCACATGGTCTCAGGGTGCTCCCAGGATCCAGACGCTGGGACAGTACTGCCCCTACCCCAGTCTCTGAGGCGTCTACCTCCAAGGTGAATGGAAGCGAAGGGTTTGGGTGGGACAATACAGGGGCAGTCGAAAAAGTGGATTTCAACGCCACAAATGCCTGTTCAGCCTCCTCTGACCATTTGGACGGATTAGCACCCTTGTGCTTAAGATCGGACAGTGGCTTCACAATTGTGGAAAAGTCTTGAATACATTTTTTATAATAATTAGCAAAGCCTAGAAAACGTTGAATAGCTTTAAGCCCCATGGGACATGGCCATTGCAGGACTGCTGTGAGCTTATCCTTGTCCATAGCACTGCCATCCTTCAAAATTACAAAGCCCAGAAACGGAACCATAGATTTGTGGAACTCGCACTTCTCAATCTTGCAGTATAATTTGTTCTCGCGTAACCTGTGCAATACTGGAGACACAGCCTTGATATGTTGCGACAAGTCGGATGAATGTATGAGTATGTCGTCCAGATACACTACTACACAGGAGCATGTGACGAAGAATGTCATTAATAAACTCTTGGAACACTGCAGGAGCTTTAAATAGCTCGAAAGGCATAACAAGATACTCCTAGTGTCCAGAGCGGGTATTAAACGCCGTTTTCCACTCATCATCGGCTTTAATTCTGATCAGATTATAAGCAGCTCATAAATCTAACTTGGTGAAGATGGAGGAGCCTTTCAGTCGGTCGAAAAGCTCCGTGATGAGTGTAATGGGGTAAGCATTTTTGGACATTTATTTATTCAGACCTCGATAATCAATGCATGGTGTAACTCACCATTCTTCTTTTTAACAAAGAAGAAACCAGCCCCCACGGGCGAGGATGACTTCCTGATGATGCCCCTTTCTAGAGCATCTGTGATATATTAATCCATGGCCGTATTCTCCTCGCAAAACAACGGGTAAATACGACCCCGAGGAGGAACGGCACCAGGAGGCAGATTGATAGCGCAGTAGTAGGCTCGATGCTGTGGTAAAGCCTCTCCCTTACTGAAAACATTGCTAAATTGCTGATATTCAGCTGGCAAGGAGGGAGCGGTACACATAATCTTAGTGGGCTGCGAAATACAGTGTTCAATACAAGTCAGACCAAGCCGTGATCTCACAAGTCTTCCAGTCAAACCTATGGTTGTGTTGATGTAACCATGGAAACCCCAGGATGACTGCATGGTGAGGAGACTGAATAATCTGGAAACATTGCGTTTCTGTATGGAGGGCCTGTTACAGTTTACAGCTTACCTTGTTTGCAGCAGCATCTACAGACGCGAGGCTTCTAGCATGCAGTAGGCCTCTATTTTATCTGTTTGTTTCATGTAGTCTCCTCCTACCTACTTCCTCCTTCTGAGCTGCTCCTCCTACTTCCTGTGGAGGGGTTTAAAAGGAAGACTAAGTCCTGACTCAGTCGCCCTTGCGTTGTTGTTATTAGGTGAAGTGCTTGGGCTCTGTGTGTGACTTGGCTATCTACGAAAACCCACTCTGTGTATGACCTGGCTATTTATGAGAACCCGTACTGTGTATGACCCGGCTAAGTACGAGAACCCTCTCTGTGTATGACCCTGTGATCACGAGTATCCCTTACTGTGATCAATTTGTGCTATTGGCTTAAGACAGACCACTGTTGTGGACAGGGTCTGATTGGTGACTGCAGGCGTGAGTCACAGGGTCTGGTGTAGTGACTACAGGCGTGAGTCACAGGGTCTCGTGTGGTGGTTGCAGGCGTGAGCCACAGGGTCTTTATATGTGACTGCAGGCGTGAGTCACAGGGGTCCGATATAGTGACCGCAGGCAGAGTCACAGGGTCTCTTAGCGGTGACTGCAGGCGTGGGTCACCGGGTTGTTGCAATGTTGTGGTGTTGCTGGTTTGACTGATTGCAGGCGTGGGTCAGTTCTGCAGTCCTTGTGTTCCTGTTCATCGGATCAAGATTGTTGAGCCAGTGTTCACAGTGGTCACCTGTTCCAGTCGACAGATCAAGAGTTGGCGTTCCTGTATCCTGCTGAGACTAACAGGGGCTTCGTCCCAGTCTCTCGCATTGTGGTCTAGCGAGAGGCCTACTATTTCTGGTAGTAGTGTCGCCAGCTAGTAACCCTTTGCTTGTTGTACCACTTATTTAGTGCTGTGATTGATTCTAATAAATATTTTGCATTATATTACCGTACTGAGTTCTGAGCATTCCTGGGTGCCCGTGACAGGGCCCCAATGCGTATAGTTAATGGTATAGTTTCCATGGTGGTCTGTGTGGGTACTAGAGGCCTACCATCAATGGCTTTGATAGCCAATGGAGATTCAGTTTCCACCAGCGGAATCTTGTGTGATACGGCAAATGAATTGTCCATGAAAAAGCCGACCGTGCTGGAATCTATCAGGGCCAGAACTTCCACCGCGAATTCTGCCCAAGAAATCACAACCCCTACTGTGGGTTTTTGACTACCCGGGTCTGGGGACCGCTGAACACCACCTATGACCTGTCCCCTAAGGTAACCTAGGTGCGTGCGTTTCCTGGACATACGGGACAGGTTCGCAGCAAATGCCCAGCTTGTCCACAGTACAAGCAGAGGCCCTGTCTGCGTCGATGAGCCCGTTCCTCCCTGGTAAGCTTAGTGAACCCCAACTGCATTGGTTCACAGCTCTCCTGCTTACGCTCAGGAGGCATGGGAGGTGAGGGAGGCATGGGGGGGAAACCTGGGCTTGCCTGCCCCTAATGTTTGGTCCGCTGCCTGCGGTCTTTAGCTGTGATACGTTCCTTAATGCGGGAATCAATGAGCACAGCAAACTCAATGAACTCGTCCAAGTCGTCTGGCAAGTCCCGAGCTACCGTCTCATCCTTAATGTGGTCATTGAGTCCCTGTGAGAAGGCTGCCACCAGCGCTTCATTGTTCCAACCTACCTCTGCTGCCAGTGTACGAAATTCAATAGCATAGTCCGCAACCGTACGGGACCCCTGTTGAATCTCCATCAACCTTTTAGCAGCAGAGGCTGCTCTTCCTGGGACTTCAAACACTCTACGGAAAGCTCGCAAAAACTCACTGAAATTCTTGGTGCAGGGTTTGGCTGATTCCCACAAAGGGTTAGCCCATGCCAGTGCTCTGCCAGTCAACAACGAGATCATAAAGTCCACCTTGCTTTGATCAGTAGGAAAGGCTTGTGGTGTCAGTTCCAAAAAAATTTCTAGCTGGTTAATAAACCCCGACATAGGGTGGATTCACCATCCTATCTCAACAGTAGCGGAGCGGTTGCAGTCAACCCTCTATTCGAGCTACCCAAAGTCATGGACTGGGCTCCCGGTGTCATAGCGGGGGAGACCACCGAGGCTTGTACTGGTTTGTCAAGATGAGCAGTACGCTCCAGTATCTTTTGTACGGCCAGTGACAACTGATCCATACGCTGCTCATGTAAATCCATCCTCCAATGGATATTTTGTGCGTTACCTTCACCTGTACAATCTGAGGTCATGGCTCTTTCGTACTGTAACGGTTTGTTTGACATACAGACTTGGGAGGTTATGGTAAAACACAGTTTATTAAAAATACAAGAAATAAGGTAACCCACGCGGGTCCAGTAGATACAAATGATACAATACTGACACAGGTCAGGTTAACAGTTTGCATGAATCCTTGACGAGACAGAGGAGCAGAGGAAACTACTATAGGCCAAGGGATGCCAGCAGGCCCTAGTAGTACTGAGGTCAGCGGAGACTCTCTACGCAGAGAGTGAACTCAGGATAAGACAAGCCACAAATGAGGTGGCGTAGTAGAAGGCCACTACTATCCCCAATACTTAGGGTAGTCAGGAGAGACTAGGCAAGCGGAGACAATCGAAGGCCCTGGACAAGAGACAATCGGACAGAGACCCTAGACAACCCAATCGGAGAAACAGGACTGTAGGGTTCTGATGGCAGGGAGTCTGCCCAAACGTATAGGCACAAGGTACTGCCAAGCAGTATCACTAAAGGTATTCCCAGACTGCCAGGACAGTCTGAGGGAAACTGAGCAGTAGATTATTCCAGTGTACCGCCCACCAGTGACAGATAATGACTATGACCCTGAAGCGCAACAGCACCAACCCGCAAGGGGTTAACCGAACGCTCAGACCTGGAATCTGCTGCAAGGCAGTGGAACCTAACTGAGGCGCCCAGCGACAAAACCAACCTCGGAGGTAAGTGGTTGACAGATCGAGCGTACTGGGATGCTAACCCAACAGATCCACACACCGAAGTGTAAGGATTACAATAGCGCACAGGAGTGGAGACTGGGTGACAGTATAGCAGCGCTGCCATAGCAGTGCGGGTACCGAGGCAACCAGAGGACTGTCTAGGCAGACAGTAAGCAGGCACAGGAGGGGAGCCCTCCAGACGGAACACAGATGGGGCTGACAGCAATACCGGGGTCGGCTCACAAATACAGTGTGCTCTGGAATAAGTGAACAGTTTGGACATCACAGCATTGGAAAAGTGTTATAATATTCTGATTTTGGGTTCACATCGTAACCTGCAGTAAGAAGGTTAAAGGGTTAAAGTTCAAAAGGTTGTTGGTTCTGGGAGTGTGTGTAATTAATTAAGGGTGGGGGTTTGTGAACAATCACCTGTGTAGGTACAGGACTCTCAGAGCTTGCTCACAAATACAGTGTGCTCTTTACTAAGTGCTCTGGAATAAATGTACAGTTTGTGAAACACAGCAGTTAGTGTAGCACAGGAGTTAGAGAAACAAGGGTAAATTAATTGTTTACATTTTTAAGAACTCACATTTGCACCCTACATGATGAGCAAGCTTGGAGATCTCACTCAGTGCACATCTTGCCATATGTATGCATGCTTGGAACAGCAGTTCCAGGGTCCATACCGCTGTGGCAAGTGTGAGCAAGTGGCCTTTCTGGAAGCTCAGATTGGAGCTCTAGAGAGTCATATTGCAAAACTGAGACATATTGACAACATTGAGAGGAGTCTCTTGCTAACTCAGCAGAGTCTAGCTGGGTCACCTAGCAAAGAGGGAGGAGATCAGCTAGAAGGGACCCAGGCACATAGTTGGGTGACAGTTAGAAGTGGTTGCAGTGGGGGAGGGAAGAGGAAGAGGGCAGCCAGTCCTGAGTTTTTCCATCCCAACAAATTTGCTCATTTAAGTGAAGTTGTTGGGGAGGCAAACCCAGAAGTGGAATTGCTGGAGAAGACTGTTCTCCCTAACAGCCGGGAGAACAGTTCCTCTAGCACAGACGGGATCCAGAGGAAAGTGAAGCCAAGGCAGATCGTGGTGGTTGGGGACTCTATTATTAGGAGAACAGATAGGGTAATCTGTGGCTCTGGTCGCAGCAAGCGAATGGTTTGCTGTCTCCCGGGTGCCTGGGTTCAGCATGTTGCAGACAGGGTGGACAGATTATTGGGAGTGGCTGGAGAGGATCCAGCTGTCTTGGGGCATATTGGTACCAATGACAAAGTAAGAGGAAGGTGGAGAGTCCTAAAAGGTAATTTTAGGGATTTAGGGAGTAAGATTAGGAACTGGACCTCCAAGGTAGTATTCTCAGAGATACTACCTGTGCCATGCGCTGTGCCAGAGAGACAGCGGGAGATTAGGGAGCTCAATGCATGGTTGAAGTCTTGGTGTTAGAAGGAGGGCTTTGGGTTTTTAGAGCACTGGGCTGATTTTGATTTGGGGTACAATCTCTATAGTAGGGATGGATTGCACCTGAATGCAAGAGGGTCTCAAGTGCTTGGGGAGAGGATGACTAGACGGTTGGAGGAGATTTTAAACTAGGATGGGGGGGAGGGGCCAATAAATACTGGGCTAGATAGTATAGAAAGGGTGGATCTGGGGGCGGGGTTAGTTTCGATGATAGGGAGAAGCCTACAAACCACATCAAAATGAAATCACAAATGGAACATAGCAGTGGCATAAATTGTATGCTTGCAAATGCCAGAAGTTTAACTGGTAAAATAGGGGAACTGGAGCCGGTAGCTGAAATCGAAAACTATGACTTGATAGGCATAACATTAACATGGTGGGATGACACACATGATTGGTCAATCAATTTGGAGGGCTACATGTTATGTAGAAAAGATAGGTGAAACAAAAGAGGTGGTGGGGTCTGTCTGTATGTCAAACCAACATTATTGCCTCATTTGCGGGAAGATATATGTGATGACAGTAGTGAACATGTGGAATCCCTGTGGGTTGAAATAGTCACTGGGAGTAAAACTGCCCAGAAAATATTAGTGGGAATTTGTTATAAACCCCCACACATTGGTGACCTTGAAGAATCACAGCTATTAATGCAAATAGAAAAGGCTTCTCAAATAGGGAGAACTATAATTATGGGAGATTTTAATTATCCAGAAATAGATTGGAAAAATGGAACAGCTAATTCTGCTAAAAGCAGTCAGTTTCTGAACTTGTTGAATGTTTTTTGTCTCAACTATTGCAGACCTCAACCAGAGGGAATGTGTGTCTAGATCTGGTAATAACTGACAATGAAGAACATATCTCTAACATCCAAGTAAGGGAGCACTTGGGGAACAGTGAGCATAACATGGTATTGTTTAAGATTAATTCAGAAAAGCAATTTGGCATGAGTTCCACCAAAACCCTGAATTTTAAAAAGGCCAACTTTAGCAGGTTTAATTCATCCCTTGGTCTCGTTGACTGGGATAGAATATTTTCAGAAAAAAACACAAAAGGTAAGTTGAATGCCTTCAAAATAACATTGCAAAAATATACGTATAAATTTATCCCTGTTGGAAACAAATACAAAAGAAGCAAATTAAAACCAATGTGGCTAACCAGTAAAGTAATTCATGAAATAAATAACAAGAAAGCAGCATTTAAACATTATAAAGCTGAGGGATCAACAGACGCATTTGCAGAAAACAAAAATGCCAACAAAACCTGTAAAAAGGCTATTAAATTAGCTAGACTGGAGAATGAAAAAAATATTGCTAAGGAGAGCAAGAGAAACCCCAAAAAATTATTTTCATACATTAATGGCAAAAAATTAAAGTCTGATAATGTTGGGTCCTTGTTATCTGAAATGGGTGAGATGTTCAAGGGGGACAGAGAGAAGGCAGATATTTTAAATAATTTCTTTTCTTCTGTTTTTACCAAGGAGGACCTAATGGACAAGAATCTGCAAACTACTTTTACAGAACAGTCACAGCAAGCATGGGACTGGTTAACACAAGAAAAAGTGTTAAAACAATTGAATTTTGTTAAGGTAGACAAATCCCCGGGGCTAGATGGTATACACCCACGGGTACTTAAAGAGCTAAGCCAGTCCCTGGCCAGACCATTATATTTGATTTTCAGGGATTCATATATTTCAGGTATGGTGCCCATGGATTGGTGTAAAGCAGATGTGGTGCCCATATTTAAAAAGGGATCAGTCACAGCCAGGAAATTACAGACCTGTAAGCTTGACATCTGTGGTAGGGAAGCTGTTTGAAAGGTTATTAAGAGAATATATTCAAGAATTCTGCTGGAACAGGAATATCATTAGCAATAGCCAACATGGCTTTGTGAAAGACAGGTCTTGTCAAACGAACTTGATCGCATTTTATGAAAAAGTGAGTAATAATATAGATGCGGGAGCGGCAGTTGATGTGATCTATTTAGACTTTGCCAAGGCATTTGATACGGTTCCACACAAGAGGTTACTGTACAAATTGAGTGAAATAGGCCTAGGGGAAAACGTTTGTGTGTGGATTGGAAATTGGCTGAAAGAATGCAAAGAGTGGTAGTAAATGGCAAGTTCTCCAATTGGATAAACGTGATAAGTGGAGTACCTCAGGGATCTGTCCTGGGTCCTCTTCTTTTTAATTTGTTTATTAATGACCTCCCAGAGGGCATAGGGAGCCATGTATCAGTGTCTGCCGATGACACAAAATTACGTAAGGTAATAAAGTCTGAACTGGATGTGTCTTCATTACAAGAGGATTTGGACAAATTGAGTAACTGGGCAGGCAAATGGCAAATGAGATTCAATATAGGCAAGTGTAAATTTATGCATTTTGGGTATCATAATAAAAATGCAACATATAGTTTAAATGGTGTTTCTCTGGGGAAATCTACTAATGAAAAGGATTTGGGAGTAATGGTAGATAATAGACTTAGCAGTAGCATGCAGTGCCAGCTGGCAGCTGCAAAGGCCATTAAGATATTGGCATGTGTTAAAAGGGTATTAACTCAAGGGAGGAAGGTATTATTATGCCTCTTTACAGGTCCATGGTAACATCCCACCTAGAATATGCTGTTCAATTCTGGGCACCCTTTCTGAAAGGACATAATGGAACTAGAGAGAGTGCAGAGGAGGGCTACAAAACTAGTAAGGGGAATGGAACGTTTTAGTTATGAAGAGACGTTAAACTTGTACACACTAGAAAAACGGTGTCTTAGAGGGGATATGATAACACTATATAAATATGTTCAGGGCCCATACAAAGGGCTCTCCAAAGACCTGTTCATTAACAGAACAGTACACAGGACAAGGGGCCACCCACTTAGACTTGAGGAAAGGAGATTTAATCTACAACAGTGGAAGGGTTTCTTTACAGTAAGGACAATAAAGGTATGGAATTCACTGCCTGAGGAGATGGTGCTATCGAGTACATTAGATGCCTTTAAAAAGGGCCTGGATACTTATTTAAAAGAGCATAACATAGAAGGCTATGTACGTTAGTATTGGGATTAATATTTAGTTAATGCCTGTTCATCCAAGGAGAAATCTGATTGCCATTTGGAATCAAGAAGGAATTTTTCCCCCCATTCGGGGTAGAATTTGAAATTGCTATATTGAGGGGGGGTTGCCTTCTTTTAGATCAACTGTGGTAAACGGGAATAGGAAAAGGGTTGAACTAGATGGACGCTAGTCTTTTTTCAACCTAAATTACTATGGTACACCGAGCAGGAATGTAGCCAAGCCGGGTCGGTACACAGAGCAGGAACATCAGCCAAGCCGGGTCAGTACACAGAGCAGGAATGTCAGCCAAGCTGGGTCAGTACACAGAGCAGGAACGTCAGCCAAGCTGGGTCAGTACACAGAGCAGGAATGAAACAGGCAGAGTAGTCAGGCAGTCCGGGTCATACACCGAATTCACACAGGAGGTCAGGAACAAGAGCTAACGACTGGAACACCACGAAAGGGAGCTCATGAAATGACAGGGCTGAGTATTTCTAGGTATTTAAGGGCTAGAATTGGGTGGAGATAGGACCCAACAGCCAATAAAAGACAGGCAGGAAATAAACCGGACATAGCAATGTCGCCAGAGGAATCACGGGCACCATGATGCAGGGCCATCCAGCCGTGATTAAGAGCCACCTTGGGTCAAGGACTTAAAGTCCACTATGGCACAGCTTCCTCTTTCTCTCCAGGGGGTTCTTCAGTCCTGAAACCCCCCACTTCCTTCTGGTTTGTGGCCCCAAAGGCCCCTGACATTCCTGATCACTGACTCCTCTGTGGAGGATTCAGATGGGAAATCCGAGGATGGTATGTGTTCTGAAGGGGCTAATTCACAATTTTATGGGGACCCCTTTGAAGCTGACCCTGAACCTTCTGCCGAGGGTTTCATTAAGGCGTTGTTAACTACTTTGAACATTTCCTCTACTCCTGTAGAGCCGCAGTCTATTTCTGATGTCTTTCAGAGGTGCAAGAAGTCCTGTAGTGTTTTTCCGCCTATTCCCACTCTGGATCAGTTCATTTTGGATGATTGAAAGACTCCTGACAAGCATCTAGCTCTGTCTAAGAGATTCTCTAAGCTATATCCCTTTTCTGAAGCTGCCTTGGCTCAATGGGCTAGACTTCCTCAGGTTGATTCTCCCATTTCTGGGTTTTCTAAGTCCACTGATTTCTCTCCCCTTTAAGGGTACCTTTCTTTTTAGTGCTGAATTGAAGGACCTCATCAGTGAAGCCACTGGGGGCAAGAGCACTTTGTTGCTTTAGGTTCCTAAGCACAACCCTCAGACGAGGGGGCACCTTATTTTTCTTCCGAGCCAAAGCGAAGGGCATAGGGTGAACCTGATGGTGCCTCAGGCCCCGCGTTCCACCCCCAAGCAGCAGTGGAGGTCTGAACACACCTCCACCAAACCACCTTCAGCATGACTCTCCGAATCCTGGTATCACGGTGCCCGTGATTGCTGCCTTTTTTGTGTCAGTTACCTGTAGGGGGCTCTCCATTGGCTGTCTGCCTTCAGCCTGCCCTGCATTGCCTATTTAGACTGAGTCTGGGCACCCTTTCGTTGCCCTTTCGTGTTGTCTCTATGCTGCTCGCATCTCCATTATGTTCCTGAGCTTCCTGGGCCCCTTGCTATGTTCCTGCAACCTGAGATCGTCAGGTTTCTGAATTACCAGTTCAGTGGTTCCTGTTTCCGTTCCTGATCCGGTTGGAGTTCCCGTTGTGTCACTGCTTCCTGCTACCAGTCCCCGCTGCCGTTCCTGATCCGGTTGACCGTCTGAGTGCTGGTTCCTGTTTTCACCTGCTGTGCTCCTTTTCCAGTTCGCCTGTAGTCAGCTTTTGCTCCCTGGTCGCCTTGGCGACATTTCTACTCCTTGCTGGTTTATCCAGTTATCACAGTGCCTGTGATTCTCTGTCACTCTTACTGGTGGTTCGCTCTGATTTGCTGAGCCAGTTTGGCCCGCCCCTGGTGACCTTCTTATGCCTGGCCCAGACATCTGTCAGATGCCCTTTCATGGTGTTTCTGAGCCAGTAGTGCTGTTGCTGTGTTCCGGATTCTCGTGTACCGACTTGGCTTGTCCTGACTACGCTCCAGTGTTCCTGATCGTGTTTGACCTGGCTTGTCTGCGAACCACCTCCGTTTCCTGACCCGGCTTGGCTGACGTTCCTGCTCGTGTATGACCCGGCTTGTATGACTACCTCCTGCGTGCTACGACCCGGCCCGGCTGACTTCCTGCTCCGAGATAGACTTCCAGCCTGCTCCAGTGACCTCCGTTCCCGTTGTCACCGCCGCAACATTTTACACCTGCTGTTGCCAGCTGCCGTGTGATCATTTTAGCCTTGTGTTGCCTTCGATCAGTGCGGTGTTCAGTTGTCTTGCAGAGCTGCGCGTTCCTCCGTGAGCCTCTCTACACTTGCAGAGCTTCTATACCTCACAGAGCCTTGTGTTTAAACGTGCATATTAACCCTTGCAGTGCTGCTTTACTCTCGCTACCTTGATTCCCAGTATAGAGCCTCACTCGCTGTGCTACGTCTGCTGAGTTGGCCGCTTACCGACGGCGACTCTATCTGTCCTACTGCAGAGTAGTCACATCTTGTTGATCCGGTAGGGCGTCATTGGCTCTCACTGCTACGTTTGTTACTGGGCGATATCTACTGTGGCCTCTGGGCTCGTGTGGCAGCAAGGGAAGGCTCAAGCTCTGGCAGGTTCCTATTGTATACGCCCGTGGGGGCTATTGGCTCTATCACTGATATTGCTGGTCTCCGGTTAATGTCTGTGGAGGCTATTGCCAGCTCTTGCATTGCAGGCCGGTTTCCGTTACGCCCGTGGGGGCTATCCACACTCGCAGAAGCAGTCTTCCAATTGGTACGCCCGCGGGGGCTATTCGGATTTCTGTTCTGCTTAAACTATTTGGTCACTTCGGCTAGGCATTTACATTTCCAGAACACTGTGAACTGTCTCTATCAGCACCTCCTTTAACACCTAGGGCGTGTCAAACCACCACATCTGAGACTGACTGATTTATGCTCTTAACCCTTAGGGTACTGAACACCATTCTCTGTGAAGAGATATTGTATGTCAATAATACTGTGCATTGACTCTCTGTGTTATATCAGTCATCACTGTGTGTTTATTCCTGCTGCCTCTAGAGGGCGTTCATTTGCATTATTTGCTATTAAAATAAAATTGTGTTTTATTTTACCAACTGGTCTGAGTGTCCTAAAAACCGTTACACCAGTACGCGGGTACTGGTTTGCTCCACAGCCACCCGGCTGCTATTGCACGATAGCGATTTGTGTTCACATTACGTGGGTACTGGTTCGCTCCACAGCCACCCGGCTGCTATTGCATGATAACGATTAGTGTTCCCAGTACGCGGGTACTGGTTTGCTCCACAGCCATCCAGCTGCTGTTGCATTGATAGTGATTTGTGTTCACAGTACGCGGGTACTGGTTCGCTCCTTAGCCATCCGGCTGCTGTTGCACCTTGTGAGTCTTGTGCTTCCAGTACACGGGTACTGGTGTGCTTACATTTGTTACCGGTTGCTGTGCACCGGAAGAGTGACTGTTTCCCCAGTACGCATGTACTGGTTTGCTTCATCAACTACCGACTGCCATTGCACCGGTACAGTCTATGATTACAGTACGTGGGTACTAGCTCACTCCTATTCACCGGCTGCTGTTGCACCGGAAGAGAGGTTGGTCTCCCCAGTACGAGGTACTGGTTCGCTCCACCACATTCGAGTCTATTGTACCGATTAGAGTTACTGTGTCCCCAGTATGCGGGTACTGGTTCTCTCTATGCTAGTTATAGCTGTCAAGTCCTAGGCAGCTCCGTTGGTTCCCCAGTACGCGGGTACTAGTGGTCTCCTGCTATTCCTTGGCTTGCCACTTGTGCTCATTTAGCCTCTGCATGTCATCCTTGTGACTGTTGTTGCCACCTAGACAGTCACTGAGGCTGTAGTGGTTGCCACCCACTCCGTATTAGGCTGCCTTGCCCGGTATATTGGTAAGGCCGGTAGAACCTATTCCTCTTGTACCATCTTGGGTTGCCTTACCCGGTATTGGCAAGGCCGGTAGAGCCAACTATCCATCGAGTACCAGTCCTGTCTGCCTTGCCCGGTATATTGGCAGGGCCGGTAAAGCCAACTATCCTTCGAGTACCAGTCCTGTCTGCCTTGCCCGGTATATTGGCAGGGCCGTTAAAGCCTACTAATTCTCCGTGTACTAGTCTCCAGGCTGCCTTGCCCGGTATATTGGTAAGGCCGGTAGAGCCTATCTATTCCTTGTACCAACTTTCTGGCTGCCTTGCCCGGTATATTGGCAGGGCCGGTAGAGCCTGTATCGCTATTATTATTGCTTTCCCTGTCATTGCAATATATATGTATGAATGTGTATGATACCCTATGGGGTTGTCTTAAACTTTTCAATAACTTTGCGTCTGAGAGTCTTAACAAACCGTGACACCTGGCCTGCACGCATCATCACTTTTTGAGTGTTTTGACAGGATGTGTTGCGGATCAGTGAATATTATAGTTGGTTTCCAAAGGTTACATGATTCCCTTCAAATCCCTACCCCCCTTCAGGTTCTTCCCTTATCGCTCCCCTCAGGGACAGGAAAAGCTCAGGGTTTTCAATGGAGTGGTCCAGTCTCTCTTGGAAAATGGAGTTCTGGCCCCGGTTCCTCAGCCAGAGAGAGGTTCAGGTTTTTATTCCAACCTCTTTGTCATCCCCAAGAAGAAGGATGGCGGCTGCCATCCTATCTTGGACCTCAAGGCTCTCAACTGGTTTGTGGTCAAGACCTGCTACGAGATGGAGTCCCTGATTTCTGTCATCGCAGTGATGTGTTCAGGGGAATTTTTGGCATCCTTGGGTCTACAGGATGCGTATTTGCACATTCCTATCCATCCGGACAGTCAGCAGTACCTCAGGTTTGCCTGCGACATGGGGCATTTCCAGTTCACTGCCCTCCCCTTTGGACTCACCACAGCTCTTCAGGTGTTCGCTCGGGGCTTAGGTGCATTGATTGCCTTCCTGCATACCAAGGGGATTCAGGTGATGCCTTACATGGACAACCATCTCCTCAAGGCTCTTTCCAAGGATCTTATGGACCTCCAACTTCAGGAATCTGCTCAGATCCTCCTCCAGCACAGTGGGATCGTCTGCTCCGCTTCCCTCCCAGAACATGCTGTTCCTCTGCCTCCGGTTTGACACTCTGCAGAGTATGGTTTATCTGCCAAAGGATTCGATTCAGCAGCTCACCTCCAAGGTGTCTTCTGCCCTGTTATGGACATCGGATGTGGCAAGGAAGTTTTTCTTTCTGGTGGGGAAGATGATATCCATCACGGACGTGGTACCATTTGCCATGGCCCATGCCAGGGAGCTTCAGAGGTCTGTGATCCGAGTTTGGGCAGGGGGACCCAGACCTTCTGGATCACCCTATCTGCTGCCTCCCTGTGGAAGTGGAACAGAGCCTTCACTGGTGGTTGAACCTCTCCAACCTGGGGAAAGGGAGGCCATTTGTGATAGATTCCAGCCTGCTCGGTTGGGGTGCAGTCTTGGGTCACCTGAGTGTTCACAGGAGGAGACCTTTCTTCCCATCAACATCTTGGAGCTCAGGGCATTATCCCATGCTGTGACGTATTGGTCCTTTCATCTGATGGGATGCCCAGTCCAAGTCTAGTCAGACAATGCCACGGCCGTGGCTTACATCAACAAGCAAGGAGGCACCAGAAGTTCCACTGCTTGGTTCGAGGTCAAGGCTATTTTGTCCTGGGAAGAAGACCATGTGGAAGATTCGGATGGACGGAGCATCTGTCATCCTGATCTCACCTTATTTGACCAGACAGCCTTGGTTCCAAGAACCACTAGCCTTGTCTGCTCAGGAACTGTTTCCTCTGCCACACAGACTGGATCTCCTTCTTCAGGGTAATCTGTGGAAGGGAGGATGTGTACCATCTGAATTTAACGGCATGGCTGTTGAGGCCTTCATCTTGAGAAAGGCGGGCTATTCTTCTGAAGTGGTTTCCACCATGATTCAGGCTAGGAAACCAGTTTCTTCTAAAACCTACCATAGGGTTTGGTCTATTTCCCATGCTTTGTGTGTGGACAGGGATCTGTCCTTACAGGATTTTGATCTTCCTGCTGTCCTGTCCCTTTTGCTGGATGGTTTGAATAAAGGCCTTAGCCTTAGTTCCTTGAAGGTTCAGACCTTGGCTCTCTCTGTTCTTTTCCAGAGGCGCATTGCCATCTTACCAGATGTCAAGGTCTTCTTTAAGGGGGTTATTAATGCTTTCCCTTTAATCAAGTCTTGGGTGTTTTGCAGCGACCTCCCTTTGAGTCCATGGCAACCATTCCTCTGCGTCTTCTGACGTGGAAGATGGCTTTTCTATTGGCCGTGACACTCGTCCACAGAGTTGCTGAATTGCAGGCCTTGTCCTGCAAACCTCCGTTCCTGGTGTTTCACAGAGATAAGGCTGTTCTTCGTACCTCTCAGGAATTTCTTCCTAAGGTGGTGTCTGAGTTCCACATCAATCAGGAGACTGTTGTGCCTTCTTTTTGTCCTGACCCTAAATCTGACAAGGAAAGGCATCTCAGCTTGTTGGATGTGTTGCGTTGTCTTAAGTTTTATTTGCACCGCATTGAGTCTGTCCATCAGACTGGTGCCCTGTTTGTCATCCCTGAGGATCCTAGGACTGGTAAGGTGGCATCCAAGGTGACTGCCGAATCTTGGATTAAGTCCACTATCTGAAAGGATTATGAACTCAGAACTAGATCTGTTGGGGCCTCCTGTTCCTATAAGAATCGAGCCTCTGCTGATCAACTTTGCAAGGCGGCCACTTGGTCCTCTGTGTGCACATTTGCCAAACACTACCGTGTTGACGTTCTGGCATTGGCTGACACCAGTTTTGGACGGAAGGTCCTGGAGGCAGCTTTGCCTGTCTAGGAGTTTTTTTCAGTGCCTTATTGTTCTTTATCCTTTGAGCCCTACTGGCTCTTGTTCTAGTGTACTGTGTTACAGTTATTCACTGTCCTTTGACACTTTGTTAGTTTGGGCTGTTCCGTGTCCTGGATAGTCCATGAGAATTCTGGTATCTTGGGGACCGGCGCTTGGTCCTTTCCTTCTTTTTCCCACCCTGGGAACTCGATGTTGGTACATCCCCATGGTACCTGTAAGCTATATTGGACGATAGAGAAAATAGGCTTTTAGTCTTACCTGTTAAATCCTTTTTTCTTAGACCATATAGCTTACAGGTCGCCCACCCAATGAAAGAGACCATGCCTGGTTCCTGTGGCTGGACGTGGGAGTCCTCTTGGGTCCGTGCTCACAGGAGTTTTCCTTTTCTTCTTCTTGCTATCTAGCTCAGTAGGTTTAGTGTCACAAATCTAACTGGAAGGGAGTGGCTAGGTAGCCTGGTATGGAGGAGAGAGAGGCTCCACCCCTGCTCACAAATACAGTGTGCTCGTTATTAAGTGCTCTGGAATAAGTGGACAGTTGGTGCAACACAGCTTTGGAAAAGTGTTTTTAATATACTTATTTTAGGTGTACATCCTAATCTGCAGTAAGAAGGTTAAAGGGTTAAAGTTTAAAAGGTTGTTTGTTCTGGGAGTGTGTGTGTAATTAATTGTGGGGGTTTGTGAACAATCACCTGTGTAGGCCTGTATAAATCTAGTTACAGGACTCCCAGAGCGTGCTCACAAATACAATGTGCTCTTTATTAAGTGCTCTGGAATAAGTGGACAGTTGGTGCAACACAGGAGTTAGAGAAACAAAGGTAAATGAATTGTTTACATTTTTAAGAACTCACATACACGATGAGCAAGCTTGGAGATCTCACTCAGTGCGCATCTTGCCATATGTATGCAAGCTTGGAACTGCAGTTCCAGGGTCCATACTGCTGTAGCAAGTGTGAGCAAGTGGCGTTTCTGGAAGCTCAGATTGGAGCTCTGGAGAGTCATATTGCAATACTGGGAGATATTGACCACCTTGAGAGTAGTCTCTTGCTAACTCATCAGAGTCTAGCTGGGTCACCTAGTGTCACGGAATGACTAGAAAAATAAAGACACTGACAAGTACAGATACAATGAAATAGATTTAATTTAAAAATAATAGTAGCAGCATTGTACCTCTTTATTCACGAGAACAGGTAAGGACAGTTCATGACACTTCCTTCACCCTTCACTAGGCGGGTGTGAGGTGGTACCACGTCTGTACCCTAACGCTAGGGTAAACCCAAAGGCAACAGGAGTGAAAAACTCCGGAACGCTGGAGCACCACCAAGTAGCGACTATACCTGCGCCACCTTCACAAGTCCAGGTGTGAGAACAGTGCACAGCACTTTCTCAACCCTTCACTAGGAAGGTTATCAATAGCGCAGCTGTACCCTACAGCAAATCCTAAGAATCTTTGTATGGCCTTCAGACCCACAGGACGTGGCCCTTGCAGAACTGCTGAGAGTTCCTCTGTATCCATGGCATTACCTTCTACAGAGATAACATAGCCCAGGAAGGGCACTTGGTCCTCATGGAATTCGCATTTTTTGAGTTTGCAATACAGTTTGTTTTCTTTCAGTTTTTGCAATACTGTAGCGACATCTCTCCAAGGAGTCTCGATATCGGGAGAGTGTATCAGGATATTGTCCAGGTAAACTACTAAACATGACTGTAGTAGACTTCTCAAAACATTGTTTATGAACGCCTGAAAAACCTCTGGGGCATTGTATAGCCCAAATGGCATGACCATATACCCATAATGGCCACTACAAGTGTTAAAAGCGGACTTCCATTCATCACCCTCCTTGATTCTAATCAAATTATAGGCCGTCCTTAAATCAAGTTTTGTAAAGACAAGCGGTCGAACAACTCCGTAATTAACGGGATGGGGTATGCATTTTTCACCATCAGCTTATTTAGACCTCTATAGTCGGTGCAGCATCTAAGCTCCCCATCTTTTTTTTTTTTTTTTTTGACAAAGAAAAATCCAGCCCCCGTGGGCAAGAAAGATT
This sequence comes from Rhinophrynus dorsalis, assembly GCA_037306005.1. NCBI lineage: Eukaryota > Metazoa > Chordata > Amphibia > Anura > Rhinophrynidae > Rhinophrynus > Rhinophrynus dorsalis. Next base: position 186,060,829 of record CM074720.1, on the reverse strand, counting down.
TCCTGATTATGCCTCTGGACAACTGATCAGTAATGTATTCCTCCATGGCCCGGTTCTCCTTTACCGACATGGGGTAGGTGTATCGAGCCTGGCGTCAAGTTAATCTCACAGTCATACTCGCTATGCTCTGGCAAAATGCTAGCCTCCCCCTTACTGAAAACCTCACTGAACGACTGGTACTCTAAGGGTATAGAGGGGGAGGTACACAAAATCTTAATAGGTTGCTGTAGCCCCTTTACAGTAGTCAGACCAGGATAATATGTCACAAGTCTCCCAGTCCACTTTGGGATAATGCTTCTGGAGCCAAGGGAATCCTAATATGAGGGCATGGTGTGGAGACTGAATAACTTGAAATTGTAGGGTCTCGACATGGAGAGCTCCTACTCTCAGGGATAGTGGACAAGTCTCATGTGTAACATGGGATGGTTCTAATGGTCAACCATTAATAACCACTACGGTCAACTGAGAGTCATGAGGCACCATGGAAATATTATGTACTTTAGCGAACTCGCCATCCATAAAATAGCCTGCAGCAGCAGAATCGATCAGGGCTGGGGTAGCCACTGAGGAGTTAGCCCAAGATATAGCCACCTGTAAGATAGGCTTGCTCTGTTCCTGGTCTGGGAACCGACTGATTCCACCTAGAATCTGTCCCCTCAGGGATTCTAGGTGAGTGCATTTCCCAGACAAGCCCGCAACATATGTCCAGCCTTACCACAGTATAGGCATAGACCTTCTCTTCGACGGAAGGACCACTCCTCCCTGGACAAACGTGTAAAGCCAACTTGCATAGGCTCAACCCTACTGACCTCCGCATTAGGTTGCAAAGGAGGCGAGGGAGGCATGGGTGGGAACTCCCAGTTTGGTGCCAATCAAGACTCATGCCTTTGCATGTGGTTTTTATATGTGGATCTTTCTCTTATACGGGTGTCGATCAGTATAATGAAGGAAATAAACTGATCTAGATCTGCTGGCAGCTCACAGGCTGCTGTCTCATTTTTAATAACATCATTAAGCCCTTGAGAGAAGGCTGCCACCAGAGCCTCATTGTTCCAGCCTACCTCTGCCGCTAGTGTATGAAATTCAATAGCATATTCTGCTATTGTACAGGTGCCCTGTCGAATCGTCATCAATTTTTTTGCGGCAGAGATTGACCGACCTAGAATGTCAAAAACTTTACGGAAGGCTTCAACAAATTGAGTGAAATTCTAAGTTATGGGTTTAGCCGTCTCCCATAATGGATTGGCCCATGCCAATGCTTTGGCAGTCAATAAGGAAATGATAAAGCCTACTTTGCTTCTTTTGCTTTGGAATGCATGGGGTACTAGTTCCAAAAAAATTCCAAGCTGGTTTATTAACCCACTACACAACATGGGTTCCCAATAGTATCTTAGAGGGAGTGGAGCGGTTCCAGACAGCCCTCTATAATTCATATTGTTACTGATGCCAATACTGAGGAGGCCATCAGTGGTTGCCCAATCTTATAAAGATGCATTGTTCGGTCTATACACTATATAAATATGTTCAGGGCCCATACAAAGGGCTCTCCAAAGACCTGTTCAATAATATAACAGTACAAAGGACAAGGGGCCACCCGCTTAGACTTGAGGAAGGGAGATTTCATCTACAGCAGCGGAAGGGTTTCTTTACAGTAAGGACAATAAAGGTATGTAATTCACTGCCTGAGGTGATGGTGCTATCGAATACATTAAATGCCTTTAAAAAGGGCCTGGATACTTATTTAAAAGAGCAGAGCATAGAGGGGTATGTACGTTAGTATTGGGATTAATATTTAGTTAATGCCTGTTCATCCAAGGAGAAATCTGATTGCCATTTGAAATCAAGAAGGAATCCCCCCCCAATTCAAGGCAGAATCTGAAATTGCTATATTGAGGGTTTTTTTGCCTTCTTTTGGATCAACTATGGAATAGGAAAAGGGTTGGACTGGATGGACTAAGTTACTATGTTACTTATTTTATGAATTGTTCCAGTCTACTGGGAAGAGCTGTCACCTCCCCTTGGTACCTGTAAGCTATATGGACTAAGAGAAAAGGATTTAACAAGTAATGCATTGCGTACTCCTCTGTCACTCAAAGGGTTAATTGGAGGCAGAGTATAATTAGGGACGAAGCATAAATGACAGGGTACAACAGCACCTTATCAAAGTTGCAGGGGGGCCTCTTCATTTTCTGTTATGCTTCTGATCAGATAGATTTAGCAACCCCCCATATGCCTGTCTGCACTCCAATGCAGACTGGTTTTCTTACTACCTCAGCTTTGCTACTGCCTGAGAATGGCACTATTCTGTTATCATGGATGGTGATGAGCATGTACACGTCGTTTTTTTTTTGTTTTTTTTTCTCCTTAAACTTAATTGCCAACAGCTTCTTTTGGAGCAAAGCTGCGGGCACTCCCATTTCTGATGGGTATTTATTAGTTTGGGGAAATCTTTACTCTTGTTTCTAACTATGCAAAAGGCCACTGTGCCTAAACAAGAAAGTAACTTAAATGAAAGGGGGCTAGAGTATAAATTATCAATGTAAAAATTGTACCATTTATAAGTGTTTAATGCACTAGTTCCCACCAAGACTGGGAAACCAGGTGGAACAAGGTGGTAGACCTTGCCCTTAAATACTTGGAAAGCTCTCTCTCCTCTCTACTCTCTCTCTCTCTCGCTCTCTCCCCCCCTACCCTTTAGCACGTAGAGGGAATGTAAGGCTTGAATCCTAGTCTTCCCTAGTACTTAATCAGGGGTTGATTAATGCAAATATTTTTGAAGGTTGTGTATACCTCTTCAAACTTGTCCTGCAAGCAATTTATTAGAAGGCAAATTTTTAACTGAGAATGTACTTTTCTCTGTCATCCAATACAGGTAACTCTGTTAGGCAATCCGCCCCTTTAAGTAAGCAGGAACAATTTTCTAAGTGTATGCAAGGGGGGAGCCTCCCTTTCTTCCTTGGCTGCAGCTAGCCAACCAGCTCCAGAAAGATTTGTTCCTTCGGTGCAACAACACCAGGTGGAGAACAGTTCTACTACAGTTTTAGAATCTTTTTTTTTTTGTCAGATATGGAATACCACCATTAGGCGGATTACCATGACTGACAATACCGTTCAATGTGGCTAGCTCAGTTTCCAGGTGCTTCCTGTGGACCTTGATTCCAAGTGCTTCCCCAGGAGTTACGCACTGAGGTACTTCTTGCTGCATGGTAATCTGAAGACAGAAGATCTGCAGGAAAGGTGAGCTACCCTTTGAGTGCTGCAGGTCCACTTGTCTAGGGGTTGTGTACTAGGAGTTCTTATTGCACACTCCTGCACTCATTGGGTATATTTGTATGTCTGTTGGGTGTTTGGAGTAGGTTTATGTGGTAACTTAACCCTTTGACCGCTGGTTTGGCATTTTATTGGGGGGTTTTATGGCACTTTCCCTACTGGGTTAGTGTTGCCTGAGTGTCCACATATGTTCCCTGGATGTTTTAAACTTTTTTCTGTGTTACTTTAACTTTTCTTAAAATTATATACTGTGCCTTTAAGGCTCGCTTTGCCGCATAGACTCCATTGCTCCATTCACCTCTATGGGACTATACTGTTTGGGACGTATATCTCTGCAACTGTTTAACCTAGCGACTTCAGAGATGGCTCATTTTACATGTCTACCTTTGCTCTATCATCCAGTTTATATTTCAAGTGTGCTGGGGGGCTCAGGGGGCTTCAGGCAGCCTTTTTGTGAGCGTTTCAAGCGAGTATCCTACACAGGGCTTGGACTCTCCTTCTCTCCTCTGCAGATTAACCCTTCGCCTGCCAGATAAGTTTATATTTAGCATTTCTGGGGGGAAATTTTAATCTTACACACAGTAATTGGGTGATTTACTGTACAGCTGGTTATTTTGACACTGTGAGAATGTCTATACCGCTGGAGCTTGGGGCTAGACCTAAGACTAAGAAGGCTGGGGTCTCAGTATCCCCCACTGCGCATTGCTCTTCCTGTCACTCAGGGCTACCTAGGGAGTTCTCTGGTCACTTATGCCCAGCATGTTCTGAGGTTCTTGACAGCAACCCAGGTACCTCCAGCCATGCTATTGAGCCAGCTTGGGTGCAAGTGTTTAAGGCTGCGACTAGGGACCTTAGGTCCACATTGCAACTCTTTCCATCCCAGATACAGGGGGCCCTTCAGACATGGCAGGCCCCCTCCGCTATCAGGTCTTCCCTGCCTAAACCTCAGGGAGCAACTGACATGTCAGATTCCTCTGGTGGATTCGGATGTTAAGGAATGTTCTTATTACGGTGCCCGTGATTCCTCTGTTTGCGACATTGCTACTTCCTGGTGCAACGTTTCCAGAGTTTTGCAAATTATTATAGAAAGTTTATCCGAGAATTGTGAAACCCTTGACCGATCTTACACACAAAGGGGCTAATGCCTATAAGTGGTAGACAGAAGCTGAACAGACATTTGAGATGCTGAAGTCCGCATTTTTGAAGGCTCCAGTACTGTACCACCCAGACCCTATGTTACCTTTTCACCCTGGAGGTGCAGTCCTATCACAGCGGTATGGTCCTGGGAAGATATGGAGGCCATGTGGTTTCTTTTCTAAAAAGATGTCCAAAGCCCAGAGCCGCTACGATATCAGGGATAGAGAACTCTTGGCAATCGTTCTCGCCTTACGGGAATGGCGACATTTATTGGAAGGTACCAAGGCTCCTGTACTGATCTTGACAGATCACAAAAATTTGACTTACCTGTCAGAGGCCAAGAGACTCTCCTCCAGACAAGCCAGATGGGCCTTGTTCTTGTCACGCTTCAGGGCTGATGCCCTGTCCAGACAATTCGGTCCTAAGCTCGAGAAGGACGAAGTACCGTCACCAATTATTCCACCTGATCGCATACTGGCGACTTTGCGTACAAGTATCACATCGCCTTTGGGCGAGAAGATCCTGGCCACCCAGGCCAGTGCTCCGATGGAAAAACCGGTAGGCAAGTGTTTTTCGTGGAGGAGCCCTACCCTACTCAAGTACTTGAAACCTACCATGCCTCTCGTGCAGCCGTTCATGGGGGTCGCGATCAGCTGATATGGTCTTTGTCTCAGTTGTTTTGGTGGCCTTCTCTGCGCTCAGATTGTGTGGCCTTCACGGCAGCTTGTACCATGTGCGCTCGTTCCAGTTGGTTTGCTCCAGCCCGTCCCCAGCGGTGATCGCCCATGGTCACATGTTTCGATAGACACCGGTAGCTTGCCCAGAAAGTCAATCTGGTATTCATTCATCCTGATGATGGTTGATAGATTCTCGAAGATGGCACACTTTGTTCCCCTCCCTGGCCTACCTTCTTCTAAGGAACTGGCCATCATATTTGCAAAATAAGTATTCCGGCTTCTTGGAGTACCCAGAGTGTTAGTCTCCGACCGTGGGAGCCAATTTGTATCCAGATTTTGGAGTGCATTTTGTGACCAGATGGGCATACAGTTGTCCTTTTCCTCATCCTACCATCCCCAGACCAACGGGGCCGCTGAACGTTCCAATCAGGGATTGGAACAATTCCTGCGCTGTTTTGTAGCAGATCATCACGACAATTGGGCCGACTTGTTGCCGTGGGTGGAGTTTGCCAGGAACTGTGTGATTTACTCATCTTCTGGGAGCTCTCATTCTTGATCAGTTATGGGTTTCAACCTTGTCTGCTCCAAGATTCCTTTCAGTCACAGCAAATTCCGGCTCTGGATAAGCATATACAGCAGCTCCACTCCACATCGGCACGAGTGCAGAGGGCTCTTGGTGATTCATTTCAGTGTCATCAGTGGCATGCCAATCATAGGAGATTATCTTCATGCCAGGTGGGGGATAGGGTATGGCTGTCCTTGAGAAACCTCAATTTGCGAGTTCTATGCAATAAGTTGGCTCCCAGGTTTGTGGGTCCCTTTAGGGTACTCCGTAAAGTTAACCCGGTTTCCTATGCCTTGGATCTTCCGGCTAGCATGCGGTTACATAACGTATTCCATGTTTCACTATTAAAACCATTGATTTGCAATCGTTATACTACCACTCCTATCGTATCCGGACCCATCCAGGTTCAGGGCCAAGATGAATACGAAGTACAAAGTATTCTTGACTCCCGTAGAGTTTGGGGGCATCTCCAGTACTTGGTACATTAAAAGGGCTATGGTCCCGAAGAGTGCTCTTGGGTTCCATTGAATGATCTACATGCCCCTGCATTGTTGCACAGATTCCATGCAAAGTTTCCCCAGAAACCGGGCCCTGCTCCACTGGGAGAGGGTCATTGAGGGGGGGTACTATCACGGTGCCCGTGATTCCTCTCAAGCATTCTTATTGGTGATCAAAGCGGACTCCTCCTACTGATTACCTTTATATTCGAGCGCTGTCATTATGGCGGCGCCCCTTAGTGGTATTCCAGTGTCTAGCGTTTGTTCCTGTGGTTCCTGGTATCCTGTGTATGACCCGGCTTGACTGACTACGTTCCTGCTCGATCACCTGTTCCTGACTTCCGTTGCGACCAGGCTTGGCTGACTCTCCTGCTATGTGTACCGACTCGATTTGGCTGACTCTCCTGCTCTGTGTACCGATCCGGCTTGGCTGACTCTCCTGCTCTGTGTACTGACCCGGCTTTGTTGCCTATCCTGTCCGAGATCCTACTCGGCCACTTGCCTGCCCTGCTCCAACAGTGCCTGTCCAGCACGGTGTGTTCCTCCTCCTGGTATACCCGCACCTGTTACACTTGACCCAGCATAGCTTGTCGCTCCATCACTACGAGGTTGGCTGTCGCTCCTGGTGCGCCTCGTTAGTCTTGGTCTGTGTGGCCTTACAGCCTGTCCGGGGTCTGTAGCGTCCATTGCCTGACCGTGGGCTGGTGCGTGGGTTTAGTGACTCTGGTCACGAGCTTGTAGCCTTCGTTCCTTGGTTGGTTCGGGTGCCTTGCCTAATCACTGCCAGTACTGCTATACCACCTAGCATACTAGGGGTACGGTTGCCTTTCCAAATCGCTGCTAGTATTGGTAAACCTCCTAGCATACTAGGGGTTCAGTTGCCTTGCCGAATCACTGCCAGTATTGCTAAACCTCCTAGCATACTAGGGGTTCGGTTGCCTTGCCGAATCGCTGCCAGTATTGCTAAACCTCCTAGTATACTAGGGGTTTGGTTGCCTTGCCGAATCGCTGCCAGTATTGCTAAACCTCCTAGTATACTAGGGGTTCGGTTGCCTCGCCATATTGCTGCCAGCACTGCTATACCACCTAGTGTACTAGGGGTTCGGTTGCCTTGCCTTATTACTGTCAGTACTGCTATACCACCTAGCGTACTAGGGGTTGGGTTGCCTTACCATATACTGTCAGTATTATTCCACAACTAGATTCCTAGGTGATCTGTTGCCTTGGATCCAGTCAGTCTTGTTGACCTCCCTAGCACTCTAGGGATTCTGTTGCCGTTCATCTGGGTCTGGAAACACTTAAATTACAGCGCACATAACAAGAGAAAAAGAAACAATGTTCTAAGTGTAGTAGTTTAATGCAATTAAAAACAAGGTAAAATCATAAATTGCACTCACAATGGCTGCCTCATTTGATGCCATCCACATGACGGCTAGGGCTTCTACTACGTCTGTGGTGGCCAGGCAAGTCCTTTGGCTCAAGATCTGGTCTGCTGACACTGCTTCCAAGAAAGCCTTTCTTTCCCTGCCCTTTCAGGGTACCTCCTTGTTTGGGCCGGATCTTAAGGATTTGATTAGCGAGGCCACAGGGGGTAAGAGTACTCTTCTACCCTTGGTCCGTAGGAAGAAATTGCCGCTTAAGCGTAACCGGTATTTTCGTTCCTTTCAGAATGAGACACGTCCGGCGAACCAGGCGGTTCCCTCAGCTCCGCGTACCTCCTCCAAGCACAAACAGCAATGGAAGCCCAAGGCTTCCAGGACTGCTTTGGCATGACTCGCCGAACCCGGGTCCACATCCCGCTGTGGGTGGTCATGTGCAACTCTTTCACAGGGTTTTGGAGGATTCAGCGATGGACCCATGGGTTTTACAGGTGGTGACAGAGGGGTACAGGATCCCTTTCTATTCTCTTCCTCCTTTTTCGCTTTTGTCTTTCTCTTACTCCTCAGAGTACAGAGAAATGCCATCTGTTCGATGGCGCTGTTCAGGCACTCCTGGACAAGGATGTCCTGGAGCCACTACCTCTTCCAGACAGGAGTTTGGAGTTCTATTCAAACCTCTTCATGGTCGCCAAAAAGGACGGCGGATGTCGCCCCATTTTGGATCTGAAGGATCTCAACTGTTTTGTGACCTGGACTCACTATTGCCAGGAATCTCTGCGCACAGAGATTGCTACCATGTCCCCGGGGGAGTTTCTTGCTTCTCTGGATCTTCAGGATGCTTATTTATATATCTCCATTCATCCCGAGAGCAGGCAGTAACTTTGCTTTGCCTGCGACAGAGGACATTTTCATTTCTCAGCTCTTCCCTTTGGTCTGACGACGGCTCCTCAGGTTTTCCAACGTGTTCTGGGGGCCTTGATATCTGTCTTCCACCGGGATGGCACCAGACTGATTCCCTACATGGAGGACTTGCTTTTGAAAGCCACCTCTGCGGACCTTCATCAGCAAGTTCAGCTCTGCATTCAAGCTTTCACCCATCACGGGTGGATTATCAGCTTGGACAAGTCAGATCTTGTCCCATCCCAGCAACTGGTCTTCCTGGGCCTTCTTTTCAACACTCAGAAGAGCATGGTGTTCCTCCCGGAGGAGGTGACTCACCAGATCGCCCATAGGGTATCAGCGATTCTGTATCAGGATCCGGTTCCAGTTCAGAAGCTGTCTTCTCTGGTGGGGAAGTTCATATCCACAATAGAAGCGGTCCCATTTGCCATGGAGCACACCAGGGAACTTCAGAGGTTTGTGATCCAGGTGTGCAAGGATCGGCCAGGTCATCAGAGGATGTCTGTTTCCCTTCCTCTTCATGTGGAACTGAGCTTGTCATGGTAGCTAGATCTTTCCAACCTGCTGAAGGGATGATCCTTTCTGATCCCCTTCTGGACCACGGTGACGACGGATGCCAGCCTCTCGGGCTGGGGAGCTGTCCTGGGTCGCTTCAGCGCTCAGGGGAGATGGGTGTCTCAGTTGGAAGACTGCCCAGTCCGAGTGGAGTCTGACAACACCAACGCCAACATCTGTTGGCTTTGGTTCCGTGTGCTGTGTATCAGTTCCTGGGTTGTTTTTACTCCTGTTCAGTGTCCGTTGGCACTTCAATTTTTGTTGGGCTATCTCTGATCTGTTGGTTCATAGATGCACTGGTGACTTTGGGGGCCTTGCACCTGGTCCTTGCCTTCTTCCTACCTCTGGGGAACTCAATGGTTGGACATCCCAGTGTACCAGTAACCTGTATTGGACGACAGAGAAAAGAGGATTTTAGTCTTACCTGTTAAAGCCTTTTCTCTTAGTCCATACAGGTTACTGGTCTCCCACCCTTTCAAGAGACCATGCTTGGCTCTCCTGTGGCAGACTGTGGGGGTCCTTTGAGGTCATGCTCACAGGAGTCTTCTTCCCTTCTACTATCTAGTCATAGTGTCTCAAATCTTTCTGGAGCTGGTTGGCTAGCTGCAGCCAAGGAAGGAAGGGAGCCCCCCCCCCCGCATACACTTGGAGAATTGTTCCTGCCTACTTAAAGGGGCGGATTGCCTCCCAGAGTTACCAGTAACTTGTATGGACTAAGAGAAAAGGATTTAACAGGTAAGACTAAAATCCTCTTTTTGCAGCCACTGGCTGTCGTCATTGAAATGCAGGAAGAGTAAGAGCATTTCATATTTTCTACTGGTCATTGTTTGTGGGATTTTTTTTCAATTTTCAGCATAGCCATTGTTTGGGCCTAGATTTTTTTAAACTGGTTATATCTGTGGCTTGCTAAGACTGCTGCCTTGCAGTGTAGGATGAGGTACTGACAGTATATATTGAGCTGCATACTCATTTGTTTGGGATACAATTTCCCCAAACTATCTTCCTCCCAAAATTAAATAAAAAAAAAACTGCATGGGGTAAAACCTGGGACATGCACTTTAATTCTTGAGATGGCTGTGAATGCAGTAATTTCAGAATAAAAGCCATTCCATAGTGTTAGAATCAGTAGTAGTACTTGGGGTCTTACTAAGGTCAGTATATCTCTTTTTAACATGGTGCATAGTGTGATCACCAAAGAATCACTAAAGTGGGCTGCATCAAAATCTGATGCAGTCAGTGGCTTCAGAATCTTATGCCAAAAAGGCATATGCCTCCGCATTATTAACTACATGGATACCTACCCTAATCTAATTAATGCCCAATTTGTACTAAATAACTACCCACACACACTTAATAACCTACTTAACTTACCCACCTGTTGTAAATTAATATATATGTTTATTTTATTTCATTAATTAATAATCTACCTGAAGCCTAATTATACCCAATTCCCCACTAAGTAACTACCCACCCAAGCTATATAAATAACGTAAACCAAATTAAAGTTCAGAAAAATATTAACCCCAGTCAGTCACTATTCCTATGTAGACATTTTATTTGTTTTTATTCACTATGCTTAACTCTAACCCAAAACCTTATCCTAACCCATGTAAACCCTAATCCTCTCTAATTTAACACTGACTACCCACCCAAATTACCTAATTAATTAAGTTTAAAAAATGTACAAAAAAGGAAAACAATCAGCAAATGCTGATCTGCTACACCTGATCACTATAATATACAGTGATCAGAGAGGAAAATGTATTTTCTTGTTCAAAAAAATTATACACTGCTACAGATGTTTCACTGTCTCTCATTCACAATCTCTGTGAGGACAAGAGAAACTGAGTGGATTGATAGAGGAAATGTTTACAAACATTGCCTATGTCATATGGGTCCATAGCACTTGATTTGCTGTATCAGTGTTCACTTGTGCAGAAGGTACCCAGATTGGCTGAAATGAACTATTCTGGTCCCATTTAGTAACCGCTGTCCCGATGCGCTCCCATCACGCTCTGAAGATAGAATGGAGATTTTACCCTTGACGTCCAGGACCATCATTGGTCCTTAATGGACTGAACTGTGCTAATTGTGCCTGGGCTTTTAACAATATTCTGGTGTGTTTTGTATATATTTATATGTGTGCTATGGTGGCTCCTAAAACACCTACTTGGCTTCTAAAAATTATATTTTTCTGCTCCAAGGGTATCTGACCTAATTTAAAACAAAATTCGTAACTGTAAGAGGAGGAAAGATCTCTTAGAGGTAAGTGGAGAGAGAGAGAGAGAAAAGGTGACTGTAATGGAAGCAAGAAGGGACCGCGTCGCCTTCTGCCATCGTTCCCGGGTTGTCGGCTCGAAGAGGCGTTGAACCCCAGTATAGTCAACTCTGTGTCAAAGGATATGGGTCAAGGAGGGGTCAACAGGGCTCCTGAGCAGTCTAGTGTCGCAGGGTTGACTCCTGGCAGTTGAGAGTGAGGCCTCAACTCCCGGTCAAACGGCGAACAGGGAAATGTCTCAGGAACCAGGTAGCTGTGGTAGAGCAGATTCAAGCACACTGTAAGCTTGAATTGGAGGATCGCAGGAACTTGAAGAAGGGGAAGACAGAGTCCACGTCGCCGCTTGACAGCATACGAACTCCGGTCGCAGGAAGCTGGAAGCAGGAGGTCGACAATACAGGATACTCACTTCAGATGGGCGTCAAAGTGGCCGCTTTATACCATAGAACATAAGACACCAGGACTCGGCTGTTCACTCAGAAGACTAACTCTTTTTTGGTACAAAACCACACATATTTGTACTCAAACATACGCTGGAATACATAGACCAACCAGATACAATAGGAACATAATTCAATCACAACACAGGAGACAAAAGGTCAGCGGCAGATGGTCTAACAAATACAATGATTCAGACATGATTACATTTCAGATACAAAAGGGGTTAATTCCAGACAAAAGATACAAAGACTTAAGGGGCGGGAATACACATTCGAGGGACAGTGGTCAGGGGTTGAACAATGTACGCAACTGGTTTGAATATTCGGCTTCAACCCTGGTCAATCAAGGCATACAGTGAGTCCGCTGGTCAACCAATCCCCAAGCTGCCTACTTTTCCCCATGTGAAGTCTATGGCAGACCTTTAAACCTCCTGTTCAGGGATTCGACCAATCCGGCGTTGACTCTGCCCTCGATTCCTTGTGCCCGACTCGGTGTCGACCCCCAAATCGGGAACCTCCAACCCGTAGTTGGTGAATGTGTAAACCCTCGAATACACCACGTACATTAATCTAAACCTTTCGACATTATACACAGTCTATGAACCCCGGTCCTTAATCAGTCTCGTAGGCAAGCGTTCGACTCTACTGCCCCGTAAGGGTGAAATGTCCACAGTCTTATGGGTCTAGGGCTGAACAGTCTTATGCCCAGACAAGGGCTCCAGTAACAGGCTAAGCTCCGTTACAGTGACCAACAAAACAGTGGTAAGAGGAGAGGAAAGGGAGGGTGGAGCGAAGAGGAGATGCTAATTGTGGGTAGAGTCGCCTTTGCTGTGAATTTCCGCTCTCACAGAAGTCAACATGGACAGAATGAGAGAGCCTCTAACAAACTTATTGAGTCCAACTGAAATTGGAAGATGAGAGAGAGGGGGGGGGTCCAGCAACAATGACACTTTCTTAACTTCAAATATGGTGGATAGTACTGAGGACCAAAAGGGCTTACTTTTGGAGCATTCCCACCATAGGAGGAGTATATTGCCTGGTGAAAGACCACATCTTCAGCATTCACCAGAGCACCCAAATGTATTTTGGCCAGAACATATTGTGTTAAATACCAGTGGGTGTAAAATTTGTAAAGCATCTTGCTATAGGAAAGAAAAAAAAAAAGAGATAAAAGACAGTAAGAAAACCAAGCTTTTTTCCATTGATACACACCGCCCCACTCTACAGTGCTTGAAAACCCAGCTATGTTGCAGTGGTGTACACACATACCACAGTACAGTACCTGAGAATCCAGTTACTCCTATGTTTTTTGAATGACTCCACTTATGTAACCCTTACTCGCAGCGTATGAAGTCGATATTTGTTTCATGAAACATTGCTGTCTGTGTTCTGCTTGTCTGTTAATGTTAAGTAACCTTTCAGTGGCGGAGAGTGTACAATAACACTCTGGCACTCAAAGGGTTAATTACGTTTCTGTTCCTGATAGGACTGGCAGAGTACAAGTAATAGCAAATGATGTCAAGCAGCCAAAGAAGTAAGAAACACAGCAAAATTGTAGATCTTCTCATACCATATGATGGAAACACAGCTGGAGTACACAATTGTGTATTACTTCCATACAACAAAAAGAAAAGACAAGGGGTGCCCAATCATATACTATTGTCACAGAATGACTGTCAAGTACAGATATATGGTCAGCAAAGAGTTAATCCTAGGCTGACAAACAGGCATGTGGAGATGACCCATCTCCACTCGGTTTCACTCACGATCCAACACCTGCTTTTTCTTTATCTTTGCAATAATGCTCCACACATCCAAAATGTATACAAACAGTTTAATAGTTAAAACTTACATTACAAAATGGCTTATGCATTTTGCGGGTCAACCTCTTTGTCAAAGCCAATAAACAATTATATTCCATGAGAGTACATCTAATATATCTGTACTTGACAGTCATTCTGTGACAATATTAGACGACTGGATGCCCCACTGTATTTTCTTTTTGTTGTATGGAGGTATTTTGAGCTGTCTGGGGAGGACAAGTGTGGAGGAGGTGTAGCCCATATTATCACAGTGCCTGTGATTCCTGTCACTCTCAGTTGTGGCTGTCACTGATTTGATGACTGGGTTTGACCCGCCTCCTGGTGACCTTTTTTATACCTGGCTATCACATCTGTCAGATGCCCTTTCGTGGTGTTCCTGAGCCAGTAGTGCTGTTGCTGTGTTCCTGTATTCTGAGTTCCTGTGTACCGATTCGGCTTGTCCTGACTATTCTCCAGTGTTCCTGCTTGTGTATGACCCGGCTCGTCTGCGTACCACCCTTGGATCCCGACCCGGCTAGACTGACGTTCCTGCTTGTGTATGACCCGGCTTGTATGACTGCCTCCTACGTGCTCCGACCCGGCCCGGTTGACTTCCTGCTCCGAAGATCGACTTCTGCTTGTTCCAGTGACCTGCGTTCCAGTTGTCGCCGCCGCGACATTATCAGTCTCTGTTGCCCCCTTCAGTGTGACTGCCTTGCCTGGTGTTACCCTCGACTAGTGCTGTGCCTCGCTACCTGTGCAGAGCTGTGTGTGAATCTGTGTGCCTTCCTCTCAGTGCAGAGCCTTCCAGTAGCGCTGAAGCCTCGAGTAAATGTGCTTTTTAACTCTTGCAGTGCTGCCTCGATTTCACTCTCTCTATCTCCAGTACGAGCCTCGATATCCGTGATACTGCTGCTGAGTTGGCCGCTCACCGTCAGCAACTCTAGTCCTCCATTGCAGAGTAGTCACATTGTTTGGGCCATTTGGGCGCCTAAGGCTCTCCGGTGTTGGTTACCGGCGATATCCATATATAGAGTGGTGGCAGTAAGGCTTCAGTGTTGGCTTATCCGGTAGTACGCCCGAGGGGGCTAGTGGCTCTTGCATTCATATTCCAGCATTCGACTAAGCTTGAGGAGGCTGTTAGCTCTTGCATTGCCGGCCGGTTCCCGTTACGCCCGTGGGGGCTATTTGCACTTGCACAAACCAAAGCAGTTCCAGTAACTACGCCCGTGGGGGCTAAGTTGATTCCTATTCTGCTTAATATCCAAACACCTTGGCAAGGCAGTTCGGTCTTCAGTACTTGATGAACTTTTTCATACTGTCTTGCATGTATATCTATTGTGCTATTACTATTGTAATATCTTAGTTTACTTGATCTGTATATTACCTACCGCCACTAGAGGGCGAACTTAAGCATTATTTACTTTAAATAAAGTGTGTTATTTTCAGTTACTGGTCTGAGAGTCCTAAAAACCGTTACAGTACGAAAGGGCCATGACCTCAGACGGTAAGGGTGAAAGTAATACTCAGAACATCCACTGGAGAATGGATGTCCATGAGCAGCGCCTGGACCAATTGGCACTGGCTCTAGAGACGTTACTCGAACGTACAGTACATTTGGACAAGTCTGGTCCTAATCCGATGGTCCCCCCAGTCTTGACACCGGGGAATCCGTCTGTAATTCCCTCTGCTAACTCAAGAGGGTTAACGGCAGCGGCGCCGTTACCCTTAAGATATGATGGCGAACCCTCCTTATGCAGAGGTTTCATTAACCAGTTGGAGATATTTTTGGAATTGGCACCCCAGGCATTTCCTAACGACCGTAGTAAGGTCGGCCTTATGATATCTCTGTTGACGGGCAAAGCTTTGGCATGGGCAAATCCGTTATGGGAAAATGCCAGACCCTGCACACTGAATTTTAGAGATTTCGTGATGAAGTTCAGACGTGTGTTTGAGGTTCCTGGCAGGTCTGCCTCTGCTGCCAAAAGGCTGATGGAGATTCAGCAGGGCGAACGCACTCTGGGCGAGTATGCTATCAAGTTCCGGACCTTGGCAGCAGAGGTGGGCTGGAACGATGAGGCCTTACTTGTAGCCTTTACCCAGGGTCTCGCTGAACAGATTAAGGACGAGATAGCCGCTCGAGATGTACCCAGCGAGCTGGACGAGTACATTGACTATGTCATGTTAATAGACTCCCGCATCCGGGAGAGATGCTTGGCTAAAAGGACTAAAGCAAAAAGTTGTGGCCGGAACAGTTTCCTTAACCCACCCACACCACCCGTTCTACCTGAACGACCAGCTGACAGCACTGAACCTATGCAATTAGGTTTTACTAGGCTCACTAAGGAGGAGAAGCTGTATCGTAGGAGGCAAGGCTTATGCCTATATTGTGGCAAACCGGGCCATGTATTACGCAATTGTCCAGTAAGGCTGGGAAACGAACGCACCTAGGGTACCTTGGGGGACAGGCCCTAGGTGGTGTAGAACAGTCCCTAGATACTAGCACCACTAAACCCACCATCCAGGTGGCATTTGCTTGGGCAGATAAGGTTATCGAGGTCCTAGCATTGGTGGACTCCGGGGCAGCCGGCTACTTCATGGATCAGTCCTTTGCTGATTTGCAGGGCATTCCGTTATGTAAAAAGGACTCTCCTGTGGTAATAGAGGCCATTGATGGCAGACCCCTGGATCCTGCTTTCATTACGTTCGAGACAATCCCAGTGACAACGACTGTGGGGGCTTGTCACAGGGAGCAGATACGATTTCAGATCATTCGTTCCCCGCATCATTCAGTTACTTTGGGGTTTCCATGGTTACAGGCACACAATCCCCAATTTGACTGGCAAAGGTGTGAAGTTAACTCTTGGTCTGAGTACTGTAACAAGAATTGTCTCTCTCTTCCTGTTAAGATTATGTGTACCTCTCCAGCTGTGCCAACAGAATATGGGCAATTCAGTGACGTATTTAGCAAAGGAGAGGCCAGCGCATTACCTGACCATAGGCCATACGATTGTGCCATTGATTTGCCTCCAGGTGCGGTGCCCCCCAGGGGACGCACTTACCCACTGTTTTGTGAGGAAAATAAGGCTATGGAGGAGTATATGGCAGATGTCCTGGAGAGGGGAATCATTCGTAAATCTACGTCTCCGGCTGGTGCCGGATTTTTTTTTGTTAAAAAGAAAAATGGTGAACTCAGGCCTTGCATTGACTACCGTGGCTTGAATAAGTTGATGCCTAAGAACGCCTATCCCATTCCACTTATTACAGAATTATTCGACAGATTAAAGGGCTCTTCGATCTTTACTAAACTTGATTTGCGAGCCGCCTATAATCTAGTCAGAATTAAAGAGGGTGACGAGTGGAAAACGGCGTTTAATACCAGAACAGGGCATTATGAATATCAGGTGATGCCATTCGGCTTATGCAATGCACCTGCAGTATTTCAGGAATTGATTAACGATATTTTACGTGACCTGCTCCAGTTCTGTGTGGTAGTATATCTAGATGATATATTGATTCACTCTGCTAACCTTTCCCAACACATTAAAGATGTCTCAGAAGTCTTGCTCCGACTTCGTAAGCACAAGTTATTCTGTAAACTAGAAAAGTGCGAATTCCATACATCTCAAGTACCATTCCTGGGGTTCATAATATACAAAAGTGGCATTGCCATGGATCAGGAAAAGTTGGCAGCGATTCTGCAATGGCCTCGGCCTAAGGGGTTAAAGGCCTGTAACGGACCCTAGGCCGTTACTATGGAGGTTCACTTGGTTCACAAAAAAGACCTGACTTTCACCAAAGCGGCCAAAATGCAGAGGCTCCACTGAGTCTGAGTTCCCATTGTTTCCATGTTTACCCCTGTCCCTTATCCATGAAGTTCAGCCCTTTGTGACATTGTGTGCCCATTGTTGCTAAATTTAATCATGTTAATTTAATTATAGAATGTTTTGTGCCCTTTTGTTAAGTGTTTGACTTGATGCAATTAACTCTGCTTAAAAGAGCTGAATTCAGCCAAAATAAAGTGTGTTCAGTTTTGGAACCTGACTGGCGTGCTGTGTCGTTCGTTTGGGGTGGTATCAAGGGTCTTCTTTTGACCCCCATCCTGGGATAGCTGGAGTGGAGCACCGGAGACATCACCCTTCCCTGGCGGCCCCTGCAAGAGAGAGACCCGGCATAGCAGGCTAAGTCAATCTGAGGACTTAGGATCCTGTTACACTGGTGGCAAGCGACGGGATCTTACTTTTTCACGGAGAACTGCAACTGGGACCAGCATCCAGGGGGAGATACAGCCACAGGCTTGACCCCGGTCCCAGCAACATAACGGAGGCCAGCCCAGCAGGGGGACCATCTTGCTCGCCATTCTGAGGGATACGGAACACTGTTGGAAGTCAAGGGGGTGCGATGGCCGATGTTTACAGGCAGCGCTCGGTGGCTGAGCTCCAAATTATGGCAGAGGAACACGGACGAGACGCCAGGGGACTGAAAAAAGGTGAATTAATAAATCTCCTCCAAGCTATGGATGAGGAGATCGTGGATCGGGCCAGGGTTACAGATTTGCCCCAGGATGATTCCTACAGTAACCCTTCCAATGCGGTAGGATCTCCGCCACCGATTCAACCCGTGCCAGCTACCTCAAATATTGTGAATCAGCGGGTGGCCGACAGATTGGCGCTGGCCGGCCCAGACCCATCGCCTGACTTTAGGATAAGGACAATTCTTGCTGTGGAAAAGGAGTACCTGGAGGAGTTATCCCAAAATCGTTCAGGGCCCCCCAGTCACAGCAATGACTCCAGAATGGACTCATCGGATCACCACCGTCGCCTCCCCCATCAACTATTTAAAACTTTTGACGATGCAGGAGGGGACATTGATGGGTTTTTAAGGGACTTTAAGCGACAATGCCAAGTGATCCAGGTTAATCGCCAGGACTGGGTCCCAATCCTAGCAGGCAAGCTCACGGGGAGGGCTGCGGATGCATACCGTGCCATACCAGATGCTTGGATTACCGATTACCCCGAGGTAAAGCGAAGACTGCTCCAAAGGTATGCAGTGACCCCTGATGCATACCGGAGGCAATTCAGGGAAGGAAGCCGCCAACCTAAAGAAACCCACACGGAGTGGGTATACAAAATGGAGCGGGCATGCCGTAGCTGGTTGCAAGGGGCAGGGGCCAGGACCTGGGAAGACTGTTGTCAGCAAATTCTGTTGGAACAATTTTTCTATCAAGTTACCCCAGAGGTGCGGGATTGGGTCCATGATCAAGCACCCCGCACGGTTACCACGGCCGCAGAATTGGCCGACAAATTTGAAGAATCTAGACGGCGAAGCCCTCGAGGAAACACCCTTCTGGGGACCCCGGGATCAAGTAGTACCCGCTCGGCCGGAACCCCAGCTCCTGCCACTCGGACGGCTATCTCAGTTCCCACACGGGACACAAGTTACTTCCAGCCTCGGTCCAACTCCAGTCCTCGGTGCTATCAATGCCAGCAGTATGGTCACTTGCGTCCCAACTGCCCCCAGAACCGGACTGTGCAAAGACCCCCGGGTGGTTCTTCCAGGTGGAACTCTCAGCCCTCCCAAATGAGAGGGGCTCCCAGACCAATTCACTGTGTCAGTGAAGCAGTGGACACCGAGTCAGTTTGGCCTTCTCCCCAGGAAGTTGTGCGGGGCCCCACAGATCGGTCACCATGGGGCTATTACCATGAAGTTGCCCTCGCTCGGGAGGGGCCCTCCGACAATAGAAGCCATCATATGCAGCCCATTAAAGTGGATGGCTATCCCACGGAAGGACTAAGGGATTCCGGGGCCACACTCACCTTGGTGCAACCCGGATGCTTATTACCCCGCCACCGCACGGACCAGGTTGTGGAAGTCCGCGTAGCGGGTGGGAAAATATATCGCTTACCTATGGCCCGAGTACACCTGGACTGGGGTAGTGGACAAGGATACAAAAATGTTGGGGTGATGCCTGGATTGCCGGCGGATGTACTATTGGGCAACGACTTGGGCCGGTTGGAGAGCCAATTTACCGACCCACGACCGGAGGATTGCCAGGCCGTCACCCACTCACAAACCAGACAAGCAGTGGTAAGCCCCCCGACTACTCCACCTAGCCCCAGACCCGATGACCGGCCCTTCCAGTGGGTTCCCCCAGACGAGTTCCGGACGGCCCTACAGACAGATCCCACACTACAGGGGTACAGGGAACAGGCCGACACAGGGAGGACTGGCCCTAATGGGGAAGTTTTTAGCTGGGACAATGGACTGTTATATAGGCAGACTAGGTCCATGGGACAGGGACAGACAGAGGTTCTCAAAAAACAATTACTTGTCCCTGCGGCTCACCGAGCCGCCTTGCTGTCACTGGCTCATGAGGTGCCGCTGGCCGGTCACCTCGGAGCCAAGCGTACAGAACAGCGGCTCACCAGAGCTTTTTACTGGCCCCAACTGTCTAAAAATGTTAGCACGTTCTGCCGGACCTGTGACCTTTGTCAGCGGGTCGGCAAGCGTGGAGACCGCCCCCGGGCACCTTTACAGTCTCTTCCCATCATCGGGGTTCCTTTCCAACGCGTAGCTGTGGATATTGTGAGACCCTTGGCCAGGTGCAGCCGCTCGGGGAAAAAATTCATACTAACAGTAGTGGACTTCGCCACTCGGTACCCTGAGGCAGTTGCCCTGGCCAACATCACCGCAGAATCTGTAGCAGACGCACTAATTAAAATCTTCACCCAGGTTGGGTTCCCCCAGGAGATATTATCAGATCAGGGCACTCAGTTCACGTCTGAATTACTGGAGCAGGTATGGAAGTTGTGCGGAGTTAAAGCACTCCACACCACAGCATACCATCCCCAGACTAATGGGCTTTGCGAACGGTTCAATGGAACCCTGAAGCAAATGCTCAGAGCCTTTACGGACTCCCACCGAGATTGGGAGCAGTATCTGCCTCATCTCCTCTTTGCCTACCGAGAGGTGCCACAGGAGTCCACGGGCTTTTCTCCCTTTGAACTACTCTTTGGGAGACGAGTTCGAGGACCCCTGAATATCCTCCGGGAATACTGGGAAGGGAAGTGTGAGGCAGAGGAAACTCCCGCAGTAACATATGTGTTGGAGCTCCGGGAGCGCTTGGAGACTCTGATGGGCATGGCCCGACAGAACCTCCAAACCGCCCAGACCCGCCAGCAACAGTACTACAATAGGCAAACCCAGGACAGGGAATTTATCGTAGGGCAGAAGGTACTGGCCCTGCGGCCGGTCCGCCAAAATAAGCTTCAGACAGCCTGGGACGGTCCCTACCAGATAGTAGATCGTCAAGGGGAAACCACCTACCTAATAGCCAAGGGACCCCAGTTGAAGGACAGGCGGGTCTGTCACATTAATGCTCTGAAAGCATATGAGGAGCGGCCTGAGGAGATTCTGGCCATATGCACCTTGGCCAGTCAGGAAACTGAAGATAGGGAATTGCCGGACTTATTAGCGGACACCCACAGTACGGTTCCACTCAGCCCGGTGCCCCTAGGGGACCATCTTACCCCGGAGCAGCGGGTACAACTGCACAGTATTGTCACCCGGTGGCCCAATCTCTTCTCGGCTTTACCGGGTCGCACGACCCTAACAGAGCATAAGGTGGAAACCTTAACACAGACACCGCTCCGGCAACCCGCTTACCGGGTACCCGAGGCTGTCAAAGCCTCTATTCAGAAGGAACTTAGGGAAATGCAGGACCTAGGAGTCATTGAGGAGTCAGACAGTCCTTGGGCTTCTCCGGTAGTCCTGGTCCCCAAAAAGGATGGCACCACACGTTTCTGTGTGGACTACCGGCGACTCAATGACAAGACAGTAACCGACGCTTATCCCATGCCCCGGGTAGACGACCTCCTGGATAAACTTGCTGGAGCACGCTTCGTCACCACCCTAGACTTAAGCAAAGGGTACTGGCAAATTCCCATGGCTCCGGAGGCAGTGGCCAAATCTGCCTTCATCACCCCATTTGGCCTGTACCAATTCACGGTCATGCCATTCGGGATGAGGAATGCGCCCGCCACCTTCCAAAGGCTGGTGGATCACTTGCTGACGGGGGCACAGGAATTTGCTTGCGCTTATCTAGATGATATAGCGATCTTTAGTGAGTCCTGGGAGGAGCACTTGTTGCATGTGGAGGCAATCTTGGGGGCGCATACAGCAGGCAGGGTTGACCATACGGCCCGACAAATGTCAGTTTGGGATGGGGGAGGTTCAATATCTTGGCCACAGGGTAGGTAGCGGGTGTCAGAGACCTGAACCGGCCAAAATCGAGGCCATTGTAAACTGGCCTCAGCCCCAGACCAAAAAACAGGTCCTCGCGTTCCTGGGAACCTCGGGCTACTACCGTCGGTTTGTCCCCAGGTACAGTGACCTGGCGAAACCCCTGACTGATCTCACCAAAAAAGCCCTGCCCCGGGTAGTAAATTGGACCCCAGACTGCACCCAAGCATTCGAAGCCCTCAAGACTGCGCTAGGCAAAGGTCCTGTCCTCACTGCTCCCAACTTTAACCAACCCTTTCTGGTCCATACAGATTCCTCAAACGTCGGGTTGGGAGCAGTGCTAAGTCAAATGGACGCCACAGGGGCTGAGCATCCTATCGCATTTCAAAGTCGCAAGCTCCTGGACCGAGAAGTGGGATACTCCGCCATTGAAAAAGAATGTTTGGCACTAGTTTGGGCTATAAAGCGGTTTCAGCCCTACCTATATGGCCGAGAATTCACAGTACTCACGGACCATAACCCCCTTGTATGGCTGAATAGAACATCTGGGGATAATGGGCGCTTGCTGCGATGGAGTTTAGCTTTACAGCCCTACACTTTCACGGTTCAATACCGGTCTGGCAAACAGAACAGCAACGCTGACGGATTATCACGCCAGGAGGACATCTAAACAGCTAGGAGTACTACGGGGTTTTTCCAGATTGGAAATCCCAAGCCCTTCTCTGAAAACGGAGTGAAGGACTTGGATGCCCGAAAGGGGGGGTGATGTAACGGACCCTAGGCCGTTACTATGGAGGTTCACTTGGTTCACAAAAAAGACCTGACTTTCACCAAAGCGGCCAAAATGCAGAGGCTCCACTGAGTCTGAGTTCCCATTGTTTCCATGTTTACCCCGTCCCTTATCCATGAAGTTCAGCCCTTTGTGACATTGTGTGCCCATTGTTGCTAAATTTAATCATGTTAATTTAATTATAGAATGTTTTGTGCCCTTTTGTTAAGGGTTTGACTTGATGCAATTAACTCTGCTTAAAAGAGCTGAATTCAGCCAAAATAAAGTGTGTTCAGTTTTGGAACCTGACTGGCGTGCTGTGTCGTTCGTTTGGGGTGGTATCAAGGGTCTTCTTTTGACCCCCATCCTGGGATAGCTGGAGTGGAGCACCGGAGACATCACCCTTCCCTGGCGGCCCCTGCAAGAGAGAGACCCGGCATAGCAGGCTAAGTCAATCTGAGGACTTAGGATCCTGTTACAAGGCCATGCAACGATTCTTAGGTTTTGCTAACTATTATAGGAAGTTCATCAAGAACTTTTCCACGATTGTAAAACCACTATCAGATTTGACTCATAAGGGCGCTTCTCCCTCTCAGTGGTCTGAGGC
Source organism: Rhinophrynus dorsalis (assembly GCA_037306005.1). Taxonomy (NCBI): domain Eukaryota; kingdom Metazoa; phylum Chordata; class Amphibia; order Anura; family Rhinophrynidae; genus Rhinophrynus; species Rhinophrynus dorsalis. Next base: position 186,037,712 of record CM074720.1, on the reverse strand, counting down.
AGCTGAAGACGCATTTGTTACCCTGAAATCTGCCTTTGCATCTGCTCCTATACTGTCCCACCCTAATCCCTCCCTGCCGTTTACTTTGGAGGTTGACGCTTCAGAAGTTGGGGTTGGGGCAGTGCTCTCCCAACGTCCTGTGGGTGGTGGCACCTTAAAACCTTTTGGGTTTTTCTCTAAGAAATTGTCCAGCGCCCAGAGTCATTACGAGATTGGCGACAGGGAACTGTTGGCCATCATACTAGCTCTGAAGGAGTGGCGACACCTCTTGGAAGGCACTCAGACTCCAGTGCTAATTCTTACTGACCATAAGAATTTAACCTATCTCTCCGAAGCCAAAAGACTGTCTTCTCGACAAGCCAGGTGGGCGCTGTTTTTGTCCCGATTCAATTTCCTAGTATCCTATCTTCCTGGCTCGAAGAATATCAAGGCTGATGCTTTGTCACGTCAGTTCGCTTCTGACACTGAGAGGGAGGAAGTCCCGGTACCCATCATTCAGCCAGATCAGATCCTGGCTACTATTCGTACCACCATAACCTCGCCTCTGGGGGAGGAGATACTGGCATCACAATCACGGGCACCTCCTGAAACCCCAGTGGGGAAGTGTTTCGTAGATGAGTCATTCCGTGTCTGTCTGTTGGAGACTTATCACGCTTCTAAAGCGGCTGGGCATATTGGTAGGGACCAACTAGTATGGTCCCTCTCGCAGCTATTTTGGTGGCCTACTTTGAGAGCCGACTGCGCCGCGTTTACGGCAGCTTGTACCACTTGTGCCCGTGCCAAGACTCCTAGGCATCTCCCCGTGGGCTTATTGCAACCGGTGCCTAACGGAGACCGTCCTTGGTCTCATGTATCCATTGACTTCTTGGGAGAATTGCCGGCCTCTAGAGGTTACACGTTCATTCTTATGGTGGTCGATAGATTCTCTAAGATGGCACATTTTGTGCCTCTGACTGGCCTTCCATCGGCCCAGGAATTGGCTATAGTTTTTGCCAGAGAGGTGTTCCGTCTGCACGGAGTACCCAGAGTGATTGTCTCCGACCGTGGGAGCCAGTTCGTTTCTAGGTTTTGGAGGGCATTTTGTGGTCAGATGGGCATCCAATTGTCATTTTCCTCCGCCTACCATCCCCAGACGAATGGGGCCGCTGAGCGTGCCAATCAGGGACTGGAGCAGTTCCTGCGCTGCTTTGTCACCGATCATCATGATAATTGGGCTGACCTGTTGCCATGGGCGGAGTTTGCCAGAAACTGTGCGGTTAACTCATCGTCCGGGAGCTCCCCGTTTCTCGTTAATTATGGTTTCCAGCCTTGTCTGCTCCCGGATTCCTTTCAGGCGCAGCAGATTCCTGCTTTGGACGAGCATTTGGCACAACTTCGTTCCACTTGGGCACAGGTTGAGAGGTCCCTCAGTCAGTCATTCAGGCGGCAGCAACGGCACGCTTATCGCAGACGCCTTCCAGCGGTCTCATTTCAGGTTGGGGACAGGGTATGGCTGTCATCCAGAAACCTCAATTTACAAGTGCCGTCCAACAAACTGGCTGTCCGGTTAATTGGTCCATTTAAGATTATCCGCAAGATTAATCCGGTTTCTTATGCTCTGGAGGTTCCACCCTCAATGCACATTCATAATGTGTTCCATGTGTCACTCCTGAAACCCTTGGTGTGCAATCGTTATACTACTACTCCTGTGATTCCTGGGCCGGTGGACATCCAGGGCCAAGAAGAATATGAGGTCCAGAGTATTATTGATTCCAGGAGATTTAGAGGAAAGCTGCAATATTTGGTTCATTGGAAGGGCTATGGCCCTGAAGAACGTTCTTGGGTTGATCAAGGGGATCTCCATGCACCTCGATTAGTATGCAGCTTGCACTCTAAATATCCTTTGAAACCCAGACCTCAGGCAGGGAGAGGGGGCCTTTGAGAGGGGGGTACTATCACAGTGCCTGTGATTCCTGTCACTCTCAGTTGTGGCTGTCACTGATTTGCTGACTGGGTTTGACCCGCCTCCTGATGACCTTTTTTATACCTGGCTATCACATCTGTCAGATGCCCTTTCGTGGTGTTCCTGAGCCAGTAGTGCTGTTGCTGTGTTCCTGTATTCTGAGTTCCTGTGTACCGATTCGGCTTGTCCTGACTATTCTCCAGTGTTCCTGCTTGTGTATGACCCGGCTCGTCTGCGTACCACCCTTGGATCCCGACCCGGCTAGACTGACGTTCCTGCTTGTGTATGACCCGGCTTGTATGACTGCTCCGACCCGGCCCGGCTGACTTCCTGCTCCGAAGATCGACTTCCAGCTTGTTCCAGTGACCTGCGTTCCAGTTGTCGCTGCCGCGACATTATCAGTCTCTGTTGCCAGCTTCAGTGTGACTGCCTTGCCTGGTGTTACCCTCGACTAGTGCTGTGCCTCGCTGCCTGTGCAGAGCTGTGTGTGAATCTGTGTGCCTTCCTCTCAGTGCAGAGCCTTCCAGTAGCGCTGAAGCCTCGAGTAAACGTGCTTTTTAACTCTTGCAGTGCTGCCTCGATTTCACTCTCTCTATCTCCAGTACGAGCCTCGATATCCGTGATACTGCTGCTGAGTTGGCTGCTCACCGTCGGCAACTCTAGTCCTCCATTGCAGAGTAGTCACATTGTTTGGGCCGTTTGGGCGCCTAAGGCTCTCCGGTGTCGGTTACCGGCGATATCCGTATATAGAGTGGTGGCAGTAAGGCTTCAGTGTTGGCTTATCCGGTAGTACGCCCGAGGGGGCTAGTGGCTCTTGCATTCATATTCCAGCATTCGACTAAGCTTGAGGAGGCTGTTAGCTCTTGCATTGCCGGCCGGTTCCCGTTACGCCTGTGGGGGCTATTTGCACTTGCACAAACCAAAGCAGTTCCAGTAACTACGCCCGTGGGGGCTAAGTTGATTCCTATTCTGCTTAATATCCAAACACCTTGGCAAGGCAGTTCGGTCTTCAGTACTTGATGAACTTTGTCTATCCAGCACAGCCTTTTAACATCCAGGGCGTGTCAAACCTCCACATCTGAGACGGACTGCTATCTAGACATTAACCCCTTGGGGGTTCATATCATCCAATTGCATACTGTCTTGCATGTAAATCTATTGTGCTATTACTATTGTAATATCTCAGTTTACTTGATCTGTATATTACCTACCGCCACTAGAGGGCGAACTTGAGCATTATTTACTTTAAATAAAGTGTGTTTTATTTTCACTTACTGGTCTGAGAGTCCTAAAAACCGTTACACATATCTTATAATACTGAGTCTGAAGAATATCCCAGAAAAGCCTGTATAGCTGTCCCTACACGTACGTGTCTGGCAGCCAGTACAGTCGGGGAGTACCCACATGTGGGGTGATTGAAGAGGTGGTGGTTTTGAGAGCCATATTGATCTGCACTAGGGCGCTTCATGTGTTTGTCTCCCGTACATGTGTTCCCCAATTGAATATTTACAACCCCCATCACCAGCGGCATTCACCCATACTTTGGACTTCATTTCTTGTGGTCTGTTTGTGCAGCTGATTGGCTTACAACTCTCATGAGCTGGACAATTTCTATTTGAGGATGATCTGAGTCTTAGTCCTGTAGCTGAGGAGCCATAGGTTGGCCTACCTTTTATTACAATTTATCTGGGCAATTCTTATTCATAAGAAAGACACCTTACCTAAACCATAGTGGGATGGATCTCTCCTGACATTTGTTAGAAAATAAAATGCTTGCCTTGTACACCTGACTGAGATCCATTAATAACAGAACTGCATGTCTGCAGGCATCGTTAATGCGCTCTCCTCTGATTGTACAAAAGGACCAATGGAGCTCAATGGGGCCTCAGTATACTATAATGGCCCACACTTTCTGGGGGTCCTGTAAACTAGCACGCCTCCCCTGCATCACAGGGCCCTCCACTATGCCCCTCTGTATAGTTACAGGACACACAGACTTGGCACTTTGTACCACCAGAACAGTGCAGGGTTTAGCAACTCCAGAAGAACTTTTAACCCTTTGAGTGCCAGAGGGCTATGTAAATCATTGCAAAGCAATGTGTTGTGTTAACCCTTTGAGTGCCACAGGGGTACATTACAGCAAACAGAAATTAATTTAACTACCTGAACTTTGAGTTACCCTTGGTGTAAAAAAGATTGTGTTGTACATATGCCGAACTTCCTCTGAAAGCAACTGAGAAGGAGATGAAATGAGGGGTGTAAGAGCAGTGGCGAAGGCAGAGATGGTAGCAGGGACAGCAGACCTCTACAGCCTATAGCAGGAAAGACTTTCGTACAGAGGGAAATCAGTAGCCTACGGAGTATAGCGGCAAAGGTGGCGAGAACATGACCGAGAACAGAGAGACGGGCATGCGACTTGGAGCTGTGTTTCACACAGGAAGTGGTACAGAGGATGCGTCGATAGGAGGTGGGACAATATTTTGTTGTGTGGTTGCAAGGATGAAGGCAGTATGTCGGCCCTTGAGGTCATAAAAAGATTATGGAGGGAAATGGCAAGAAAAGAGGCCACTGTGTGCACGTATTAACCATTCGAGTTTCAGAGGGGCACTCAGAGTTAATGTTGCTTAATCAGGGGTCAGTATAAATGTAATTAAAAAAAAGAATACCCATCACTGTTGCGATATATATAATATAGATAGCATTATTAATGAAAATGTGTTACCTCAGAGCCAGGTAATGGAGGGAAGAGAGAGAGTGCAAGAGAAGGAGAAGGTGTGAGATCATGTGTGGGAGGGGATTGATAGGGTGTGGGAGTGGGTGCGGGAGACAACTGCAGCAGTGGTATATGGGCAGTGGAATGGGAGAGATGGTATGTGGAGAGAGCTCTGTATTGTAAATGAGGTGAGGTTACCTTCAGAACGGATAGCTGGTGATGCAAAGAGAATGGTGGGGTAAATGTAATGTACAAGAAGAGTGGATAATCTTCAAAGGATACATTAGTGAAGCATAGAGTGTGTGAGAAAGATATATTCGTATAGCGTGATGCAATAATGGAGAGATTTTGGCAGGAGAAGGCATGAGATTGCCAGCCTTCTCCACTTATTAATACAGATTGGTAATATTTGATTTGAATAAAAAACAGATTTCTCTGTTGTCCAATATATCTTACAGGTAACTCTGTGAAGGCGACTGCCCCTTTAAATAGGCAGGAACAATTATTGTAAAGAATGCAGGGTGGAGCCTTCCTTCCGTCCTTAGCTGGCCACCAGCCAATCCCTAACCAGTTAGATTTGTTCCTTGATCAGACGAGGCAAGAGAACAGTTCTGTTTAGTTTTTAGTTAATTTTATTGCTTCTGTTAGATATGGGGTGTAGAATGTCAGGTGTTGTTTGCAAACCTTCCAGCCCTGGGGGAAAACCTTGTGCTATGTCTTTTCCCTAGGAGTTGCCCACTGAGGCTTCTCCTTTACTCAAGGGTAATCTGAAGACAGAAGACCTGCAAAAAAGGTGAGCAACCCTTTGAATGCTGAGGTCCACTTGTCCCACTGCTTCTCCTCCTCACAGGGGTCTCCTTTAGGAGTTTCTACACACCCATACTCCTACACTCATTGGGTTTATCTTATGGGCCTATGGGGGTCTTTGGAACATTTGGGGTTTTCTGTGGTACTTTAACCCTTTCCTTGCCAGGTTTGGTGTCTTGGAAGATGTTTTTACCCATTTCCCTTTGAGGTCAGTGTTTTCTCATCATTTTATATGCGTTTGCTGTGTATTTTTACAACTTTTAGCACACTTTTCTAAATTTTCATTTATTGAACTCACACACTTCACTGCATGGCCGCAATGCTCCATTCATCTCTATGGGACAGTTTCATTTGGGACATATCTCTGCAACCGCTCCACGTACCGAGTTCAGAGATGGTTCATTCTTCTTGTCTGCCCCTGTCCTACACTCCGGTGCATGTTCTGAGTGTCTTGGGGGCTAGGAGGCCTTCGGGCACTGTTTTTTGGGTACTTTGAGGGGGAAACTAAATTTCCCATAAAAGCACGTTTCGCGGGCTGTTTCCTGATTGGCTGCTGGTTCGGACACCATTTTCCTTCTTTCTTCTCATGAGTATCCTAAGCAGGGCTTGGATCCTTCCTCTCTCCTCAGCAGATTAACCCTTTGCTTGCAAAATAAGTGTGTTTTAACTCTTTCTGGGGTGAATTATTGATCTGGGACACACAGTATTGGGTTTATTCTTTATACTATCAGGCATTTTGGCTCCTGTTAGGATGTCAGACCCGTACTGACCTGGTCCTAGACCTAAGACTAAGGATACTGGAGTGTCTGTGACCCCCCATTATGCATTGTTCCTTATGTCAATCAGGGCTCCCTAGGAAATACTCTGGTCACTTACGCCCTTCATGTGCCATGGCCCCTGTGTTTCCGCCAGGGCCTTCCAGCTATGACCAAGAGCAACCTTGTGTGCAAGATTTCAAATCTACTTTGTCGGCTTCCATTGCACCTCCATGGGATCCTCCAGGCTTGAAAGCCCTCCACATTATTGTGGTCTATAGTACCTAAACCTCAGGGGTTCCCTGATGCATCAGATTCCTCTCATGAGGAATTATTAGTGGATTCAGATGAGGGTGACCTGAGGGGGTTTACTCCCAATTTTATGGGGACCCTTTTGAGGCTGACCCTGAGCCCTCTGCTGAGGGTCTCATCAAGGCTGTTCTGGATACCCTGAACATTCCCTCTGTTTCTGAAGACCCTCAGACTACTTCTGATGTCTTCCAAAGGTGTAAGAAACATTGCACTGTCTTTCCACCTAATCCCACTCTTGATCAGGTTGTCCTAGATGTGTGGAAGACCCCTGACAAACGTCTTTTCTTGCCAAAGAGATTTGCTAAGCAGTACCAATTCTCCGAGGTGGCCTTGGCTCATTGAACTCTCCCTCCTAAGGTGGATGCTCCTATCTCTAGGCTTTCCAAATCCATGACTATGCCTGTGGTGGATGCTTCTGCTCTCAAGGACTTGAGCGACAGGAAGCTTGAGGCTATTTTGAAGGCCACATTTGCGGCCACTGGGGCGTCTGTGTGTCCTACCTTCGCTTCAACTTGGGTAACTAGGGCTATTGCTATATGTATGTAACAGCTAACTGATGTGGTTCATTGTGGTGCCCCCTCAGCTGACCTGCTGCAGCTTGTGGCTAACATTTCTAAAGCTCAGCATTATGTTACTGACACTATTTTTGATGCTCTCAGGCTTGAGGCTAAGGCCTCTGCCTTGGCTGTAGCAGCCAGATGTTCCCTTTGACTTAGGATCGGTCTGCTGATTCAATTTCCAAGAAATCTTTGGTTTCGCTTCCCTTTTTGGGCACTTCCCTCTCTGGTACAGAGTTGAAGACTCTTATCTGTGAGGCTATTGGAGGCACTGTCTTTTTTGTGCCTACCAGGGTGGGGTGCATGGGATGACCCCGATGGTTCCTTAAGCCCTGCGCTCCTCCACCAAGCCCAAACAACAGTGGAGGCACAAGCAGCCCTCCACCAAGACCAAATCCACCAAACCTTCGGCATGACTCACCTAACCCCGGTCCGCCTGCGCCAATGGGTGGCCCACTGCACCACTTTCTCAGTATCTGGACAGACACTGAGGCAGATCCGTATTTTTTATGGTGGTTTACAAAGGGTACAGGAGTGGTCTCCAAGAAGGATGGCGGCTACTGTCCCATTCTCAAGGATCTCAATTCCTTCGTGGTCAAGACTCATTATTACCAGGAGCCCTTAAGGTCTATGATTGGTTTGATATGTCCTGGGGAATTTCTGGCTTCCTTGGACTTCCAAGATGTCTACCTGCATATCGCCATTCATCTGGAGAGCCGGCAGTACCTCAGGTGTTCTTGCGACAAGGGATACTTCCAGTTCTCGGCTCTCCACTTTGGTCTGACCACAGCCCCACAGGTGTTCATCCATGTCCTGGGTGCATTACTTTCTGTCATGCACGAGAGGGGTATCCAGGTGACTCCATGCATGGAAGATTTGCTCTTGAAAGCCCCATCTGTGGAGCTCCTTCAGCACCAAGTTCAGGGCTGCATCCACATTCTCACCCATCATGGGTGGGTTATGAACATGGACAAGTCAGACCCAATTCCTTCTCAGAAATTGGTCTTCCTGGGTCTGCTCTTCGATACCACACAAGGCATGGTGTTTCTGACGACGAGGTGGTTCAACATATCACCTGCAAGGTTTCCTCTGCCCTGGCGTGCGAGTCCATTTAAGCCAATAAGTTGACTTCTCTTGTGAGGAAATTGATTTCCACGATCAAAGCGGTTCCCTTTACCATGGTTCATGTGAGGGAACTGCAGCAGTTTGTGATTCAGGCTTGCAAGGAGAACACGGACCTCTTGAGGCTGTAGCTCTCTCTTCCCTTGCATGTGGAGCAGAGTCTTCCTTGGTGGTTGAATCTTTCGAACCTGCAAAAGGGAAGACAGATGTGGTCCTATTCTGGACCATGGTGACGATAAATGCCAGTCTCTCCGGTTGGGAGAGGTCCTGGGTCATCTGAATGTCCAGGGTTGGTGGTCCACGGAAGAGTCTCTCCTACCCATCAATGTTCTGGAACACCAAGTGATATTCCTTGCTCTGGGGTATTGGTTGTCTCATCTCAAACGCTGTTTGGTTTGCGTCAAGTCTGACAACACTACGGCCATCAACAAGCAAGGCGGCACCAGAAGTCTTGCTGTTTAGTTGTAGGTCAAGGCTATCTTAACCCTTTAAGCACCATTGACATGCCAGAACCATCACGGCAGTCCAGCACTTAAGGTCCTGGCACGGCATGGAGTTCAGGGCTCCCGGCGCGGCTGCACTACTCTCTGGAAGCCCTGAACCAGAAGATTTAAAAAAAAAAAAAAAAAAAAAAAAAAGCCCTGTGGTCCTCAAGTGCCGGCCGTGCATGCGCGCACTGGTCCTTAAGGGGTTAACCATGTTCTTGCCATCTCTGCAGTGCATATTCCAGTCTTAGCCGACTTCTTAAGTTGACACACTGGAATGGGAGCTTCACCGAGAGGTGTTTGACCTCATAGTCCAGAAATGGGGACTTCCCTGAATCAACCTGATGGCGACCAGACACAACAGGAAGGTTCCGACGTTTTGCTTCTGCTAGAAGGATCAGTCTGGCTCTCTAAGTGTATGCTCCTTCAATCCCTTGGCAGATTCCTCTGGCCTACATTTTTCCTCCTCTCCCCCTGCTTCCCAGGGTTCTGAGAAAACTACGGATGGAGAGTACTCCGGTCATTCTAAATGCTACATACTGGCCCTGGCAACCTTGGTTTCTAGAGCTATTGGACCTGTCTGTCTGCAAACCGTTTGGCTTCCATGCAGACCGGATGTGGAACGTCTGGGTTTGACGGCTTCGTGTTTGAATCCTCTATATTAAGGAGGAAAGGTTTCTCTTCTGGTAGCAACTATGATTCAGGCTAGGAAACCAGTTTCTCCTAAAGCCTATCACAGAATTTGGTCTACATTTCTCTCTTGGTGTGTGGACAGGGATCTTCCCTCACAAGTGTTTGATTTCCGACTGTCCTGTCCTTTTTACAGGATGGTGTGAACTAGGGTATTAGCCTGAGTTCTTTAAAGGTTCAGACGTCTGTGCTCTGTCTTTTTTCAGAGGCGCCTCTCCATCCTTCCGGATTTCAAGGTTGTCTTTCAGGGTGTCACTTATGCTTTCCCTTCCTTTAAGCATTACACTCCTCAGGGGAACCTTAATCTGGTTCTGGGAGTCTTGCAGCGGCCTCCCTTTGAGTCATTGGCTACTATTCTGCTTGACTTGGAAGACGGCCTTTAAATTCTGTGTGCACCTCACTGTGTCGGTTTGCCAGACTGATGCACTCTTTGTCATCCCTGAGGGTCCCAGGGCTGGTAAGGCTGCGTCCAAGGTGACTATTGCATCATGAATCAGGTCTACCATTTGTAAGGCCTATGAAATTTGGAAGAAACCTGTTCACTTTCGTGTCACAGCTCATTCCACTAGGTCTGTTGGGGCCTCCTGAGCCTATAAGAATCAGGCCTCGGCTGATCAGCTGTGCAAGGCGGCCACTTGGTCGTATGTACACACCTTTATTAAACACTATCGTGTTGATGTTCTGGCTTCGGCTCTTTACCTCTTTTGAAGTGCATGCAGTCCAGCTCTTTCCCCTGTCCCTCTCCTGGTAGCCGTGATTTACAGACCACCAAACAACCCTTCCTCCTTTCTCTCCGAATTTGAAGCTTGGCTCTCTGTCTTTCTGTCCTTAGACTCTCCCACATTACTCCTTGGCGACTTCAACCTACAAGTTGATGCTGCCTCCTCCTCTAGTGCTTCCCGATTTTCTCTACCTGACCTTGTCCTATGGCCTTCAACAGTGGACTTCTGCCAGCCCTCACAGGGAAGGTCACTGGCTAGATCTAGTTCTCACCAGAAACTGTTCAGCCTCTGACTTCACAATTTCCCCATTTCCGCTCTCTAATCATCATCTTATCGCCTTCACACTCTCTCACACACCTTCCCCTGCCCTCCATAAATCACCCTTCCTAACCAGGGACCTACACGCAGTCAAACTACCAGACCTGGCATAGACTGTGCAGACTTCCCTCTCTTCTCTCTGCCGTACTACTACTAACACAGACACTCTGGCCCACGAATTTAACACTTCATTAACATCTTCCTTGGACCTGCATGCTCCCCTCCAACGTCGACACTCCTGCCCCAGGAAATCCAAACCCTGACTAAATTCAAAAATCCACATGCTACACACCTGTTGTCGAGCTGCAGAACATCTGTGGTTAAAGTCTCATTCTGTTTGCTGACTTCAACTATTATAAACGCATGTTATCCTGTTTTAATACAACTCTCACTTAGACTAAACAGCACTACTTCTCCAACCTCATCACTATCCACAAATCTAACCCATGTGACCTCCTTAAAATCTTTGATTCTCTTCTCAAACCCCCAACCTTAAACTGCTCCTCCTCCTCCAACACTCCACAGGACTTTGCAGAGTTTTTCAAAAATAAGGTACAGTCTATCCAACAAACCATATCCTCTTCATCCTCTCCTCCTGTCCCCCTGGTTCCTAGTCCACCTCGAGCAACTTTCAGCTCGCTCTCCCCTATAACAGTGGAGGAGGCATCTCTTTTACTATCATCCTCTCCACCCACTACCTACCCCTCAGATCCCATGCACTCTCACCTTATTAAGGCTCTGACAACTACTCTTTCTCCCAGCCTTAATAATATCTTTAACTCCTCTCTTTCTACCGGAACTTTTCCATCGTCATTCAAACATGCAATAGTCAGACCGATACTCAAAAAACCCTCATTTGAACCCACCTGTCTTTCAAATTACGGTCCAGTTTCACTCCTTCCCTTTTCATCTAAGATTTTGGAACGCCTTGTATTCTCTCGCTTAATCTCTTTTCTCAGCTCAAACTCTGTTGTTGATCCATTACAGTCAGGTTTATGTTCCAACTATTCCACAGAGACAGCCCTAACAAAAATTTCTAATGACCTAGACATAGCAAGGGAAAAAGGACAATTCAGTATACTAATCTTACTAGATCTATCAGCTGCTTTTGACACTGTAAACCATGCAATCCTAGTGGACATACTGCACACCCTTGGCATCCATGACACACCTCTAAAATGGGTTTCCTCTTATCTCTCTAAACGTACTTTCAGTGTTTCTTTTGCTAACGCTTTCTTATTTCCCCATGACCTCACAATAGGTGTTCTCAGGGATCAGCTCTGGGACCACTTCTCTTTTCCCTCTACACCCTCTCACTTGGTGACTTCATCTCATCTCTTGGCTTTAATTACCATCTGTATGTGGTCACACACTAATCTCTCTCTTTCCCTGACCACACTCCAGCTGTGCAGTCTCGAGTCTCTTAGTGTCTGTCAGCTATTTCATCATGGATAGCCCACCACCATCTTAAACTCAATATGGCCAAGACAGAGCTGGTTGTGTTCCCTCCTAAAACCCATCCACCAACCCCCTTCTCCATCACAATAGACAACCCTGCCATACACTCAGTACCCAAAGCGCACAGTCTTGGGGGTCATACTTAATTCTAAATTAACTTTCTCCCCCAATATCCAAGCTATCACCAAAACATGTTGCTTCTTCCTGCAAAAATATTGCCAAAATACGTCCTTTCCGCTGATTGTTAACTGCAAAAACTCTATCTCAGACACTCATTCTCTCCAGACTTGACCACTGCAACATTCTGCTCTCTGGTCTTCCTGCTTCTCATGTGTCTCCACTTCAATCTGTTATCAATTCGGCCGCAAGAATCACCACATTTGCTCCCAGATACCTTCCCTCTCATCTCCTCCTAAAATCCCTCAATTGGCTACCTATAAAGTATTTCTTACAAGACTCTCCTCCTCTCCTGTAAGTGTCTCTGTTCTTCAGCACCCTCTTACATTTCTTCTCTTATCTCCCACTACACCCCTTCCCATCCCCTACGGTCTACCCAATGGTTCTTCTTGTCTTCTCCCTACACAACTTGAGCCATTTCATGGCTACAAACTTTCACTGGCTGCCACTCAACTTTGAAATACCCTCCCTATCACCATTCACCAGTCATCCACACTCATCACTTTCAAGCATCTCCTCAAAACCCACCTGCACAAGGAGGCATCTCAATAGCAATATCCTCTTCTTGCACACCAATAGTCACATCAGAATCCTTCTGCACTTCCTTCACCACACCTTGTACTTGCACTTATAATCATCCTCCTACTGTTTTGTATGTCATCATGAACTCTAATTAGATTGTAAGCTCCTTGGGGCAGGGTCCATTTCCTAGTGCATGATTCCCTTGCTGCACTTTCTAACACAAATAATGCACTGATTGCACTTCAGCTTAATGCTCTTAACCCTGTTCTGTATTTTTGTATATTATTTCAACTTCTGTTAAGCGCTATGTACATGATTGGCGCTATATAAATAAACATACATACATACGTTTCCCACCACTGGGAAACTCAATTTTTGTACATCCGAGTTACCTGTAAGCTATATTGGACAACAGAGAAAATAGGATTTTGGTCTTACCTGTTAAATCCTTTTCTCTTAGTCCATATAGCTTACAGGTCTCCCACCCTGTCAAGGGACCATGCTTGGTTCTCCTGTGGCTGGATGTTGGGAGTCCTTTCGGGTTCATGCTCACAGGAGTCTTTTCTCTTTTCCTTCTTGCTCTCTTGCTAGCTGGGTTAGCGTCCAATCTAAATGGAAGGGGACTAGTTAGTCACCAGCTAAGGAAGAGAGGAAGGCTCCACCCTGCATTCTTTGCAAGAATTGTTCCTGCCTACTTAAAGGGGCTGTCCCCTCCCAGATTTACCTGAAAGTTAAGAATTAACAGGTAAGGTATCCTCTTTTAAAGGGATAGTAGCGTTTCATAATAAAAGCAGCTCTAATTAATCTTCATAGTATTTAGGCCTTGAAGAGTGTTATTTGAATTCTGTCAGAGTTGTAGTTCAAGAGTAATTAAATGATAAAGTATTCCTCTTCCGTCCCTTTTACTGATGTAACACTGCTCAGCTTAGAGGAGAAGGGAGTGTCCAGGTAGATTGCAGAGAGGGACAATCTTCAATTAAGATAAGGGAAAAAGCTGAAAAACCTGTCAAGGGGGGCAGGGTTTTCATTGTTCTCACAGTAGAATATTGACCCTTGATGTGAGCTGTCTGGTTTATGGACTGCATTCCACATCTGAGGAGTGGGGGCTTACACTAGGTAAAAGGGACGGGTGGGGGAAACTTTCTTTCAATTACTCTATATGACTCAAATTCTATGAGGATTAATTGGAGCTGCTCTTTTTGTGAAACATTACTATCACTTTAAGCTTCCAACTAATATTCCAGCGAGTTTCGTGTATGCACTGACACTTCTTTGGGGTAAAAAGTGGAAAGGCTGAGTCTTTGTTAGCGTTCTTATAAATGGTGCCAAAAGTAACATAGCGCATTATGGGATATAGATTATTAAAGTGACTACTCATGAAACAAGCTGGTAATACAATGAAATAAACGATTAACCCTAAATGAGTGTAAGGAACTGGATGCAAGATGCTCAATATGTGTGATTATGCCAATAAAACTATTTGGAAATAAAATGAAAGAAAAAACATGAAACAAAATTTAATAAAAATAAATGTAAGAATAAAAATAATTATAGATAAAAATAAAAAATGATAATTAAAAATATAAATGGGAGTAGAGATAAAAATAGAAATAAACAAAAAACAATTAAAAATAAAAGTGTGAATGTAAATAAGTGTAATGGAAATAAAATAAAAATAAATTATATAGTGAAATAAAAAATGGAACTAAAATAGAAATAAACTAAAAAGATATACACAAAATATATGTTGAAAGAAATATTTGATATTTTGAGACCAAAGGGGACAAGAAAAAGACCACGTAAGAAGACCACTTCTGGTAACTTGAGAAATGGGATATAAAATAACGTTTTAAACCGTGTGAAAAAAGAGAAAAGCTAATAGTGATAATTACATTTGTGGTCAGGGCCTATAGCCGTTTGCTAGTACATCATAAGAGGTGTGGCTTAACCTTGGCTTATGAAGCCTGGTAGAAAGTACGACGAGGCGAGCCAATTAGATGGCTGCCTAATGGAGTAGTTTATTTTGAGGGTGGGTCCCTGAGGTGGGGCTCAATCAAGGCTGAGCCCTGATGAGTGGTTTGGCCTGGTGTTTGTAGTGCTACGGCCCCTCCCACAAATACAGGCCTAGTCTACCACTTGTGGTCAGGGCCTATAGCCGTTTGCTAGTATGTCATAAGAGATGTGGCTTAACCTTGTGTCACGGTTTATGAAGACTCTCAGACTTAAGGTTTGGTAAAATAACTTAACTTTATTAAAAGTTAAAGGCAGTCCCCGTAGGGTAAACATACATAACAATACAACAGTAATATAACATATAATAGGTTCTACCGGCCTTGCCTAAATACCGGGCAAGGCAACCCAAGTGACAGTTTTAATGACATGTACCGGTTCTACCGGCCTTACCAATACCGGGCAAGGCAGCCCCCACGGAATGCTGAATGTAGTCTCTACCGGCCCTGCCAATACCGGGTAAGGCAACCTTAAAGATGGTGAATTACAAGGTTCTACCGGCCTTACCAATACCGGGCAGGGCAGCCCAGAGGAGTACTGGAGTAGGCTCTACCGGCCCTGCCAATACCGGGTGAGGCAACCTACAGGATGGTATCGTCAAGGTTCTACCGGCCTCACCAATACCGGGCAGGGCAGCCTGAGCAAGTAGACCAGCTGTCAGGTGACTAAGACAGCATAGAGCATAAGTATAGAGGTCTTACTCAGCAGGAGTCTATTGCCAGGGATACTCAGACAACTGCAAGGAAGTGGACAGCGACTGACCACAGTACTGGATGTTCAGGAGCAAACCAACGTCCGCACGTTGGGACTAATGGTAATAGCGCCACCAGGTTTAATGGAGCAAACCAGCGACCGCACGCTGGAACCAACAATGTATATCGCAACCAGGTTTAGTGGAGTAAACCAGCGTCCGCACGCTGGGACCAACAACGTATATCGCAACCAGGTTTAGTGGAGCAAACCAGCGTCCGCACGCTGGAGCCAATAATGTATCTCGCAACCAGTTTAGTGGAGTAAACCAGCGTCCGCACGCTGGGACCAACAATGTATATAGCAACCAGGTTTAGTGGAGTAAACCAGCGTCCGCACGCTGGGACCAATAATGTATAATGCAACCAGGTTTAGTGGAGTAAACCAGCGTCCGCACGCTGGGACCAACAATGTATATCGCCACCAGGTTTAGTGGAGTAAACCAGCGTCTGCACGCTGGGAGCAACAATGTATATTGCAACCAGGTTTAATGGAGTAAACCAGCGTCCGCACGCTGGGACCAACAACGTATATCGCAACCAGGTTTAGTGGAGGAAACCAGCGTCCGCACGCTGGAGCCAGTAATGTATCTCGCAACCAGTTTAGTGGAGTAAACCAGCGTCCGCACGCTGGGACCAACAATGTATATAGCAACCAGGTTTAGTGGAGTAAACCAGCGTCCGCACGCTGGGACCAACAATGTATGATCATCAGCGAGAACAGCAATGTCGCCAGAGCGACGGCTGGAGCTGGAGATTCAGGAACTCAGTAAGATTAACCCGCGAGGTGCTGAAACAAAGGAACTCTGGAACAGAGGAACACTAGCATACTGGAACACAGGATCAGCAAGTACAGCAGGAACAGGCCCAGAAGCCTGACAAGCAGGTCAGGCAGAGTGAAGTCAGAAACACCACGAAAGGGCAACCTGGAAGTGCTCAGCCTGGGTTTAAAAAGGCTGTGTGAGGAGGGCTAATCACAGACAGCCAATCATGATACTCAGCAAGTGACTGACACTGAACAGCACCAATCACGGGCACCGTGATACCTTGGCTTAAGAAGCGTGGTAGAAAGTACAATGAGGTGAGCCAATTAGAGGCCAAAAGGTATTTAATTGACTTGTGAAAAGATGACAGTTAGTGGGAGAGAGAGACGAGAGTGCTGAGTGTATTTAGTGTGTGGGTTCTGGTATGTATCTGGTGAAACAGGATGATATAGAACAGCCTAGTGTGAATGATGTATGGAGGTACTTGATTCTTGGAAGCCTCTCTTGCGGCTCCAATTCTGGAAGAGCTGCCTGAGTAGAGCATGGTGTTATAATCTGATGTTTGAGGAAGTAGTGTAGGTGTTTGCTGAATGATGCTATAGTATGAGGGCCTGATTTGGTTGGAAGTAGTGTACTCTGATTTGGTTTGTGTTTGGTTTGTTTGGAAAGGTGTAAGAGTGTAGTGTAAGGACAAAACTGGTCCTGAGTCGGACATATGAGGATATAACAGCCTTGCTTGGATTTGATTGTTTTTTAAATGGATTGGTAGAGTACGAAGAGGTTTGATTAGTGTATGAGTTGGTCTTTGAGTGGGATTTAGATGAAAAAGATGAGCTAAGAATTCTCCTAGTCTTAAAAAGCCCAAAAATAGAAGGCGGCTAGACTGGTTGCCACCAGGAGTACTGTGTTGTGTAAAGAGTCAGGTGATTTAAGCTGTAAGTATGTTTGAAATATGGGGCCTGTAAATGGTTTGCGTGTCTGGTGGGAGTGTGTGGAAATTACGTGATCCCTTTAAAGAATTGTATAACGTTGTAGTATGTGGTGATGGATGGTTTGACCTGGTACCCGAGTGCGAGGAGGTGTTGAATGCCTGCCAAGAATGTGTAAGGTAAGGGTGAGCTAATTTAGGTTGGAGTGACAGTGGTCGTAAAAGCTAATATTGTGTTTGGGTTGAGAATGTTTATGAGGCTGGTATATGTTGTGAATGATATTAATGATTTCCAAGCTTGTGTAGGTTCTCTTTGTATTAGGGTCTAGGGCATGGTCCATGATTGGAGATGCTATAGAGAGAAGTATGAATTATGGAAGAATGAGGTCTGTGAATGGTGGAAGATGTGCTGGTGTAGGTGTGCGATGAATGATCTGCCCTGGGGGATAGCTTTCATGGCATTATTTAGGTGACCTATTAATGATTGTAGTTCAAGTTTAATTAATGAGTTGGTAGAGTGATGGATGATAAACTGAGGTTTGTTTAGTGGCAGGAAGTGGCAGGAAGACTTATCTCTTGGAGGGTGGAGTCGGTTATTAAGCTTAGGTATTCTATTGAGATGGATGGACCCGTGGTTTTATCTGATGCAGCTGGAATGTTAAGTGATTGAAATAGTGAAATTAGTTTTTTAAGGCTGGATGGAACTGTAGAGGGATGTTCTTTTAGTGGAAATCAACGAGATAGTGTATGACTGATGGGTAGTGGCGGTGGTTTAAGGGCAGCCAGCATAGGAGACCTGCGTATAGATCAAATATTTTGGACTGCTCTAGAACCGAATGTGAGGCTGGTGTAGAAGTAAAATTTAGGTTTGTTATTTTTTTTGCACAAGAGTGATGCGAAGGGAAGAATTGAAATAAGTACCTGGCTGGGGGGAAGCTTTAAGTGATAGTGTTTGGTGATTTTATTTTGAAAACTGTGGTTTGGTGGGGGTGAGGAAGGGTAATGAGACCGGTGAGAGTTAGATACATTGTGAACCCTGGGGGTTGGGAAATCCACTAATCCTTTAAGTTGGTGTGGGATGAGTCGGAAAACCCTTATGGTTCCCCATTAGACTTGACCCCAGACGTGGTGGAGTTTGTTTGTGGTAGTTACGTAAGCCCCAGTAGTGGTGTGGTGTGAGATGGAGTGACCTTCGTCCCCTGCCTTGGTGTAAGGTGATGTGGTAGGACCTGGTCCTGGTGTTGGTGTGAGTTGAATTTGTGAGACCTTGTGCCCCTGCTTGGGTAGGGAGTATGAGTGTGAACCTTCGACCTTAGCAGTGGAGAACTGTGAGTGTGTGAAACCCTGTAGTGGGGTAAGGTGAGTGAGTAAAACCTTTGGCCCCTGCGGTGGGGTAAGGTGAGTGAGTGAAACCTTCACCCTGTAACGGTTTGTTCGACACACAGACACAGTAGGTTTGGATAAAACAGTTTTATTAAACAATTAGGATCACAATAACCCTCACAGGTCCTGTAATATATACTCAATATACTACAGCCACAAGACAGGTTATACAAAGGTAAGCCCACACAGGTCCAGTGTAAATAAAGAGTCCATGAAACATTATACTGTCACAGGTCAGGCAGATCTTGAGTGAGTCACAGTATATCGGCACTGCATGGGTTAATAGCAGACAGAGAATGTGGACAGGCCCATGTGTGGTAAGGCCTATTAAGGAGCTCAAATAGAGGTGAGCGCTTCAGTGCTAGTAACGCCCAAGGATATGTATACCAGAGAATAGTGGACTGCCTTAGCATTAACGGATACTGAGCAACTTGAGCACTGTCGTAGCAGTAACGGAGACTAGGCAACGTGAACACCTCTGTAGCAGTAACGGAGACCAGGCAACTTGAGCACTGCCGTAGCAGTAACGGAGACTGAGCCACGTGAGCACTGCCGTAGCAGTAATGGAGACTAGGCAACAGGATACTGCCGTAGCATTAACGGAGACAGAGCAACTGATGAGCTGCCGTGGCAGTAACAGAGACTGAGCAACAGGGGCACTGCTGTAGCAGTAGCGGAGACCGAGCCACTTGAACACTGCCGTAGCAGTAACGGAGACTAGGCAACTGGACTCTGCCGTGGCAATAACGGAGACTAGGCAACTGGATATTGCCGTGGCAATAACGCAGATTTGAGCAGCCTGAGCACTGCCGTAGCAGTAACGGAATCTGAGCAACTCACCCTGAGAGGCACCCAACCGGGGACGGTTCGTAAGGCAGACCAATAGGAATGTCGTTGGGGCGACACGGAGGCAACCGAGACCAACTGCAAAGCTGCCCGCAGACAGCGCTAGTGAAGCACTACCCTTAACCAGAGACCGGTCAGGGTGTGCAGAGGAGGCAGCAGCCCAACCGCTCGGAGTCGCACAGAATAGGAACATAGAACAATCCAAGTCGGTGCACGGAGCAGGAATGTCAGCCAATCCAAGTTGGTACACGGAGCAGGAATGTCAGCCAAGCCGGGTCGGTACACGGAGCAGGAACGTCAGCCAAGCCGGGTCGGTACACAGGAGATGAGAAGCAGAATGGTCAGGCGGTCCGGGTCGGTGCACAGGCAGGAGTCGAGATGCAGAGTAGTCAGGCAGGCCTGGTCGATACACTGAGAGCACACAATAATCAGGAACAAGCGCTGGTACTGGAACACCACGAAAGGGAACCGGAGATGTGCCAGAACCCAGTATTTAAGGACAATACTGGGCGGGACAATCACAAATTGGCCAATAGGTGTAAAGCATAAGTATAGACTGACAGAATGTCACTGAATAGCACGGGCACCGTGATAGTACCCCCCTCTCAAAGACCCCCTCTCCTAGAAGAGGGACCTGGTTTCTGTGGGTATTTGGACTGAAAATTGAGCAGCAATCTAGGAGCATGAAGATCATTCTGATCAACCCAGGAACGTTCCTCAGGGCCATAGCCCTTCCAATGGACCAAATATTGCAATTTTCCTCTAAACCTACGTGAATCAGTGATGCTTTGGACTACGTACTCCTCCTGACCCTGAACCTCCACAGGACCGGGGACCACAGGAGTGGTAGTGTAACGGTTGCATACCAGAGGTTTCAGCAGAGATACATGGAACACATTTTGAATGCGCATGGACACTGGGAGATCCAAGGCATATGAAACAGGGTTAACTTTGCGGATCACCTTGAAAGGACCAATAAACCGGGGAGCCAACTTATTACATGGAACTTGCAAATTGAAGTTTCTGGAGGAAAGGCATACCCTGTCCCCCACCTGGAAGGAGACCGCTGGTAGCCTCCTGCGATTAGCGTGGCACTGATAACGCTGGAACGAATTACTGAGGGCCCTCTGAACCTGTGCCCAGGTGGAGCGGAGTTGCTCGATATGCTCGTCCAGAGCTGGAATCTGCTGCGACTGTAACGAGTCCGGGAGCAAACATGGCTGGAACCCGTAGTTAATGAGAAACTGGGAGCTCCTGGACGATGAATTAACCGCACAGTTCCTGGCAAACTCTGCCCATGGCAACAGGTCTGCCCAATTATCATCATGATGATCGGACACAAAACAGTGCAAGAATTGCTCCAGTCCTTGATTGGCACGCTTCGCTGCTCCATTGGTCTGTGGAAGGTAGGCAGACAAAAAGGACAGCTGAATGTCCATCTGGTTACAAAATGCTCTCCAAAACCTGGATACAAATTGACTCCCACGGTCCGACACCAGCACTCTCGGTACCCCATGCAACCGGAACACCTCTTTAGCAAAGACAGCTGCCAGCTCCTGGGCCGAGGGGAGGCCATGAAGGGGCACGAAATGAGCCATTTTAGAAAATATATCAACCACTATAAGGATGAAAGAGTAACCCCTAGACACTGGCAGTTCTCCAAGGAAATCAATGGATACGTGGGACCAGGGTCGTTCACCATTAGGTACTGGTTGGAGTAAGCCCACTGGGAGGTGTCTAGGGGTTTTGGCACCAGCACAAGTGGTACAGGCTGCAGTGAATGCGAAGCAGTTGGCCCGTGAGGAAGGCCACCAAACTATCTGTGAAAGAGACCAAATTAATTGATCCCTCCCAATATGCCCAGCAGCCTTAGATGAATGGTGGGTTTCAAGCAAACGGGTACAAAATGGCTCATCAACAAAACACTTGCCTACTGGGGTATCTGGGGGTGTTGTAACCTGGGTACCCTACCCTCTGGAAGGGTAACGGAGAGCAAGCCAGCTGCTAGAGACAGACCCTAGAATGCTAGGGGTGGATCGAGGTGACAATAGGAAACTGTGACACAGCCAGTGACCACACAACCTACAGTATGGAATGTACAACGCTGGCTTTAGCTCGAGGTTACTGCAGTGAACAGTGTAAGCCCTTACTTGGACTATCAGGTATCCACGGGGTTAATTGTCAATGCCCAGAGACTTACTGAAAACTCCCAGAGGGAGTGAGCACAGCGTTAATGGTAGGAAGGCCACAGAGAGAGAGATCAGAGTAACAGTCAGTGTAAGAACACTTGTACGGGTACTTCGAATGTGCACACCGCCTTTGGGCTTACTACTCCTCTATGGGTGTTTGCCAGGGTCTTAGGGCATTGATTGCCTACCTGCACACCCGGGGGATTCAGGTGACTCCCTACATGGGTGACCTTCTGCTGAAGGCACCGTCCAGGGAACTCCTGGACCAAGAGGTCCAGGACTGTGCTCAGATTCGCCTCCACCATGGGTAGATTCTGAATATGGAGAAATCTGCTCCGGTCCCCTCCCAGGTACTGGTCTTCCTTGGTCTCAGATTTGATACTCAACAAGGGATGGTCTTCCTGACCGAAGACTCTATCCAACAGATCACACACCTTGTGTCCCGGGCCCTGTAGTGGACCTCAGCTCCAGTGCGCAAGTTCTCGTCTCTAATGGGCCACATGGTGTCTAGCCTGATATGAAGGAAGGGAAGGCTGCACACTGCATTCTTCTAGAATTGTTCCAGCCCACAGGGAGGAGCTGTCACCTCCCCATAGTACCTGTAAGTTATAAGGACTGAGAGAAAATGATTTTACAGGTAAGACTAAAATCCTCTTTTATAATAAAATCAAGTGAGAGGCAATGGGTGCCAGGTTCGCCCCCAACTACGCAAATCTCTTCATGGGTCCTCGGTACTGGGAAAATGTGGGATTTGTGTGCGGGGCGAACCTGGTACTATACAGCACCTTCACTGATGATCTCATAATGATCTGGGATAGTGATATATCAAGTCTAGGAAGTTTTATCTTGTGTTTTGATGAAAATGACAAAGGTCTAAAGTTTACATACCATATAGATACCAACACCATTAACTATTTGGATTTAAAAATATCTATAATGGATGGACAAATAGTAACTGAGATGTTCTTTAAGGCTACTAACACTAATAATAGTTATCTACATTTTGAAAGCTGCCATTTTGATAAATGGAAGTGCAATATCCCCAAGGGTCAATTTAATCACATACTTTGAAACATACATTTATGCAAAAAAGGATATCCTATACAGTTAATAGAAGATACCTACCAGGAGGTGGGGGATATGAGCAGGGAGGAAATGTTCACTAAAAACAAAACTAATAAACAGGTAATCAGCTATGAAAATAGCACAAACAAAAATTATACTTTAATAGTACAGAGATATAATAAGGGTTTTCTCAAATTTGTTACCAGATATATTACATCATACATAAAAATTAGAAAGATCATAAAACAACACTGGCATATCTTGCAATTAGATCCTTTACTTAAAAATCAAATTGCAAAAATTCCTCAGATCATTTATACCAAAAATAAAAATGTCAAAAACTTTTTTTCAAAAAATAAACCCCTAAATAAGAGTAATAAAAATGGTTTCATTAAACATATAAAAGGTATCTATAAATGCAGTGGTACCACATGTATTACATATATAGATCATAAGAAGAAATGTATTCTGGACAGTAGTAATATTAAATATGAACTGCAACATTTCATTACATGTAACAATACATATATAGTGTATAGCATGAGATGCACTTGTAACAAACTTAATAGTTATTCTAACCCCATTAGAACATATACCTAACTATTTCCTAGGACGAGATTCAAACATCTCTGTCAGAGGGAAACATACTGGTTATATAAATGCAACAACCTATACCCCAACGGCCATAATGATTAGATGTCCACACCGTTATAGAAATAGAAATATAATTATGATTATTGGCTTTTCTCTTTTTTCACAGTTTAAGACATTCTTTTATATACCATTTCTGAAGTCACCAGCACAGTGGTCTTCTTACATTGTCTTTTTCTTGTCCCCTTTGGTCTCAGAACATCAAATATTTCTTTCAGCATATATTTTGTGTATATCTTTTACATTATTTTTATTTCCATTTTTTTATTTTACTATATAATTTATTTTTATTTTATTTCCATTATACTTATTTACATTCACACTTTATTTTTTATTTGTTGTATTTTTGTTTATTTCTATTTTATCTGTACTCCCATTTATTTTTATTCTATTGTCATTTTTATTTAATTTTGTTTCATGTTCTTATTTCATTTTATTTCCAAATAATTTTATTGGAATAATCACACATTATGAGTGTCCTTCATCCAGTTCCTTACACTCATTTTGGGTTAATCGTTTAGCTCATTGTATTACCATCTTGTTTTACGAGTAGACTTCTATATCCCATGAAGGGCTATGTTGCTTTTGGCACTATTTACAAGAATGCTAACAAAGACTCCAATATCCCTTCCACTTTTTACTCCGAAGAAGTGTCAGTGCGTACATGAAACACGTTGGAATATTAGCTGGAAGATTAAAGTATATTTATACCCATTCTGTATACCAAGCCAGAGGATCACGGACCATATAGCCACTATTGTCTCTCCATTGCGTGCTATTTGGAAGCCGCATATTTGCTACTTCATATAGCACTCGGAGAAAGGCGGGAGACTTACAATTACCCTGCCCGCTAAAGCAACAGTTTAGAACATCTAAGAGGTAAGGATCCACATCTGCTGGACGGAAGACTACCCACCAGAGGTGGAGGAGACGCCATCTGCCAGCTTGTTGACCCTATATCCAGAACACACCAGAGTTTCTAACATGACGGCTATACAAGTGACAGACACTGGAGTGGATTGGAACTTAAAAATGTGGTAAGACCTGCAAAAATTGGCTCATTTTCATCATTTTCCGTAATCTCACATGCTTCTTTTTCTTCAGTCATCTATACCATCTCATTTAACAACAAGCATATATACAATTCTACGTTGATTGACTGATATTAGGGTCACATTTTATGGAAAGTGTATCTACTGACATTCAGAATGGTGGCATACTATAGATTAAGTATTTGATTTAATACTTTTATACAGTTATAGATGGCTACAAGGGTGCCCTTTTCTTTTTTTTACATTTTATATGTAGTGTGAATAAATTTGTGTATTGAGTAAGATTACAGCGCTTCTCTCTTTCTACCTATTTTTAAGGGTTACACTTCTAGCAACCTTTTGACCTATTGGAGGGTTGCACACACCTATCTATATAGAATTGTAGCACTCTATCTTTACTACATCGTAACAATATATATGTTTATTCTACTCTTTTCTCATATTGTTGTATTTTATTTAATATTAGGGTGTTAGAGTGTGCAGCCTTTCTTTCGCGTTTAGGGTGGTATTTTCTAGTTACTGGTTAAGGAATCCCCTTAATTCTGCAGGCGAACAAGCATACTTATCCGGTAGTGGTATCTTAGGAGATTTCCCCATAGGTACAGCAACAGGACTGCTTTGAACAGGCCTGGTTGTACAAACTGCCAGCTCACAAGTAGTAGAAGGGGCTGCCAAAGTACTGGAGCACAGTCTATCTAATACAGTGTCTAACTTGCAATCCAAGATAACAAGTTACAGCGCATGAGTTGATAGGACCTGCTCTTGCCTTGAGAAGAGTCTGTTGAGGTCCACTGGTCCATATTGACCCAATCTTATTGTAACCAGGGCTAAGAAGATTTTTAGGACCCAATTTCTGGATTCCAAGAGGAAGAGACTGAGAAGTCTGTGGAGTACAGAAATATTCTACTGTAGTCTGGGACAGTCTAGTAACCCAAGAGGAAAATAGGTGAAAACTGGGAGCAGGCATCCCCTTTAGCATACCTGGCTAGTCTGTAGGATAAGTCGAAGGAGTGGACCCAGGGAGTCGGTAGAAGTGGGGAGGTAAACAAACTGCGACTTATCGAGGACCAGCAGGAAATCAAAGTAGTTCACTGTCACCCTGGAGTTCGACTGGTAGTTGAGGTCAATGTACTACGACACCCGGATGTTCGATTGAAGGTCGGGGTCAATGAGCTATGACACCCCGGTGTTCAACTGTTGGTCAAGGTTGATGTTCTATGACACTCTGATGTTCGAGTAAGGTCAGAGTCAATAAGCTATGATGCCCCCATGTCCGACTCTGGGTAGATGAGTAGTCAGTAGAACAGCAAGCAGGGTGGCTGGGATCAATCTGACCAGCTATCAGGTAGCTGCAAGGCCCGGTCAGAGAGCAACCTTCCAGAAAAGGCTGGGCTCTCAATCCAGTAGGCCTTAGGTGTCTGAGCAGGAGATCAGCCTGCTGTACACAGTCCCGGGAACAATCAGACTCTCCACTAGATGGAAGCGGGCTGAGTCAGAGAGCAACCAGTGGAGCAAGTTAGTAGTCGAGGACGGGTGCTGAGGTCAAGCTGGGAGGATGGTAGAGAATGCAGGGTCAGTAACAAGCTGGGTCGTAACAGGAGATCAGATTAACTCATGGAACAGGCAGAGACAGTAGTCGGGTGCAGGACAAGGTCATTAGCTGGATAAAGCAGAAGAAAGTATCACGGCGCCCGTGATCCGGTGACATTCTGTCTAGTGTTGCTGCTGTCCTTTTGGCTGCGCTGTACTGCTCCTCCCAGTGACAGCCTTCTTATACCCTGGGCTGTCACTGTGCTGTTGCCCTTTCGTGGTGTACCTGATGCCTAGCTCTAATTTTTCTATCCTGATACCAGTGTATGACCCCGGAACTGCCTGACCATGCCATTAATCTCTGTTCCTGATTCTGTGTACCGATTCGGATTGGCTGACGTTCCTGCTTCCTGTCCTGACCCAGCCTGGTTGACATTCCTGCTCCG
The DNA here is from genome assembly GCA_037306005.1 of Rhinophrynus dorsalis. Lineage (NCBI taxonomy): Eukaryota > Metazoa > Chordata > Amphibia > Anura > Rhinophrynidae > Rhinophrynus > Rhinophrynus dorsalis. The sequence goes on along the minus strand of CM074720.1, from coordinate 186,011,519 downwards.
TGTACCGAACCGGCGAGACCGACATTCCTGCTCCATGTATCGACCCGGCGAGACTGACGTTCCTGCTTGGTGTACCGACCCGGCTTGGCTGACGTTCCTGTGCTGTGTACTGAATCGGCTTGGCGGTGGTTCCTGCTCCCTGCTTGCCCGGCTGGGCAAATCCCGGCAGTTCCAGCTGCTTATTGTTGCACGGTTCCCTCATATCAGTATCTCACTGCTCCGTTACTCCGGTACCTTGCTGTATCCTGTCTGGTGGCTCAGAGTCTCAGTGTGCCAGTATCCTCTTACACCGTGCTTCATCGCTTTGTCTTTACTTGGGTTCAGTTGGGCGCTTCCCGTGGTTGCTGTTATCCAGACCATTGTGATTATTAATCCCTTCGGGGGTGGTGCCTCATTACAGACTTGCTATACCAGTGTGGTTTGCTTCCAGTACTCTGTGCGTACCGATTCCATAAGTCCGTTGGGCGCTTCCGGTTGCCATCCATTTTATGTGAAGCACATTAACCCTTTGTGGTTAGCAAGAGCATTGGTGTTGACAGCTCCGTTGGGCCTCCGTTTTGGCACGAGCTCTGACCAGCCTATTGTTGTCCACTGTGGGTGTCCACCGTTGTTGAACCGTGCAAGTTATCATTGTCTGGCTGCCGTTACAATTCTGTCATTGTCGCCTCCTGCTGCCTTGGTGACATTGTGCCTCAGCTATTGCTAGCCACTCTGCCTGTGGCTCCACTGTATTATCGGACTCTTACACTGTATCAAGATATTATCTGAGCTGTGTCAGTATTGAGTTTGTGTACCTTACTGGACCCGTGTGGGTAAACCTCTTTGTAACCTGTCCTGTGTCAGTTTGAAGCTATTTACTGGACCCATGAGGGTTACATTATTCCTTGTGTGCTTCAATAAAATTGTGTTCTTACCTAAACCTGATGTCTCTGAGTGTACTGAACCATAACAGAAAGTCACCAGGAACGCAGGATAGCTTGAAGATAGGCGTGAGAAACCAGGAAGTGTTAGTTCTTAAAGGGTAATCTCCCAAGCATGAGTGAGGGGGGGCAGAGAACCACAGACGCGGTGACAAAGATTGAGAAGTGAATGACTAAATAGTGCATTAAAGAGGAAAGAGCTAATCGAATTTTGGCATCAGGAATATATCTGGCAAAACATGAGGCTTGCCAGCAGCCCAGTTCTTGCATGATGTGAGCGAGACCTACATTTTCAAGTATGAAGATGATTCTCCTAGTCTAAATGAGTGTCCTGAATATAGATCAGGATATATGTGGTAACGTGATGGTAGAATTCTAATGCATTGGATAAAGGTCTTCAGAGAACCATAAGTTTCTATGTTTTCAGTTCCTGGGTTAAAGAGTTTCTAGTATATGGATAACCAAATTAGTTTGCTTATGAACATCATTATGGGGGGGACACAATCTGGCTTTGAGTATGATGTTTGAGGTGGTTTGTTTGTCTCTGTGGATGGTGACTGAAAGACTTGAACATGATGGGGCCCATAGTTTCACGGTAATCAGGCAAATAAGAACACAAATATAAAATATAAATCCACCTTTAGTAATAGTATAGCCCACACAACCCTAGAACACAGGATGATAGGACCTAGGCCACTACCCGAAGCTGCACACTGTGCTGCACACTGCACTACTGCGAGATACCGGAGACTAGGACCGTGGTGCAGGTGGAACTCCAGAGGGAACGGTAACTGAGGCACAAGTCTCCACCCTTGGCCACGTGACCAGAGGCAACAGGGAGCGAGAGCAGACCTGAACCATGAAACACAGAGACTGATGGTCAGGCAAGTTCAGAGAGTATAGAGCCAGTAGTCAGCCAGAGCCATAGGTAAGACAAGCCGGGACTATACTGAGCTATAGGCAGCAAGAGCCAGAGGTCAGACAAACTGAGGACTACACGGAGCGATTGAGCCAGCCAGAGCCACAGGTCAGAACCAAGGTGGGTAGTCAGACAAGCGGGGATTATACACGGAGCGAGTTAGTCAGCCAGAGCCACAGGTAAGAACCGATGTGGGTAGTCGGACAAGCCGGGGTCATACACGGAGCGTATTCTCAGGAGACCACAGGTCACAAAGGAGCACAAGAGACAATATCAGAAACACCACGTAAGGGCGATCACTCCCAGGCCCAGGGAGGTTTATAAAGGAGCAGGAGAAGGCGGGACCCAATTAGGCCACACAGAATAGGCCCATAAACAGACGTCCTTTGCCAGTGCCTGTTTCATGATGTCAGCAATGCTGAGGTGGCTGCAACTATGCCGGCCAACACACCACAGAGGATGGAAGCACAGGATAACTAGGCCTCTAAGGTAGACTGTGATACATAGACCAGATTCATCTACTGTAGGGTAAGTTTCAAACACAGATAACTTAAATGAAAATTGGTGAATTTCTGGAGTTTCTGGAGGCCATGGTTTTTCCACCTGTAAATTTCCACAAATGGCCAGAAGAGTCAGAAAACACATGAGAGTGGAAGGAAAGAAGGGGAAGATAATGTGGTCATATTTTAACCCCTTAAGGACCCTTGACGGTCATGGCACGTCATGGGTTGGGGAGAGATAAGGACCCATGATGTGACAGGACCGTCATGGAATTCAGGGATCCTTACATGGCTGCACGCCGTTCGGGGAGCTCTGAACCGGATCCTGAAGAAAAAAAAATGGTCCGTGGTCCTAAAAGGGTCAGTAATGCCTGTATTTAACTTAGTTTATTTCTGTAACCTCTACAATATTAAATAATTTGGAGAAAGTTCCCCCTTCCCTCCCTTTCACCTGACGTCAGCGCTCTGCTGACAGCTTTACAGCTGACAGCAGGAAAAGGGAAACTTTAACGGTGACTATCTCTTAAACCATAAGGGTTTGAGAGAAGGCTCTTTCTCAAAATACTTTATTTTTGTAACCTCTACAATATTAAATAAAGTTAAATACGGACATTACTGACCCTTTAAGTGCCAGCCAGGTACGCCATCGGCCGGTCCTTAAGGGGTTAAAAAAAAATCGCATATAGCTGTCAGATCTAGAAGACTGATTGATCAAGATGGATGATGATGACAGGAGGATTGGAACAGCAGAAGCAGATGGGAGATGAGTTATTCCTTGAGTAATGATTCTCATAGAATAGCTTAGGTTTTCAGGAAGGGATTGTAGTTAAATCTTGGTAGAAAATAGGCTTTCCCTGATGTAAGCTTCCTTCCACAGTAATGGAGCTGAGATGTGGGAAATTATGTGGAGGAAGAGGGACCACTTTGTGTTTTTATGTGCAATTGGAATGGTTTGATCCCTGAAGGGAGGCTGGAGGGAGGGGAAAGGGGAGGTTAGCTTAAGAGGAAATCGTTGAGGTAGTGGATAGCTGACAATATCAGTTAAAGAGTAGCCAGCAGTGTGTTTTTGTAAAGGTACTGAAGATTTTTGGACTATGGTTTGAACCAAAGATTTGTTTGACACCAAAATAGTATATTTCTCCATTTGATGCCATGCAGATACAATAGAGATTGGTAGCTCGTCAATATTTTGAAAGCATGGGTGATGTCCGATTAGTAGAACCATGCTCCTTGGCCAAAGTTGGTGATGTATTGAATAGTGTGGTCAGTGCTGGCTTATTACTTGTAAAATGTTTTCACTTTTTAAAAGTTAATTGATGCTGAATTTAGGGGAAGAGTGTGTGTGGTGGGGGGGCTGAAAAGTCAATGATTAGTCTTTTTTATTTAGAGAATTCGCCAACTGAGACTTGCAAAGTGTTTGCAGAAACCTTTACGAAGAATGGTACAATTCATATTGAAACTGATTTGGGATAATGCTACTGCTCCTCTAGCGGTGAAAGAATGGCAATAGTTATAAAATGTGGTTCCCCTCTATCTGTAGTCTGTGGTAACTACTAGAAAAAGATATTGATCTAGTTCTGGTCTTCAGTGCACATGAGTGGAATGGGATTACAATAAAGAGTGCATATTCATCACATTTTGTAAAGATTAGAGAATATGGCACTAAGCGTTTACTCACTAGTCTTCAGGATCCCAGAGAATGTCCCTAGGGATACTAATTGCTATGGAGGAGATGATTGTCTGGTGGGCTATAGAGATGATGAAAGAGGAAACTGAATGGAACAGTTCTGCTTTCCTAGTTGAGGTGGAATAAGGAAATCCTTGTTTGTATAATTCCTTTATCAGCTTAGAGATGGTCGAATCTGGAATTGAGAGTGGGCTACTGATAGGTCTGGTCAGGGGTCCAGGAGTAGCAGAAAGCTCTGGAGATAATAACTCAGAACTAGGGGTGCACCGAATTGAAAATTCTGAACCGAAACTTCAGGATGCACTTAGCTGAAATCCAAAACCGAAAATGACTTTTTCGGCACCCACCTTTTTTAAAATCGTTTTTGGGCTATAATTGTATTATATAATACTCTTAATTAATTTTCTGAACTTAAAATAATAATCTGAATTGAAAAAATACAAGCCAATACCAAGATATTAAATAAACATGTCACTTTTATTACAAGAAACACAAATAGGACCAAAAAAATAAAAAGTAAATTGTCTATCGTATTTTAATTCTCATGTGTTTTATTAATAGTTATACATATATTAATTGAAATCAATATAAAACTAATACTAGCTACTTATTATTGCATAAGTCAAGTAATGAACTCAAACAGCAGCTCTAGGCTTATAAATAAAAAATAAATATATATTTCACTGTCGTCCAATACAGGTTACTGGTACACTGGGAGGCGATCCGCCCCTTTAAGTAGGCAGGAACATTCTCTAAATTTATGCAGGGGGCGGAGCCTCCCCTCCATCTTAGGCTGCACCTCAGTCAGAACAAGCCAGAATGATTTGTTCCTCTGTGTGTTCACACCAGGCAGAGAACAGCTCTCTTCAAGTTTTAGTTTTTGTTATTTTTACAAATATGGAATACCACCATTAGGCGGGTTACCAAGGCTGTCAAATGCCCTCTTTAAAGTGGATAGCACAGCTTCCAGGGTACTTTTGGTGGACCTTTTGCCCTGATGAGGGAATAACTTGATTTCAGGTATTTCCCTGGGGATTATCCTCTGTGGTAATTCTTTTCTTATCTTGGTAACCTGAAGACAGAAGTCCTGCAGAAAGGTGAGCCACCCTTTGAGTGCCGAAGGTCCACTTGTCCCTCAGTGTCCCTTCATTGGGCTTATACTTGGGAGTTCTCATTGTGCACTCCAGCACTCATTGGGTGTTTTTATATATCTTGCTAATGCAATGTTTATGTGTATGTCTGAGTTTTGGAGCAGTTTATGTGGGATTTAACCCTTTCTCTGCTGGGTTTTCCAATTTAATGGGCATTTTCAACTTTTGCCTTGGTTGGGTAATGTTTGCTTTCATAGTACATATGTTTGCTATGCGTTATGGAACTTTTACTTTAAGAGAAAAGTTTATTAGAAATAATGTTCCGCGCCTTTAAGTGCGCTTTTCCCGCATAGACGCCATTGCTCCTTTACTCTCTATGGGCTTACACTGTGTGGGACGTATCTCTGGAACCGCTTTACATAGCAACTTCAGAGAGGGCTCATTTTATTTGTCTTCCCTTGCTCTATCATCCGGTTGTATGTTTGAGTGTGTTGGGGGATTCGGGGGGCTTCGGGCACTGTTTTGGAGTACTTGGTGAGGAAAACTACGCTTCCCATGAGCGCTCGGTTCGCGCCCTTTTTCTGATTTGCTCCTGTCGCGACAGCCATTTTGTGAGTTCTCCTCATAGAGTATACTACGCAAGGACCGGACCTTCTCTCTCCTCTGCTGATTAACCCTTCGCTTGCCAGATAAGTTTAGTTTTAAACGTTTCTGGGGTGAATATTTAATCTCTCACACTTTAATCGGGTGATTCCTATCAGTGGGGTATATCTGACGCTGTGAGCATGTCTACTCCACTTGAGCCTGGGACTAGACCTAAGACGAAGGAGGCTGGGGTATCTGTCTCCCCCATTGCGTTTTGCTCCTCCTGTCACCCAGGGCTACCTAGAGAATTTTCTGGTCATTTATGCCCAACTTGTGCGGAAAGTCATGGCAGCAACCCAGGGCCTTCCAGTCACACTATTGAGCCAACATGGGTGAAAGAGTTCAAGGCTGCAACTAGGGATCTCAGATCCACTCTTCAGCTCTTTCCCTCTCAGGTTCAAGGGGCTCTTCAAATATGGCAGACCCCTTCCACTATCAGGACCTCCCTGCCCAAGCCACAGGGAGCTCCTGACGTCTCTGATTCTTCTGAAGAAGAATTGTTGCAGGATTCTGATGTTGAGGACAGTTGGGGACCCTTTTGAATGTGATCCTGAACTCTCTGCTGAGGGTTTGATCAGGGCTGTGCTGACCACCCTTAATCTTCCCTTGTGTCAGGAATCTACTCTTGACCCAACGGACGTGTTTCAGAAACCTTCTAAGGCTGTTACATGTTTTCCTACTAATCCTACTCTTGAACGCTTAGTCTCTGATGTGTGGAAAAATCCTGATAAGTCCTCTTCAGTCTCAAAAAAGTTTGCCAAACTTTATCCTTTTCCTGAGACTGAACTGGCTAAATGGGTTCATCCTCCTAAGGTGGATGCTCCAGTTTCTAGGTTGTCTAAATCTACTGCTTTGGCTGTATCTGATGCTTCTGCTTTACAGGTTTGGACGGACAAAAAATTAGAGACTTGTCTTAAGTCTATTTTTGCCTCTATTGGTACTGCCATGCGTCCAACCTTTGCTGTGGCATGGGTTAACCGGGCCATTGTGGTCTGGACTGAACAGCTTACTGTGGCGGTTCGCCAGGATGCGCCAGTGTCAGGGCAGTTGCTAATATTTCTGAAGCTCAGAATTATGTTTCTGACTTCTTTTGACGCAGTTGGCATGATGGCGAGGGCCTCCACTTCTTCTGTAGTGGCTAGACGCACTCTTTGGCTAAAAATTTGGTCTGCTGACACCGCTTCCAAGAAAGTTTTGCTTTCTTTGCCCTTTCAAGGGACTTCCTTGTTTGGATCTGAGCTAAAGAAATTGATTAGCGAGGCTACTGGAGGTAAAAGTACTCTTCTACCCTCAGTCTTTAAAAAGAAATTCCCAGCTAAACGCTATCGGTCCTTTCTTTCCTTCCAAACTGAGACACGCCCCGTGTCCCAGGCGGTTCCGCCTGCTCCGCGCACCTCTTCCAAGCCCAAACAGTCCTGGAAGCCCAAAGTTGCCCCCAAGGCCAAGGCTTCCAAGACTGCTTCGGCATGACTCGCCGAACCCGGGTCCGCATCCGGCTGTAGGTGGGCGGCTTCACATCTTTCGCCGGGTTTGGGAGGATTCAGTGGCGGACCCTTGGGTTCTTCAGGTGGTGTCAGAGGGATACAGGATCCCTTTCTTTTCTCTTCCTCCCTTTCGGTTCCATTTTACTCGTCCTTCTCAGGACCCCACAAAAAGGCGTCTATTCGACAACGCTATTCAGGATCTTTTGGACAAAGAGGTCCTGGAACCAGTTTCTCCAGAGGACACAGGTTCAGGATTCTATTCCAACCTGTTCGTTGTGGCCAAAAAGGACGGTGGAGCTCGTCCTATTTTGGACCTCAAAGATCTCAATTCCTTTGTTGTGAGTACCCACTATCGACAGGAATCTCTGCGCACTGTGATAGCTGCTATGTCTCCGGGGGAATTCCTTGCCTCCCTGGATCTTCAGGATGCATATCTGCACATCCCTATCCATCTAGAGAGCAGGCGGTATCTCAGGTTTGCCTGCCACAGAGGTCATTTTCAATTTTTAGCTGTTCCCTTTGGACTGACAACAGCTCCGCAGGTTTTTCAACGAGTCTTGGGAGCTTTGATAGCAGTAATCCATCGGGATGGCATCAGAGTGACTCCCTACATGGACAGTTTACTCTTGAAAGCTTCATCAGCGGAGATCCTTCACCAGCAGGTTCAGGCTTGCATTCAGACACTCAATCGCCACGGATGGATTGTGAATCTGGACAAGTCAGACTTGGTTCCATCTCAGCAGATAATCTTCCTGGGTCTCCTGTTCGACACTCAGCGGTGCATGGTGTTCCTACCAGAGGAGGTGGCTCATCAGATTGCTCTCCGTGTATCAAAGATTCTGGCTCTCGAGCAGATTCCAGTGCCGAAATTGACTTCTCTGGTGGGGAAATTCATTTCCACAATAGAGGCGGTGCCATTTGCTATGGCACACACCAGGGAACTTCAGAGGTTCGTGATCCAGACGTGCAGGAATCGTCCAGACCAACTACAGCTATCCGTCTCTCTACCTCCTCATGTCGAGTTGAGCTTGGAATGGTGGTTGGATCTGTCTCATCTCTTGAAAGGGAGATCCTTCCAGATCCCTTATTGGACCACGGTCACGATGGATGCCAGCCTCCTGGGATGGGGGGCAGTGTTGGGTCGCTTCAGTGCCCAGGGGAAGTGGGGATTGGAGGAATCTCTCCTCTCCATCAACATTCTGGAACTACGTGCCGTCTTCCTTGCCCTGAGACATTGGGAATCTCAACTGGAGGGTTGTCCAGTCAGAGTAGAGTCTGACAACGCCACCGCAGTGGCTTACATCAACAGGCAAGGCGGAACAAGAAGTCTCGCCGCATGGTTAGAGGTCAAGGCCATTTTGTCTTGGGCGGAAGCTCATGTTCCCGTTATTTCAGCGGTTCACATTCCAGGCGTAGACAACGTCATGGCAGGCTTTCTCAGTCGTCACACAGTCGACAGCGGAGAGTGGGCTCTTCATCCAGAGGTGTTTCACCTTCTAACCCAGATGTGGGGGGGTTCCTGTAGTGGATCTGATGGCAACCAGGCACAACAGGAAGGTTTCAGTGTTCTGCTCTCGGTGGAGGGATCCACTGGCCCTGGCAGTGGACGCCTTGTCAATCCCTTGGGAATTCTCCCTAGCCTACATCTTCCCTCCTCTTCCACTGTCAGAGTCATCCAGAAGCTGAGGATGGAGCGTTGTCCAGTTATTCTAATCGCTCCGAATTGGCCTCGTCAGTCCTGGTATCTGGATCTGATGGCAATGTCTGTAGCGGAGCCCTTTCCGCTTCCCTCTTGTCCAGATCTTCTGCTACAAGGCTACCTGTGGAAGGAGGATGTTCATCGTCTTCATTTGATGGCTTGGAGGTTGAATCCTCAATTTTGAAGAAAAAGGGTTTTTCCTCTTCTGTGGTGACTACGATGCTGCGTGCTTGTAAGCCTGTGTCTTCTAAGATCTATCACCGAGTCTGGTCAACTTTTGTTGCATGGTGTGCTGATAGGGATCTATCGCATGATTTTCATCTTCCTACTGTCCTGGCCTTTTTACAGGATGGTGTTGATAAGGGACTCAGTCTGAGTTCTCTCGAGGTTCAGACTTCAGCGCTCTCTGTCTTTTTCCAGGAGCGCATTGCCGTTATTCCTGACGTCAAAGTTTTCTTCCAAGGTGTGGCTCATGTTCGTCCCGCATTCAAGAGACCGGCTCCTCAGTGGGACCTTAATTTAGTTCTGGGGGTTGTCCAACGACCCCCCTTTGAGTCCTTGGCTACTATTCCTTTACGCCTTTTGACCTGGAAGATGGCCTTCCTTTTGGCTATTGTATCAGTTCACCGAGTGGCAGGATTACAAGCCTTGTCTTGTAAACCTCCTTATCTGGTGTCCCAATGAATTTTTGCCTAAGGTTGTTGTAACAGGATCCTAAGTCCTCAGATTGACTTAGCCTGCTATGCCGGGTCTCTCTTGCAGGGGCCGCCAGGGAAGGGTGATGTCTCCAGTGCTCCACTCCAGCTATCCCAGGATGGGGGTCAAAAGAAGACCCTTGATACCACCCCAAACGAACGACACAGCACGCCAGTCAGGTTCCAAAACTGAACACACTTTATTTTGGCTGAATTCAGCTCTTTTAAGCAGAGTTAATTGCATCAAGTCAAACACTTAACAAAAGGGCACAAAACATTCTATAATTAAATTAACATGATTAAATTTAGCAACAATGGGCACACAATGTCACAAAGGGCTGAACTTCATGGATAAGGGACAGGGGTAAACATGGAAACAATGGGAACTCAGACTCAGTGGAGCCTCTGCATTTTGGCCACTTTGGTGAAAGTCAGGTCTTTTTGTGAACCAAGTGAACCTCCATAGTAACGGCCTAGGGTCCGTTACAGTTGTCTCCAAATTTCACATCAATCAGGAGATTGTGGTGCCCTCTTTCTGCCCTAACCCTTCATCTGACAAGGAGAGGGATCTTCATTTGTTGGATGTAGTGCGTTGTCTCAAATTTTATGTTCATCGCACTGAGTCTATCAGGAAGTCTGATGCTCTGTTTGTCATTCCTGAGGGGCCATGGGCAGGGAGACCAGCATCCAAGGTGACCATTGCATCTTGGATAAAATCTACTATTTGTAAGGCTTTCGAATTGCGGAATAAACATGTACCCTTTCGGGTCACTGCTCATTCTACCAGATCAACTGGGGCCTCTTGTGCCTATAAGAATCAAGCATCTGCTGATCAGCTGTGCCGGGCGGCCACTTGGTCCTCTGTGCACACGTTTTCAAAGCACTACCATGTGGATGTGCTGGCCTCTGCTGATGCCAGCTTTGGTAGAAAGGTCCTGGAGGCAGTTTTGCCTGTCTAGGATCTTCTTTTTCTGAGATTATCAGTGTTTCCTTGCTGTTGAGCCCTGTTGGCTCTGGTTCAGTGTGCTGTCTTTTGTTCTTGGGGTCTGTTCTTACCCCTCGTTGGTGTCCGTTGACACTTCTGATTGTTGGGATCTCTGACCGGTTGGTTCATAGAGGTTCTGGTGACTCTGGGGGCCTTGCGCCTGGTCCTTGCCTTCTTCCCGCCTCTGGGAAACTCAATGTTTGGACATCCCAGTGTACCAGTAACCTGTATTGGACGACAGTGAAAATAGGATTTTAGTCTTACCTGTTAAATCCTTTTCACTTAGTCCATACAGGTTACTGGTCTCCCACTCTGTCAAGAGACCATGCTTGGCTCTCCTGTGGCATGCTGTGGGAGTCCTTTGGGGCATGCTCACAGGGGTCTTCTTCTTCTCTCCTATCTCTGGTCAGTGTTAGTGTCTCAAATCATTCTGGCTTTTTCTGACTGAGGTGCAGCCTAAGAGGGAGGGGAGGCTCCACCCCCTGCATACATTTAGAGAATGTTCCTGGCTACTTAAAGGGGCGGATCGCCTCCCAGTGTACCAGTAACCTGTATGGACTAAGTGAAAAGGATTTAGCAGGTAAGACTAAAATCCTATTATGTATATGGACAAAAGTATTGGTTGGGAGTTGGGACACCAGACCAAAACCAATAGACCATTACACCAATAGGGACTTTTCTTCATGATATCGCATTCAAAATAAATACATAAGCATTATTTAGTTAGTTGGTCCCCCCTTTGCAGCTATAATAGATTTCACTCTTCTGGGAAGGCTTTCCACAAGATTTTGGAGTGTTTCAGTTTGAGTTTCTGTGATCTTTTTTTGCCCATTCATCCAGTAGAGCATTTGTGAGGTCAGACACTGACTGGCCCGCACAGAGCCCTTACCTGTTCTTAACCACATCAAAAAACAGTCACCTTTGTGATGAACTGGGACAGAGATTGCAATTTGCGATTTTGCGAGCCAGCCAGTCCTTCTCGTCCATCTACTGGATGAATGAGCAAAAAATTCCCACAGAAACATGACCACAATCTTGTGGAAACTGGAAAGCCTTCCCAGAAGAGTGGAAGCTGTTATCTGCAAAGGGGGGAACAATTTAATATTTAATGCAATATATATCATAACAAAGTGCCTGTTGGTTAATGGTCAGGTGTGGTGTCCCAATACTTTTGTCCAACTCCATATAGATAGTGTATGTGTATGTTACACACAATACAATTTATTTTAATGTAAAACATAGGCAAATCACAGAATGGCAAAGGGCTGGGCCTCTATTCTGCTTTTTATTTTTTGTAAACCTATTCCACTATAAAGGAATAGTAATACTATTACTTTTGTAAAACTAAAAAAATATGTGTTGTAGGGTTTATCTCCTGTGAGTAAAACAAGGGTACTCCCACGACTGAGAGATATGTTATTAAAAAATTATTATAAATAACAGTTCAAACTTGAATTGTTCAGGACAGATGCAATATCACAGTGACCTGAAAATTTACAGTGGCACTGTTGCTAGTTGCTACACCATCCTATGGAGTCCTGGACAACTCTGGTCTGTCCGTAGAACATAAATCTCCATAGGATGATGTAGCAACAGCGCCACTGTACATTTTCAGTCCACTGTGATATGGCACCAAAAAAATTCAAGTTTGAGCCGTTATAATTTTTTAATAAAATATCTCAGCGGTGGGAGTACCCTTTTTTATTCGGGAACATAAGGCTGCCTACAACATATATTGTTGTTTACATCTTAAGTATACCTTTAAGTGAAAAAAATATTATTAGTGCAAAAAAACATCAGCAATAAATAACATCCATGATCAAAGTGTAAACAACAGATGTAGCCTCAAAGAACATGACTACACAATTTCTATGTAAATAATTTTACACATAGCAAATTGGGACTGCGTCTGCTTTCTTTCTATTTAATAAGTAGAAGAAGTGGCAGGTTTTTCTTCAAGAACAAAATTTGCTCAGCTTTCTGGCAAGAGAGACGGTTCCTCTTCTCATCAGTAACATGAGATGCTGCAACAGTCTCTCACTCTCAGTGCTGGTGCTAGGTGCAGATAAATATCTGCGTGCAATCCGTGCAAGCAATGGAAAGTGTTCTTTGTTCATGTGCCAGTAGTCAAGGGGATTTTCACTTCTGGCGATAGGTTGTTCAGCTAGATAAATCTCCAGCTGTTGTGTAGCTGCACTTGTTGTAGCACTGCGTCTGCTGTGGATCGGGGTGCTTTCCTGTAGGATCTCATCAAACATGTCAGAAAGTGAGGGAGTATGCGCCTCATCACTTGTACAAGACTGTTTCTCAGGAACACTTTCCTCTGTGTTGCATGTCAAGTCTTCTTCACCAGATGTTCCCATCATCACCTCCAACTGTGCCTGTATCATTTCCTGTGCTCGCCACTTTTTCTTCGCATCAAAATAATATTCTTTAAATCGCGGATCTAGTACTGTTGCAATGCAATACAGAGGGTTGGAGTCAGTGTCTTGAAATCGTGTGTTAACAACCTCCAATAGAGTTTTATTTTATTTTTATTTTTTTTTAAACTGTTTTTACACCATGGTCTGTTTGAACCTCTCTTCCTAGCAGACGCTTCAGTTCTGTAATCAAAGGAATAACTTCAGCAACAGACGCATTACTTGAACTTATTTCCTTTGTTAACTGTTCAAATGGAGCGAGAAGAGAAACAATATTTTCTATTAACATTCACTGATGTGCGCTCAACATTGCCGGCAGTTCGTGATCTGTCACGTACGCAGCTAAGACTCGCTTTTGTTCAATTAAACTTTGCAACATATAGTACATGCTGTTCCAGCGAGTGGCTACATCTTGCTGCAGTCGTTTGGGTGTCATTCCAAATTGTATTTGCACAGCTTGTAATCTGGAATAAGCAAGTGGAGAATGATTAACCCCTTCAGTGCCAGAGGCTTGGGCCATTGCCTGTACCCTGCAGGCCAGACACTTTTTCAGCATTTTTGCTATCCTTCCGTTTAGGCTTGATTTCCTCTGGGGATTTTTAGTTAAATATGGAAAACTATATTTTGTTTTTTTCAGAACGAATTGAGCTTTCTTGTGGTACCTTACATGAAGAGAATTTTACATCGTGCAAAAAGCTATGATGTCATAATGACAAAAAAAAGTGAAAATTTACTAACTTTGCTAAAATCACATACTATGTATCAAAAACATTTACCTTGATTGAAAAAGTTTCAATTATTTGAAAAAGCCCTGAGTCCCCCGAGTAAAAAAATACCAAATTTGTATAGTTTTACCTATGTCCATGGCTAGCGTAGAGCCCTAATCATCAGCAGCGCAAAATGACATTTTCAACTTTATAAACTAAAATGCGCATTCTAGGGTTTTTGTGGTAAAACTACCCTAAAACAGTGGAATAACTATATAAAACTATATATTTCTGAAAAGTAGACAACCTGCCGCATCTAATGAGGGGTAACTTGCCTTCTTGCCCCAAGTCTGTTGTGCCCAAATGCTTCCACTATAGGAAAAAAATTGCATTTTCTTACATTTCTGCCCCTTCAACTGTACTGAAATCTGTGAAAACCATGGAATTTCCAACTATATTCATTAGCTAGTTCTCTTGGGAGAAAAATGACACCCCATTGGTATGGGTACATCTACCTCAGGGGATGCTAGAAGTGCAAAAAGACACCTACTACAACCTCTAAATTTTCTAACATTTTCTCAAACATTACTTGTCTATACATAAATGGTTATAACAACTAGAGAAGTAAAGAAAGGCTACACAAACCATACCATTTTGGAAAGAAGACAACCTGCCACATCTAATGAGGGGTGAATTGCCTTCTTACCCCAAGCCTGTTGTGCCCAAATGCTTCCGGAAGGTGGCACTATAGGAATAAAATGGCATTTTCTTACATTTTTGCCACTTCATCTGTACGGAAATCTGTGAAAACCATGGAATTTCCAACTCTATTCATTAGCTAGTGCTCTTAGGAGAAAAATGACACCTCATTGGTATGAGTTCCCCTACCTTAGTGGGCGCTACAAGTACCAAACTACACCTATTGCAACCACTAAATGACACCCCATTGGAATGAATAGACATACCTTAGGGGTGCCAGAAGCGCATAACTACACCTACCTGTTTGCTTCTTCGAAAATGGCTGCTTGTACTAAAATGTTCATAACTGTTTGAGACATGAAGGAAAGGTATAAAAGGTATACCATTTTGGAAAGTAGACATTCTTCCGCATCAAGTGAGGGGTCACTTGCCTTTCTACCCCCTGGGCTGAAGTGCACAAATATTTCCAAAATGTGGCGCTATGGGAATAAATACATGTTTTTTTACATTTCTACCACGTCAAAGATACTAAAATCTTTGAAAACCATAACATCTCCTGCTGTATTCAGTACCTGCTACCAACATGAGAAAAATGGTAGCCCATTTGTGTGGGTTAAGTTACAATATGTGGGTGCTAGGAACACGTATGTAAACCTGACACTTTTGTTTTTTAAATTATCTGCTTGCACTAAAATGGTTATAACCATAATAGATATGCAGGAAAGGTAGAAAACAATGCCATTTTGGAAAGAAAACAACCTGCCGCATCTAATGAGGGGTCACTTGCCTTCATACCCAAAGGCTGGTATGCACAAATGCTTCCAGGAGGTGGCGCTAATGAAAAAAAAGGCATTTTCTTACATTTCTGCCCCTTCAAATGTATGGAGCTCTGTGAAAACCATGGAATTTTCAACTGCATTCGTTAGTGCTCTTAGAAGTCAAACGACACCCCATTGGTATGAGCTGAACTACCTTAGGGAGTGCTAGAAGTAGAAAACTACACCTACTACAAACTCTGATGTTTCTAACATTTTCTCAAACCTGACTTGCCTGTATGAAAATGGCTATAACACCTTCAGAAGTGAAGAAAAGGTAGATAAACTATACCATTTTGGAAAGAAGACAACATGCCGCATCTAATGAGGGGTCACTTGCCTTTTTACCCCTAAGTTAGTTGGCACAACTATTTCCAGAATGTGGTGCTACAGGAAAACAAACAAACATTTTTTTTTACACTTCAGTCACTTCAAAGATACTAAAATGGTTCAATGGCGTGGGATTTCCTAGGAGGACTTCTTGCCAGCCTAAGAAAAATGGTACTCAACTGCTGTGGGTTGACATACCAATTTGAGTGACAGGAGCGTAGCTACCAGTGAAACAGGAATGGGAAAGCAAACAGTGTATGTGTGGTATGAGCAGAGGAGCAAGGATGGTGGTGATGGTGGGGCAGTGTCTGAGAGTGTGTATGGGGGGATCTGTGACTACCAGTGTACACTGTATGTCCCCCTCATACAAAGTTTGATTCCCAGCCTGAATCTAGTGCATACTGGTACTTTCAGTCTACCAATAGGCAGTGGAAACAGGCTGGGGGGTCAGGCTGGGGAATGGGACTGCCAGTTGGCTGTGGAACCAGGCAGGGGGATACGGTACGTGTGTGTGTGTGGGGGAATCGGAGACATTTTTTGTGCATGCCACAAGGGTGCCCAATGCACTGCAAAGCAATGCGTTGGACCCCCTGTTGCACACAAATAATTTTTTTTTTTAATTATTATTTTGTATTCATACCTCGTTGGGGAGTCAGGTATCGGGTATCATTCCTGGTGTCCCCCATCAAGGTCTAAAAACAGAATAATGAAAAAAAAAAAGTGTGTGTGTGTCACAGGGGGTCCAACGTATTGCAAAGCACTGCGTTGGATCCCCCTGTGGCACGTGCATTTTTTTGGGCTTTCCCCCCAATATTTTTGTGTAGACCTTGTTGGGGGCATCAGAACCCATACAGTGAGATCTAAATAAAAAATAAAAGGGGAAAAAAAAATCCTTTGGGTGTCACAAGGGTGTCCAGTGGATTGCAAAGCAATGCATTGGGCCCCTGTGGCACACAAAGGGTTAATTTTTTTTTTATTGTTACTTTGTATTCAGATGGCCACCAAACAAGCTCTGATCACAAAGTAATGATAAAAAGTCCTGTGTGTGCCACGGGAAGGGGGTCTGCATTGAACCCCCCTCCCAGTGGCATACACAGGGTTAAATTTTTTTTAATTTTTTTTTTTATTATATACCTCATTGAGGGGTATCAGGACCCCCCTGATCCCAGCCCAATGAGGTCTTAGTAAAAAAAAATAAATATGTCCACAAAAGAAGTGACCCTGTGAGTGCCTCAGGGGTCTCCAGCGCATTGCAAAGCAATGCATTGGATCCTTGTGGCACTCAGAGGGTTAATTTTTTTTCTATCATTACTTGGTAATCAGAGCTTGTTGGGGGGCCATCAGGACCAATCCTGATGGCCCCCCAACAATCTCTGATAACAAAGTATTGATAAAAGCCCTGTGTGTGCCGCAGAAGGGGGGCTGCATTGGCCCCCCCCGTGGCACACAAAGGGTTAATTTTTTTTTATTTACTTTTTTTTTTTATTATAGACCTCATTGAGGGGTATCAGGACCCCCTGATACCTCCAATGAGGTCTTACCAAAAAAAAAAAGTTATCAAAAAAAGTGTCCCTGTGAGTGCCACAGGGGTTCCAGCGCATTGCAAAGCAATGCATTGGACCCTTGTGGCACTCAAAGGGTTAATTTTTTTTTTTATCATTACTTTGTAATCAGAGCTTGTTGGGGGGTCATCAGGACCAATCCTGATGGCCCCCCAACAATCTCTGGTAACAAAATAATGATAAAAGCCCTGTGTGTGCCACAGGAGGTGGGGTGCATTGGACCCCCCCCCCCGTGGCACACACAGGGTTACATTTTTTTTTATTTAATTATACACCTCATTGAGGGGCATCAGGATCCCCCCTGATCCCCCCAATGAGGTCTTTAAAAAGAAAAAAAATCCCCCCCAAAGAATTGACCCTGTGAGTGCTTTGCAATGTGCTGGGGACCCCTGTGGCACTCACAGGGTTACTTAGCTATTTTTTTTTTTTTTATTTATTCAGACCTCGTGGGGGACATCAGGACCCCTCCTGGTGTCCCCCCAGTTATTGATCTCCCAGCCGATTGGCTGGGAGATAAGTAAGGCGACTGCAGGAGAGCAAACGCTCTCCTGCCTTTCCCTCCTACCAGCGGTAGGAGTGAACTGGACCGGGGAAACTTCCCTAATGTCATCGGTGACCATATCACCGATGACGTTGGGAGGCTTCCCCCGGTCCCGCCCACTCCTAGCCGGAAGTTCGGGTAGGAGAGACGGGAGAGGAGAAGCTGTGCTTCTCCTCTTGCGTTATCGATCTCCCAGCACGATCGGCTGGGAGATCAATAACAGGGGGGACATGAGGAGTGATCCTCATGTCCCCCCACGAGTGCCAGGAGTTTTTTTTTTTTTTTTTTAAATGCGACAACTGCATGCCGGTTATACCGACTCATGCAGTGACCGCATTTCACTCTTACGCCGTACGAGCGTGGCACAGCAGGTACAGCTGTGTCCACTCGTACGGCGTTAGTAGCTGGCACTCTAGGGGTTAAAGTGACCCACAATTTTTCTCCCTCTTGCGGTTATATCTGATATGCCGCGCTGACTCAGCACTCCCTCATTCTCAGCCAACTGCAGCGTGTGTGCCATGCATGGTATGCTGTTGAGTCCACTATTCTCCATAGCCTTTTCCATGTTCCGTGCATTATCTTGGACAATCAGGTGCACTTTAGACTTCTCAATGTGCCAAGTTTCAAGCATGGAATCTAAAGCTTCTGATATAGCTGCTGCAGTGTGCGATTCAACAAACTCTTGTGCGTGAAGCAAAATGATTTTCAATTTAAAATCGGCGTCTATCCACTGAGCGTTTAAACTAAGCATGCTAGTTGGGCTTACGTCTGAGCTCCAAATATCTGTGGTAAAACTTAGAGCTGGGATGTCTGTGGTCATGAGCTCATGAAGATGTTTTGCAACATGGTCAAACATTTCCGGTAGACAGGTTTCAGCAAAATAGCATCTGCTCGGCAGTGTGTAACGTGGCTCAATATGTTCTATGAGCCTACGAAATCCAATGTCCTCCACAACAGAGAATGGCTGGTCATTTAAGGCAATAAATTCCATTACTTTTTCTGTAATGCCATGTGCTGTGGTACTATCATTAGCAAATTTCTTTACCTTTTCAAAGACTGTGGCAACGGATGGTGTTGATGCGCTAGTTGGGGTGCTAGTTTTCAGCTTTGTAGTTTTGATCTACTCCCTTTGTAATTCTTTTCTCTCCAAGTGTAGTGTGTAGTTGTACAGTGCAAACCTTATATAAAAAAAAAAAAGGCCAGATGTATGTTTGTCTGATGCAGTCATTCGCAGTAGAGACTGCCCCAACACACAGAATGCTGGGAGGTGTAGGAATGCTGGGGGAGCATTATGTGCGTTCAGGCAGTCTTTACTGTGCATGACTGCATCACGTGCGCCGCCAGTGAGGTGGCGGCAGTACACAGAGCAGGACCGGCCTTTTAACCCTTTGAGTGGCAGAGGGGTACACAACGCATTGCAAAGCACTCAAAGGGTTAACACAGTGGTTCTCAACTCTGGTCCTCGGGACCCACTGACAGGCCAGGACTTAGGGATTTCTTTGCTAGAGCACAGGTGTGTTTATCAGAGGCTCATTCACATTGATTAACTCACCTGTGCTCTAACAAGGAAATCATCAAATCCTGGCCTGTTAGTGGGTACCAAGGACCGGAGTTGAGAACCACTGCATTAACACATCAACCAGACCTTGGCGCGTGTACACGAGCTTATGAAATAAAGTGTGAAGCAAACAAAGTAATATGTTGTAAATAAAGGTGGCAGGCACTTATGGAAGACTTAAAGGGATAGTAATACTTCGTTTTAACTTTATTTTATTTTGTAGGCATTAAAAAAACATGAAGAATGATATTAGTCTTCTCTCAAACCTTTATGGTTTAAGAGATATTCACAAGCAAAGTTTCCCCCTCCCGCCCCTTTTTCCTAGTGTAAGCCATCTCTTCTCAGATGTGAATCTGGTTGTAAGACCAGACAGATAACAGCAGGGGACAATCTTCTTTGTATGAAAAGAATGAAAGCCCCCCCCCCCCTGACAAGTTTTTCAGCTTTTTACCTTATCTTAATTGAAGATTGTCCCTCTCTGCAGTTTATCTGGGCACCTCCCTTCTTATCTGGCTGAAGGGGGGGGGGGATACTTTGCTTGTGAATATCTCTTAAACCATAAAGGTCTGAGAGATAAGACTTAGATCGTTCTTCATGTTTTTTTTAATGCCTACAAAATAAAATAAAGATAAAACGAAGTATTACTATCCCTTTAAGGAGGATTTAAAGTGGTTAACTAGAGGAAGTGGAACAATGTGAGAAAAGTATGGAGAGCCCGGCATATTCCTCTGCTAATTTTACATTGAGTTTAGTTATAGTACTTTGTGTGGTAATAATTTTACGTTGGGTGTGCCAGAAATCAAACTGCCAGCAAATGGGTTGAACTTAAGTTGAAATATAATGCATCAGTCATCAGAACTTGAAGTCTGTCTGCCGGCAGCTTCAGTTCAGATTGTGCATGGATGGAGGATGATCATATTATTATGTCACTGGAGCCTCTAAAGCAGACACAAAACAAAAAGTAAAAGTATACTTTAAGTTAAAGTAGTGGCGGCATCATGGTAAATGAATGATACCCTTATATTGGGAGTGGGACACCAGTCCTTTCCTTTTTCACCATCCAGAGAAGAGAACCCCAAATTAAAACAAAGACAAACTGCCCATTAGTCCATACTAATACTAGGGATATTGCAGCCACATTAACCTAAGTAAACATACAAAATTAACCCAGGCTCTCCCTTACTCGTTGCGATCAACCATAAAAGTTCTCTATAAGGTATATATTTTTATTGTTTGTGGAGAAAGTTTCTTATTTTAATTACTCTTGTTGCATATCAAAGATCTCCTCCGATCAAATATCTCAGAACTCTTCCGTTATCAACAAGGATTAACCCACGATCATGCCGTCCTTGCCGCTCCGCTCATAAAAAACACAGACATACAAGGTTCAGTCAGTACAGTGTTGATATAATTAAGCAAAGACACAAAATATCCACTCACTGTTAAAATATCTTTTTCCATCGCAGATTCTCTCCGAAAAGTTACATTCATCAAAAGCCTTTCCACCACTCCATTAGGTGTTTCAATTACTCTTATTGCACATCAAAGATCTCATCCGATCAAACATCTCAGAAATCCTCCGTTGTCAACAAAGATTAACCCAAGATCGTGCCGTCCTTACCACTCCGCTCATAAAAGGCACAGACATACAGGGTTCGATCAATACAATGTTGATATAATTAACCAAAGATACAAAATATCCACTCACTTGTTAAGATGTCTTTTTCCAGCGCAGATTCTCTTCAGAAAGTTATATTCATCAAAAACCTTTCCACCACTCCGTTGAATCGGCTCAGTAACACTGCCCTAGTGTGGAACGGAAAGCGAAAGCGCAGCTCCTGTTAGAAAACCTTCCCCCGGAAACCAGAGCGGCGACTACACTGTTCCATCTAGGAACCAAAGACTCTTTGGTTCCTAGGTGGAACAGTGTAGTCGCCGCTCTGGTTTCCGGGGGAAGGTTTTCTAACAGGAGCTGCGCTTTCCGTTCCACACTAGGGCAGTGTTACTGAGCCGATTCAACGGAGTGGTGGAAAGGTTTTTGATGAATATAACTTTCTGAAGAGAATCTGCGCTGGAAAAAGACATCTTAACAAGTGAGTGGATATTTTGTGTCTTTGGTTAATTATATCAACATTGTATTGATCGAACCCTGTATGTCTGTGCCTTTTATGAGCGGAGTGGTAAGAACGGCACGATCGTGGGTTAATCTTTGTTGACAACGGAGGATTTCTGAGATGTTTGATCGGAGGAGATCTTTGATGTGCAATAAGAGTAAATGAAACACCTAATGGAGTGGTGGAAAGGCTTTTGATGAATGTAACTTTTCAGAGAGAATCTGCGCTGGAAAAAGATATTTTAACAGTGAGTTGATATTTTGTGTCTTTGCTTAATTATATCAACACTGTACTAACCGAACCTTGTATGTCTGTGTTTTTTATGAGCGGAGCGGCAAGGACGGCATGATCGTGGGTTAATCCTTGTTGATAACGGAAGAGTTCTGAGATATTTGATCGGAGGAGATCTTTGATATGCAACAAGAGTAATTAAAATAAGAAACTTTCTCCACAAGCAATAAAAATATATACCTTATAGAGGACTTTTATGGTTGATCGCAACGAGTAAGGGAGAGCCTGGGTTAATTTTGTATGTTTATTTAAATCTATTTTGAGTAAGATAGAAATTTTGGGCTGAACCTGATAACTAGTTGAATTGATTCTATTTGCATCATATAGAGACAAAGCGCCGTTTCTTTTATTATATTTTTACATTAACCTAAGTGCCAAAGGGGGTGCTCAACACACTGGTGAATGAGCTTTATTAACTTGACAGTGACACATCTTCCTTCCAGTAGTGGGTTTAATTATGATACATACATCCCCAAAAAAAAGTATAAGTTAAACAGATGTAGATGCAATAAAAAAGACTTATTCGTAGTATTATGCGCTTATTCGAACTAAAATAAAGGTCTCCGCTGAGTCCGCTCCCTCTCCCTTCCCATACGTCAGTAGATATACATCCCTGTAAGCCTTAAGAGTTCTGAAAATTTAAAGTACACCGTACTATACTAGTATCGATATAACTCTGGGTATGTGCTTTGCTTTCCAGTCGTGCTCACATCTTTGCCAGACACATTGATCACTTCAAGCCCCCGCCAACCACTATACTATTATATTAGACAGAAACAGAATTTACTGCAATGCCGAGACACTTTGAAGAGGCATCTCGGAATTGCACAGTCATCCTCCAGCCACAGCTAGCTTCATTCCCGCTGTGCGCTAGTGCTCTGCTAGCATGAGGGTATGCAAGGGACAGGGTGGAGTTACGCTGCATTTATTCTGCGTTTTACTGCAATTTATTCTGTGTTTTACTGAGGCCTTAGTGCTATGGATTTTCAGCCATTTATTTCATTTCAGCTTTTTGCCGAAACTGCCATTTTTGATAGCCGAAATTTCGGTGCACCCCTACTCAGAACCTGTTGATAGGTACTTGGTTCTGCCATGTTCTCTGGATGATCTTAATGTTGTTAGGTGGTTTCTAAGTAGGACAGAGTAGATGGCTGGATAAGTGGGGAAATAGAAGTTAAGTGCTTGCTCTTCTGCCTCTGTGAAGGAGGTAATGAACTTTAGCTAGCCCCTCAGTTTCTGCTAATGCAGTAAGGAGTGTGTGCTAGCCCTTCAATATTTATGATGTAGATCTAAGGCCTCTGTAAATAAGAGGTAGTGATTGGGAGTAAAGTATCCTGCCTTGAGGAGTAAGTAGGTATCGACTGAGTGTCTATAATGAGAATGACAGGGAGGGTAGCAAGTTGACCTCTACTAGTGAGGTAAGGAGCTGGAGTGATACTTAGTGATTGATGGGCAAAGGTAGAAAGAAAAAAGGAGGGGTGAATTTATGACTTTGACCTTAGCTTGTCGTGCATCTAAGAGGCAGGAGTGGGTAGGGTAATAAGACATGAAAGAGTGGAGATAAGAAAACTGAGAATGATAATCAAGGGTGGTGGGAAAGAAAATAAACAGAAATATCACTGTGGCCTAGCCAGTTGCACAGCTAAATAAACCACAAGTGGGTATCCAGAGAAGTATTGGTGAGGCAAACAATAAATGGGGATGAGGCTTAATTGAGGAGAAGCTGGGTTTAGTAAGGGGATTAGGAGAGTACTTGGGACTATTGAAGAAAATGATGTATGGCTTGATAGACAATTTAGTAATGGTGGTAATTAATTAAACCTAGGATAATCTCATCTTCACGTTTAAAAAACAAAGTGGGTATAGAGGAGAATAACTCCTGTGTAGTAACACACTCTCTAATGGCCAAGGATGGGAGCGAAACATCCTGGCACTGGACCAAGCCTAGCTTAAAGGTGGCATGAGAATGGAGGGTTGGATGGCAACACAGCTAGAGTCGAGGCACACGTGGGAGGCCTCAGACACTGAGGAAGTAGTAGTAGTAGTAATGGAGAGGAAACCAGGAAGAACCGGGTAAGGGACAAATGTATGAAGGTGCTGGGGAGAGAGTGAGCAAGCAAGGAGGAGAGGGAAACTGAGGCTGACAGAGCCAGGCTAGTGAGACTTTTCACAATCTGTGGCGTAAAGGAAAAGTAGAGAGACGTGTTGGTAGCTGAGGAAGAGACCCGATTTGAGACAAGTGTAGGAGGACAGAGAAGGAGGTACAAGTTGAGAGAAAAGTAAATGGATAATAACTTCCCCATATGTCAGTGCCGCTATAATAAGTGGCTACAGGAAGAGGGAGAAGATGAGGGCTGCAGGGGATGTTCAGGATTGCAGAGGTAATCAAACTGTGTAGAGGAGTCAAACGAAAAAATTGGGTTAGGAAGGTGATAAGATAAAGGGTTTTGAGGGAGAAATGCAGACAGGTGGTGGGAATAGAGAAGGGACTTTCTGAGGCAATGATATCACTGAAGAGGAAAAGGACCACTGAAGTATGCAGTGAAGAATCTGTGTCATATTGTTGTGTCTAGCACAGGTACATCCAGTTTAGAAAAATGTCAGTTTATGAAATGTCTAGTTGAAGAGCCCATTACACGGGCCACTGCCAGCCGGTCGCGGGGCAGTCATGCACAGTAGAGACTGCCCGCGCCGCAGCTGATACAGAGCTGGATGGTCCTTCAGAGCGCCCCGCTCTGCATCAGCCTCGTCACTGGCAGTCTCTACTGCGCATGACTGCAGCACACGCAGCAGTCTCTATTGCGCATGTCTGCATTGTTACACACATTTTAGCGAATTATTATATAGGATGTGAGTTCACAGAAGATGTAAACTGAGATGTGCTGGACAGGAGGGTTTAAAAAGTTCAGTTTTTAATGACAAAACCGTGAAGGAAGTTTAATTAATTGAAATTAGTTCAGAAAGGCTGTTGTATCTTTTGATCCCAAGTACAGATAATATAAAAGGCAGAAATTGCTTCCTTCACAAAGCATAATGCAAGACTAGATTTATAGGTCTCAGAGAACCAGAAATTTTAGATTCTAGCATGTACAGGGTATTTAATTGTATATAACCACAGATGATTTTTAGTTATTCCTTTAACTATGGAGATTGGCTGCCATAACATATTCTTATCCAGGACAAGTTTATGAGGACGTAAGACATGCTTTTTTATGTATGTGTAGTTGGTTAAGTATGACAACTTGACCTTTGTTTGCTTATGCACCTGTGTAAAAATGAGAGGCACAATAAACGACAGTTGGGGAAAAGAGGACATGTATTTGAGAACCAAAAATATAATGGTCCAAATCTCAAAGACATGATCTCCATTTTAGGATTCATTTATTTATTTTAATACTTAAATATTATTGTTAAAGAATAAAAACAAAGTGCAATACAAACATAAAACATATAGCAGAGAATAGTTGGGTATAAGCAATGATACAGTGCAGAATATTACAGCTGAGCAGTATGCAAAATAAGAACAGTGATCTCAACCGCCACAAAAAGTCAGATGTATAGGGGCTGGAAATCATCCGTCAGTGCATCTGGAAAATCAGCGAGGAGAACAGAGAGAGAGAAGAAGGAGCAAAGAACTGTAGGAGAAGAGACAAAACAAGTAGGTGAGTGGAAGGGAAAGGGAGAATAAGAGTGGGGAGGAGCGGAGGGAGGAAAACTGACCTGGTCTCGGCCAGAATACAGAAGGGATAATCCATTTTAGGTTTTCAGTATTTTTCAGTTATCTCTATTTAATGTTCACAAACAGTTTAGTTTACAACCAGTTTAGTTCTTTCAAATTGCTTGTAGAGTTTCCAGAGTCTATATTACTCCACAATGCACATGAAAAAAAGGAAGAGAGGAAAGTTATCGTAACGTGTAGATAGAAATCTAATATCCACTCTATTTTCCCTCCTACAATCTGCTTCTGACAAATCTAGGGTGTATTCCCAGTTGTTGATCACCTTAGATACATCCACTCTCCTAATTGATGTCCTCTGCACCTTCCCCACTACTCCATTTTTCTCATAGAAATTTAAAGTGGTACACAGAAATGGATGTATTTAGTATAATATTGCAAACAAAAACAAAGGTGTAATAAATCCACTCACTTTGTAAGGTGTCTCTCTCCAACGTGGTTTCTCAGGAATATGATCCCCAAAACTCTCACGTTTCTGTTTTATCTCGTTATCAGATGAATATATAAAGGGAATATAACAATGTTAACCCTTTGAGTGCCAGAGGGGTAAGCAACTCATTGCTTTGCAATGTGTTGCGTACCCCTCTGGCACTCAAAGGGTTAAGAACTGGGCTAATTCCATGTGTAAAAATATTTATTAAAATTAAACACACAATAATGTATCTCTTGAGATCTATAAACATAAACTGAAACTTAAAACAACTGGTGTTGCCTCATCCCAATCACAAATTCACCGGGCTGAATAGACACTAATTGTCACCTCTCTCAAGCGGTTCTCCGTCTCCGCTCCATTGCCAGCATCCTCTCTTCCTCTCTCGTTCGGTTCACTTCCGGTTGGGCTCATGCATGCGCAGTCCGCCTTTTGAAGCTGTCCTGGCTATATGAAGTCGCCCTTTCCCAGTGACGGGCGCCTTATCAAAGTATCCCGTACCTTAGCTCCTAGCTCAGCGTATCTTGTTCTACCTGTATCCCAGTTGCTGACCGGCTTGTCTGACTGCTCTCTGCCTGCTCGTGGGTTTAAACGGCCTTCCACCTCTCCTGCTGGAGCAGGCTTCTTCTTTGTGTCCAAGAAAGACGGCGGCCTTCGGCCTTGTATCAATTATTGGAGCTTGAGCGCCATTACTCGTAGGAACTGCTACCCCTTGCCATTAATTCCTGAGCTGCTAGACCGTCTTCGTGGTGCTACGGTGTTCACCAAATTAGACCTCCGGGGGGCCTATAATCTCATCCGAGTTCGTGCAGGCGATGAGTGGAAAACTGCCCTCAATACCAGATTCGGGCACTATGAGTAACAGGTCATGCCTTTTGGTCTTCGGAACGCTCCAGCAGTTTTCCAAGCATTTGTCAGATGTCTTCCGGGACCTACTCATGACCTCCGTAGTCGTTTACTTGGATGACATACTCATATTCTCCAAGTCTCTCGTTGCTCATCGAGGTCATGTCCGTCAGGTACTTGAGCGGCTTCGTACGCATAGCCTTTATGCCAAATCGGAGAAGTGTCAGTTTGAGCAAAGTCACCTGCCCTTTCTTGGGTACATTGTGTCCTCTTCGGGCCTGGCTATGGATCCTGCTAAACTTGCTGCTGTCCAGAACTGGCCCTTGCCTCTTGGTCTTAGGGCTGTGCAGCAGTTCATAGGCTTTTCGAACTACTATCAAAAATTCATTCGGGACTTCTCTGACATCATCCGTCCCATTGTGGCTCTCACTCGTAAGGGGGCAGATACCAAGCTATGGCTGCTTGATGCCTTGGCAGCCTTCGGCAGGCTCAAGGCAGCCTTCACCTCCGCCCCTGTACTGGTTTACCCAGACCCCTTGCGGGCCTTCTACCTTGAGGTGGATACCTCAGAGACTGCTGCTGGGGCTGTTCTCTCTCAGCTCTCCTCTGATTCCGGTCTTATGCATCCCTGTTCCTTTTTCTCCCGTAAGTTTTCCGATTCCGAGCGTAATTACGATACAGGTAACAGGGAACTATTAGCTATCAAGCTTGCCCTCGAAGAATGGTGATACCTTTCGGAAGGGTCCCCTCACATCGTGACCATATACACCGACCATCAGAACCTGGCCTACCTGGCCTTAGCTAAACGTCTGAATGCTTATCAGGCCAGATGGTCCCTGTTCTTCACCCGTTTTCACTTTGTGATCACCTACCTTCCCGGACCCAGGAATGTTAAAGCCGATGCCTTATCCCGGCAGTTCGAGTCTGGTCCTTCCTGTCCTGTGGTTCCAGAGCCTGTAATACCCTCTGCTTGTATCCTGGCAGCACTGTTCACCTGTACCCTACGGGCTATTCGTCAGGCCCAGAACAGGCTGTCTTCTTCTCCCGGAGACCTGTTTTTCCGTTCCGCCATGTCACCGTCCTGAGGTTCTTCATTGGCTCCATCATTCTACGGTCTCCAGTCATCCCGTGGTTTCCCGTACCTATGTGCTCGTGTCCCAGTTCTTTTGGTGGCCTGAGTGTCATACTGCCGTAGAGGCTTATGTTACCTCCTGTCCTACATGTGTTCGCATGAAAACATCCCGTCAGAAACCTGTTGGGCTATTGCAACCTCTACCTGTGCGACCTTGCCATGGACTCAGTTGTCCATGGACTTCATTGTGGACCTTCCTGGATCTGCTGGTATGACCACCATTTGGGTGGTCGTCGACCGGTTCTCCAAGCAAGCCCACTTCGTACCCTTCTCAGTTGGCTGATTCCTTTGTCTCCAACATTGTGCGGCTTCATGGTGTACCTCTAGACATCACTTCTGACCGTGGCTTGCAGTTCATCTGAAGGTTCTGGAGGGCTTTCTGTGCTCGGTTGGGTATCCATCTACGGTTTTCTTCCGGGTACCATCTGCAGACGAACGGCCAGACCGAGCGGGTCAATCAGTCTTTAGAACACTACCTAAGAACCTACTGTAACAAGCACCAGAACGACTGGGTTCGCTTGCTTCCTTTGGCGGAATTTTCTTATAATTCCCTATGTCATTCTTCTCTTGGTGGTTCTCCCTTCTTTGCAGCCCTGGGTTATAATCCTCGGGTCTTGTTACTTCAACCTGGTTCGGCTTTGGTGCCTTCAGCTGAGTTACAGGTCCGTTCCTTGACTGATCATTGGAAGTCACTCAGAACTACTCTGCTGGGCTCCCAGATGCGCCATAAACGCGCAGCGGACCGCCGTCGCTCCCTGGCTCCTCTCTTTTACCCTGGCGACAAAGTCTGGCTGTCCGCTAGAAACATCTCCCTCCATCAGCCTTCTTGTAAGCTTGGTCCTCATTTCCTGGGGCCCTTCAAGATCCTTCAACATATTTCACCTGTGGTGTATCGCTTGGCGCTGCCTAAATCTCTACGTGTCCATCCTGTCTTTCACATTTCCCTTTTGAAGCCCTGGGTTTCCTCTCGCTATGCTCATCCTGCACAGGCGGTGACGGCTCCTGTCACCGTGGACGGTCAGGAGGAGTTTGTGATCAGTGCTGTCCTTGACTCTAGGCAAGTGCGTGCCCGTCTTCAGTACCTCGTTGACTGGAAGGGCTACGGCCCTGAAGAAAGGTCCTGGGTTCCGGCCATGGATGTGCATGCAACATCGTTGGTGCGGCGTTTCCAACGGATGTTTCCTACTAAGCCTCCTGACGAATTGGTGGGAGGGGCCGTAGGGGGAGTGTCACCTCTCTCGAGCAGTTCTCTGTCTCCGCTCCATTGCTGGCATCCTCTCTTCCTCCCTCGTTCGGTTCACTTCCGGTTTGGCTCGCGCATGCGCAGTCCGCCTTTTGAAGCTGTCCTGGCTATATGAAGTCGCCCTTTCCCAGTGACGGGCGCATTATCAAAGCGTCCCATACCTTAGCTCCTAGCTCAGCGTATCTTGTTCTACCTGTATCCCAGTTGTTGACCGGCTTGTCTGACCACTCTCTGCCTGCTCCAGTGTTCCTGTGATTCTCCAATTGCTGACTGGCTCGTCTGACCTCTCTCTTGCCTGCTCCAAGTGTTCTTGTCCTCGTATCTCTCTCTTTGCTACACCCGTAGGTGATATCCTGCTTTTGGAGTTGTTTCTCCCTGGAGTTTTTGGGGTATAGCCCAACCGTGGTGGGGTATCAAAGGTCCCCGGAGGCTCAACCGAAGGGGGCTATCTAGCTTTGCTGCTAGCATCTTTATAAGGCCTCGGCTGCAGCACACCTCCCTGCGGTTGGATGACGGTATCCAGCTACGCTCCCTAGCATCGCTCCCTAGCTTCTCGCCCCAATCAGCCTTGTTGGAGGAGTCTTTCTTCCAGTCTAGACTTCTGTAGTTCTGTCTTACGTGACACTAATGCAGTGTCCCACACCACACTGCGTCTTTAAGCTCTGTATAACCCGAACGGTGTCAGTAGGGTGTACACTGCTTCACATCTCCGTTTGGTATCGGGACAGGCACTCACCATCTCAGCAAAATGTGTTTCGTACGAGTGTACTTCCTCAAGGGCAATCATTAGTTTGTTAACTCGGACTCATTTTTAAATGTTGAGTTTTTTGCGTCAACAGGCGCAAACGTCCCAACCAATTCAATACCTCAAACTTTATCAGTCTGAGGCTAACATTCTATTTCTCCGATATTAACTCGTCATAATATATATACCCTCATTCATCCAGAATTCAAAACACAAATGTATATAGGAATTGTGATATGGCACTTATCCTACAACATATTTATTGTGTAAAATATAGAGAGCAATACATGTACACATGCACACATGTATTTCTTACTTCAAGAAACGATTAAGATCTATACAAATGTTCATTCCCTTTGGGGTTAATGTTTTGAGTTGATAGATCCACTCTGTCTCTTTTTTAGAAATCTTAGTTATCAGGTCTTCCCCTCTCCAATTCCTATTCATTTGTTCAATACCCACAAATTTTAATAGGGTTGGGTCTTTGTTTCTTAGAAAAATGTTCAGAGACACTATGCATCTCCAAACCTTTCTTGATGTTACGGATATGTTCTGCAATCCGTATGTGTTAACATCTAGATGTCTGTCCCACATATTGGAGGCCACATGGACATTACAGCAGATAGATTGTTTTTACTATTACCTAAATTAAACTCTTTTATATCAAATTCCTTTTTGGTTTGGTTACTTTTGAACTGTAATACATTACGTGAATTATTCTGACTGGTTCTACAGGCTATACACCTATTGCACCTGAAAAAGCCTTTTAAATATTTCCTAAAATAAGATGTCTTAGGTGTCTTATGATTTATAAAACTTTGGACTAGATGTTGTTTTAAATTCTTTGACCACTTGTAGATGATTATTGGTTGTTCAGGTAAAATAGCTTTCAGTTGGGGATCCTTTAAGAGAATGGGCCAATATTTTCTAAAATAGTTTCTACACTTCTGTAGTCACTATTATACTGAGTTATGAAGTTTGGACAATCTCTTTTTACTTCCTTTCTTTTAATGATGTTCTTATTATCCTTAACTCTATCTCTCCCCAAAACTGATTTTTTAGCCAGTAAATTCACCTCATCATGGGCTCGATTCTATTACCCCAGCTAAAACCGGCGTTACAAGAAAAACAAGTAGCATGAATCTTGCAAACATGTGTTACGTATTCTATTGCAGAACCTCAGCACTTTTCAGAGTGGTCACAAAACTGGCACTTTCTGCCTACAAAAAACACGCAAAATGTCAAAGTCCAAGGAAATAGGCGTACATTTGACGACAGAAAGATCAAGTTTATTGTTAGATGTGTTCTCCACATAACAAAATCCGACAGAGTGTCCCCTTTTGACATATTAACACCCCCTTTTAAAAGTCGACTTGCAGTGCTTTCTGTCACCACTTTAATTCGACTAATATTGTTCACATTAAACTTTTTAACCCCTCCCCCTTGAAAATTCAACTACAGTGCTCCCATGACTTTATTTCACCATTTTTATCCGACATTTTTCTTCTCCTATTTTTTTTTTCGACATGCCCTATTTTGTATTGAAAGATTAACCCTATGAGTACCAGAGAGGTAGCAACACATTGCAATATGTTTGCTACCCATCTGGCACTCAAAGGGTAAAAAATAATTAGTGGAAACAGTGCTCCTCAATATTAGATAAACCTATTTCACTGTCGTCCAATACAGGTTACTGGTAACTCTGGGAGGCGTCAGTCCCCTTTAAGTAGGCAGGAACATTCTCTAAATACATGCAGGGGGGGTGGAGCCTCCCTTCCCTCTCAGGCTGCCTCATCCAGTCTGCCTTCCAGAATTGTTTGTTCCTGTGTGTGAACACACCAGGTGGAGAACATCTCGTCAGTTTTTAGTTTCTTTTTTATTTTTCTGTCAAATATGGAATACCACCATTAGGCGGGTTACCTTTCCTGACAATTGCCCTCTCCAAAGTGGCTAGCTCAGTGTCCAGGGCTTTTGGTGGACCTTAAGCCCTGAAGGGGGAATATCTTGGTTACAAGTACTTCCCCATGGATTTCTGAGGTAATTCTTACTACAGGGTAACCTGAAGACAGAAGATCTGCAGAAAGGTGAGCCACCCTTTGAGTGCTGAAGGTCCACTTGTCCCACAGTGTCCCTTAATTGGGCTTGTATTTGGGAGTTCTCATTGCGCACTCCGGCACTCATAGGGTGTATATGTGTATGTCTGTGGGTATTTGGAGCAGGTTTCTGTGGTAACTTAACCCTTTCTCTGCTGGTTTGACAGGTTTAATAGGGTTTTCTGGCACTTTTCTTACTGGATCAGTGTATTCTCTATATGCATACATGTTCACTGCATGTGTTTCATGTTTTTAACTTGTAGTTTAACTTTTATTAACATTGTGTACTGCGCCTTTAAGGCACGCTTTACCGCATAGACGCCATTGCTCCATTTACTTTCTATGGGTTAACACTGTTTGGGACATATCTCTGTAACCGCTTCACACAGCGAATTCAGAGAGGGCTCATTTTAATTGTCTACCCTTGCTCTATCATCCGGTTTATAGTTCAAGTGTGTTGGGGGGCTTCGGGTGCTGTTTTGGGGTACTTTTTGGGAGA
This sequence comes from Rhinophrynus dorsalis, assembly GCA_037306005.1. NCBI lineage: Eukaryota > Metazoa > Chordata > Amphibia > Anura > Rhinophrynidae > Rhinophrynus > Rhinophrynus dorsalis. The sequence goes on along the minus strand of CM074720.1, from coordinate 185,979,133 downwards.
AACTACATTTCCCATGAGCGCTTGATTCGCGCCTAATTTCTGATTGGCTCCCGTCGCGGCAGCCATTTTGGGCACTTTTCTCATTGAGTATCCTACACAGTGCTTGGACAATCCTTTTCTCCTCTGGAGATTGACCCTTCGTCTGCCAGAACAGTCTATATTTAGCGTTTCTGGGGTGAAATATCAATCTTATACACTTCAGTTGGGTGATTCATTGTACAGTTGGTTATTTTGACAATGTGAGAATGTCTATACCACTGGTGCTAGGGGTTAGACTTAAGACTAAGGAAGTTGGGGTATCAGTATCCCCCATTGCGCATTGCTCTTCCTGTCATACAGGGCTACCTAAAGTGTTCTCTGGTCATTTCTGCCCAGCAGGTTTTGAAGTTCCTGGCAGCAACCCAGGGCCTTCCAGCCATGCTATTGAGCCAGATTGGGTGTGAGAGTTTAAGGCTGCAACTTGAGACCTTAGCTCCACTTTACAGCTCTTTACATCCCAGATACAGGGGGTACTTCAATTATGGCAGACCCCCTCTATTATCAGATCCTCCCTGCCTCAACCGCAGGGAGCACCTGATGTGTCAGATTCTTCTGAGGAAGAATTGTTGCTAGATTTGAATGTTGAGGTTGGTGCTCTTTTGGAATCTTCAGGTCTCTTAGGGGACCCATTTGAAGCTGATCCTGAAACCTCTACTGAGGGCCTGATCAGGGTTGTATTGTCCACTCTCAACATTCCATCAGTTCAGGGGGTTCCCCCTGATCCCTCTGATGTTTTTCAGGTGCCTGCAAAGCCCCTTACTCATTTTCCTCCTAACCTAACTCTTGATTGTTTGGTTCTGATGCATGGACTACTCCGGTCACGTCCTCTTCAGTGTCTAGAAAGTTTGCTAAACTTTTCCCCTTTTCTGAAACAGAAATGACTGCTTGGGTCATTCCCCTACGGTGGACGCACCCATATCTAGACTGCCTAAATCTACTGTCTTACATGTTTCTGATGCTTCTGCGCTGTAAGATTGGACTGATAAGTAACTTGAGGTTCCCCTCAAGTCCAATTTCTCTTCTATTGGCTCTGCTGCGCGTCCAGCCTTTGCTGTTGCATGGGTTATCCGGGCAGTTGCAGTCTGGACTGAGCAACTTACGATGGCGGTCCGTCAGGATGCGCCTACTTCGGAGAGATCGCGTCTCCTTGCTATTATCTCTGTGGATCAACAATATGTTTCTGCTGCTGCCTTTGATGCCATCTGCATGATGGCAAAGGCCTCCGCTACTCCTCTGGTGGTTGGGCGTGCGCGTTGGCTTAAGATTTGGTCTGCTGTCACGGCTTCCGTAACCGGTCTTTTCGTTCCTTTTACTCTGAGAAACGTACGACGAACCAGGCGGTTCCATCTGCTCCGCGTTCCTCCTTCAAGCCCATGCACCAATTGCAGCCCAAGGCCGCATTCAAGCCCATGACTTTGTGGCTGCTTCGGCATGACTCACCAACTCCGTGGGATGATTCAGCATCAGACCCATGGACTTTTCTGGTGGTGTCTGTGGGATATAAGATCCCTTTCTTTTCTCTCCCACCTTTTCGTCTTTATCTTTCTCGTTCTCCTCAAGAAGTCGAGTGAAGCCGTCTGTTCGAAGATGCTATTCAGGCTCTTCTGGACTAGGCTGTCCTGGAACAGGTTCCCCCTTGCGGACAGGGGTTTAGGATTCTATTCAAGCCTTTTTTTGGTGACAAAAAAAAAAAAAAAAAAGGGATGGCGGATGCCGCCCTATTTTGGGTCTGTGAGATCTTAATTCCTTTGTAGTGAAGTCTCACTATCGTCAGGAGTCTCTGCTCACAGTGTTCGCTGCCATGTCTCACGGGGGAGTTCCTTGCTTCTCTGGACCTTCAGGATGCGTATTGCACATCCCAATCCATCTAGAGAGCAGGCAGTATCTGAGGTTTGCCTGCGCCAGAGGTCATTTTTCAGTTTCAGCTACCATTGGTTTGACAATAGTCCCCCCAGGTTTTCCAACGGGTGTTGGGGGGCCTTGATATCCATCCTCCATCTGGACGGCATCAGAGTGCCTTCGTACATGGACGTCTTGCCTTTTGTAACCATTATCTGCGGACCTTCTTCATCAGCTGGTCCAGACCTGCATTCACTTCCTTACACATCACGGTTGGATTGCGAACTTGGTCAAGTCTGACCTTGTTCCGTCTCGGCACCTGGGTCTTCTGTTCGATACTCAGAGGTGCATGATTTTTCTACCGGACGAGGTAACCATCAATTTGCTCAAAGGGTCTCTATGATCCTATCCCGCTATAGGATACTGGTTCGGAAGTTGTCTTCTCTGGTGGGGTAGCTCTTCTCCACGATAGAGGCAGGTCCATTTGCCATGGTACACACCAGGGAACTTCAGGGATTTGTGATACGGACATGCAGGTTCCGACCGATCATCAAACACTATTGTTCACCCCCCCCCCCCATGTTGAGTTGAGCTTGGAGTGGTGGTTGGGCCTTCCGATCTCCTACAAGGAAGATCCTTCCAGATTCCCTACTGGACCGAGGTCACAACGGATGCCAGCCTCCTGGGCTGGGGAGCTGTTCTGGGTCACTTTTGCGCTCAGGGGAAGTGGTCCATTGAGGAGTCCCTTCTTTCCATCATTGGGAGTGTCAACTGGAGGACAGGCCAGTCTGAGTGGAGTCCGACTTTGCCACGGCAGTGGCTTACATCGACAGACAGGGTGAGACAAGAAGTCTCGCCTCTTGATTAGAGGTCAAGGCCATTCTGTCCTGGGCAGAGGTTCATGTTCCGGTCATTTCTGCAGTGCTCATTCCAGGCATAGACAACGTCATGGCAGACTTCCTTAGTCGTCACACAGTTGACAGCGGAGAGTGGGAACTACATCCGGAGGTGTTTCAACTTCTGGTTCTGAGATGGGGAATGCCCCAGTGGATCTGATGGCAATGGGACACAACAGGAAGGTTCCACCGTTTTGCTCCCTGTGGAGCGTCACTCTAACTCGGCTGCTGATATAATGTCCGTTCCTGGACATTCTCTCTGGCCATTTTTCCTCTATCTCTCTCTCTCTCTACCTACGTTTATATGGGCATTACGGGCATCGTAATTGGTACGTTGTCCGGTAATTCTGATTGTTCGGGATTGACATCGTCAACCCTGGTATCCAGAGTTTATGACCCTATCTGTGGTGGAGCCATTTCAGCTCCCCTCTCGTCCAGCTCTCCTTCTACAGGGTTATCTGTGGAAGCCCATGTTCTTCGGCTCAATTTGATGGCCTGTATGTCGAATCCCCTGTGTTATGGAAGAAAGGGTTTTCTTCTGCTGTGGTTTCTACTATGCTTAGTGTCCTAAGCCTGTTTCTTCCACGATCTATCACAGTGTCCGGTTGATATTTATGTCTTGGTGTGCTGACAGAGATCTGTCTCATGACTTTGATCTTCCCACTGTCCTGTCCTTTTGGTTTGATGGTGTTGGCACGGGACTCAGTCTGAGTTCTCTTACGGTTCTTACTTTGGCGCTTTCTGTCGTTTTCCAGAAACGCATTACTATCTTCCTGACATCAGAGGTTTCTTCCAGGGTGTTGCTACTGTGCGCCCTGCCTTTCGGAGTCCGGCTCCTCAGTGGGACCTTAGTCTGGTTTGGGGGTTCTCCAGCGTTCCCCCTTTGAGTCCTTGGCTACTATTCCTTTGCGCCTTTTGTCGTGGAAGATGGCCTTTCTTCCGGCTATTGCAAGCTCTGTCCTGTAACAACCTTATCTGGTGTTTCAAGGATAAGGCTATGCTTCACACCTCTAAGGAGTCCTTGCCTACAGTGGTCTCCGAGTTCCACATCAATCAGGAGATTGTTGTGCCCTCTTTCTGCCCTAACCCTTCCTCTGTCAAGGAGAGGGATCTCCACTTGTTGGATGTTGTGCATTGTCTCACGTTTGATGTTCATCGCACTGAGTCTATCAGGAAGTCTGACGCTCTGTTTGTCATTCCTGAGGGTCCTAGGGCAGGGAGACCGGCATCCGGGGTAACTTTTGCATCTTGGATTAAGTCTTCTAATCGTGAAGCTTACAAATTGAGGGATAAGCATGTTCCCTTTCGGGTTACAGACCATTTTACCAGATCAATTGGGGCCTTTTGGGCCTCCAAGACTCAAGCTTCTGCCGCTCAGTGTGCCGGGCGGCCACTTGGTCTTCTGTGCACCCCTTCTTGAAGTGCTACCGTGTGGATGTGCTGTCCTCGGCTGATGCCAGCTTTGGGAGAAAGGTCCTGGAGGCAGTTTTGCCTGTCTAGGATCTTTCTTTTCTGAGGTTCTCAGTGCTTCCTTACTGTTGAGCCCTATTGGCTCTGGTTCAGTGTGCTGTGTAACAGTTCTTGGGGTCTGTTTTTACCTCTAGTTGGTGTCCGTTGACACCTCTGGTTAGTTGGGATCTCTGACCGGTTGGTTCATGGAGGTCCTGGTGACTTTGGGGGCCTTGCGCCTGGTCCTTGCCTTCTTCCCACCTCAGGGTAACTCAATGGTTGGACATCCCAGAGTTACCAGTAACCTGTATTGGACGACAGTGAAAATAGGATTTTAGTCTTACCTGTTAAATCCTTTTCACTTAGTCCATACAGGTTACTGGTCTCCCACTGTGGCATTCTGTGGGAGTCCTTCGGGGCATGCTCACAGGAGTCTTCTTTCCTTCTTCTATCTAGTCTGATTAGTTCTCAAACAATTCTGGAAGGCAGACTGGATGAGGCAGTTTGAGAGGGAAGGGAGGCTCCACCCCCCTGCATGCATTTAGAGAATGTTCCTGCCTACTTAAAGGGGACTGACGCCTCCCAGAGTTACCAGTAACCTGTATGGATTAAGTGAAAAGGATTTAACAGGTAAGACTAAAATCCTATTATCTTGATTCTAATGAATAGCCTAAACTCTCTTTTATGAGATCATCTCTTAGTAAATAATAGGGATCTTCTAACTTCCGTTATCTTTATGAGCCATCCTTACACTGCTGGTCGCTTGTGAGCCCTGGGCTGTAGAAACCTCAGAGTTCTCACAGCCAGAGTGTGTGTATGGCTTGCTGCCAAAAGCCGACAATAAGTTCCAATCTACTTGCCTGGGGGTGGTCTTCGGAGGGGACCCTGTAGACTAAGTGAAATGCTTTTGAAAGACTCTTTTGCGCAAACTATCTTCCTGGAGAAATTAACTGAATACTTTGCTCTTAATCAGAGTGGTGGGGTCTAGCACCCAATGGTCTGGGAGTCACATAAGGCAGTTATTAGGGATGAATTTATCCGCCTTGGATCACAGAGAAAAAAAAGAGAAAGGGCTACACAGTTTAAAGGCATGTTGACCAGACTTAGCAGTCTAGTGAGAGAGCATAAGGAGGAGACCCTGTCGGAGGATTTATGTTGGGAACTGATGATACTGAGACATGATATCTCAGCCTTAATGCAGGAAGCATCCTTTCGGTCATATCACTGGTACAAATACAAAGCTTATATTGAGGGCAATAAGTCTGGCAAATTACTGGCCAGCATGGTTCAGAGGAAACAAAGGGCAGACCATGTGCGGGGTGTCAAGGATTGCCAGGGTCTTTTAGCCCATGAGTTTGATAAAATCGCAGAATCCTTTTGGGATTTTTACTTTTCTCTGTACAACTTACAGCAGACCCAGGGGGCACTCTCAGACTTGTCCTATGCCGGCCGACTAGCATTTTTTTTTTTTATGGACACCCACTTCCCTAACCTTCTCTTGGCGGAAGCAATGACTGGATTGGAGTCAGACTTCACTGGGGAGGAGCTCGGATTCTAACCATGCCAGGTCCTGATGGCCTTCTGGCTTCTTACCACAAGGCTTTCTTGGAGATCCTTTTGACACACATGGTTCGAGCCTTCAGTTCTATATCGGACACTTTTCCTTTTCCACCCTTGCCACTGGAGGTGCATATTGCAGTGATACATAAAGAGGGCAAATATCCTACCACTTGCTCCAACTATAGGCCAATCTCGCTGATCACTTCTCCACCGAGCGGCCCTTACCAAAACGCCTGCCCGCTTGCTCTCTTTGGACTCCGAGAAGGCCTTTGAACGGGTCAGCTGGCCTTTCTTGGTGAGGTTCGTTTTGACCATTGGCTTGAGTCCTGGGTATCTACAGCGTGCTTTTGCTTTATACTCCTCTCCCTTGGCCAGAGTCAGGGTAATGGTCTAATGGAACTCTCGAGGGGTGTCCCCTCTGCTCCTGCTCTTATTATGTGGTGACCTCTTTTGCAGTTGTACAGTTGCTGGCCAATTGCAGCAGCCATTCATGATCTAAAGTGAACTTGACCAAATCCAAAATTCTAAATCTGAGCGTCCCCATGTCCTGCTGTCCGTCCTTGCAGGCTTTACACCCCTTTGCTTGGGCAGAGGGCCACATCACTTATTTGGGATGAGAATAACGCCCTCTGCGAGTGCTTTATATATTCACAATTTTCCACCATTATTGGCTCAATTTGTATTGGACCTCTGCAGATGGAGGAATCCGTTCATCTCATGGTTCAGTAGGATGAATACCGTTAAAATTATACTGTTACCAAAGATTCTCTACCTATTCCAGGCTCTCCCAATTTCTATCCCTAGCTCCTTCTTTAAAGCAATGCAGTCCCTCGTTATAAAATTTGTGTGGAACGACAAGAGACCTAGAGGCGGTAGCGCCCTTCTGCAGTGACTCAGATCAGCGGGGGGGCCTGGGACTACCGGATGTTCAAACTTGCCACTTAGCAACACTACTCACTAAACTTGTAAATTGCTCTGCCGACCCTATCAGTTCTTTACCCATTGCAGTTGCTTTTGGTGCCCAGGGTCCACCTGCCAGCGGCTGTTGCGGTCTCTTATCCTGGGGATGGTTCTTAGGTCCTGGTATATTCTCGACTGGCTGAACAGGTGGGCTCCCTGCCTGTCACCTCTCTTGAACATCTGTGGCAATCCGCAGTTTCTGCCCGGTATGGAGGCGGGTGCATTTCGGAAATGGAAGAGTCTGGGGCTAACCTCTATTCTGAAACTGTTCTAGGAATTTGGTCACAGGGACTTCAGTGCTTTATCTCATTGCTTTGAACTTTCGTCGTCTGAACTGTAGAGATTCCTGCAGATCTGTCATTACCTCTCCATGCTCACCAAACAGGGCACTCCCTCTTGCCCCCTAATGAAGATGGAAACCTTTCTCATCTCGCCTGAGAACCAGACACATACGATATCCATAACATAGGGAGGCCTTCGTCGGTTTCATCTCCTGCTGATGTTACCCCGGCCATCTCTGCCTATCTCACAAAACATATGCCTGTGAAGCTTTCTCATCAGGTGGTGGCCTCCATGGACTCACCTACAACCCAGGAAGAGCTGGTGTTGGCTGTTAAGCCCTCCCACACAGGGAAAAGCCCTGGCCCTGATGGGTTCACATTAAGTTACTTTAAAACCAACCTGTATCCTGGTGCCTCTCTTGCAAAACAGTTGGATGTGAATATCACGGTTCTACTAAAACAGGAGAGGGATCCGGAGCAATGCTCTATATCATTACTAAACGCGGCTATCAAATTGTCTGCTAAAATCCTCTGTTTGAAACAGGTCATTCCTGATCTGGTCCACAAGGATCAGGTCGGGTTTGTCCCGGGCCGTGAAGCTAGGGATAATACCATTAAGGTCATCAATTTGGTTCATTTTGTCAGATCCCGAGATATTCCTGCCTTGCTTCTGTTCACAGATGCGGAGAAGGCATTCGACAGGGTGAGCTGGCCTTTTTATGGGTCAGGTCCTTTTATGGGTCAGGCACATTGGACTGGGGAACCATTGGATAGTTTCTCTCTATCACTCTCCGGTGGCCCTTATTAAAGTGAATGGTGTTCTCTCGGGACTGCTCATCTTGTCGAATGGTACTAGACAGGGTTGCCCTCTGTCCCCTCTTCTTTTTGTTTTAGCATTGGAGCCACTCCTCAGTGCTGTCCTGCGTAATCCTTTGATTCATGTCATTGAGGTTGTTAACTACCCATATAAGATAGCAGCGTTTACTGATGATTTATTGTTTACTATCACCCAACCCTTGGTGTCATTACCATATCTCCTACAGAAGCTCAGGGAGTATGGGCGCTTATCCCATTTTAAGATTAATATGGACAAATCAGAGGCCCTAAATGTCTCTTTGACAACCCAGATGTGAAAGCTCTTGCAGGCTAAGTTTCCCTTCCAATGGGCAACCGATCAGATAAAATACCTGGTTATTTTCCTTACTGCCTGTCCAGATTCTTTGTTCTAACATAACTATGCCTCTCTCCATTTGGCCCTGAATGCTGATCTGGATAGGTGGGCCAAACTTCATCTTTCATGGTTTGGGCGTATGGCGGTTGTGAAGATGACTATACTATCCCTGATTTTGTATGTTCTGCAGACTTTGCCTATCTTTGACCTGAGGCCCTTTTTTCTTGGTATTAGACTATTAATTTCTACTTTCATATGGCACTCTGGGAGTTGGAGATTGGGGTATTCTTACCTTATGAGGCCTAGGGAGCTGGGTGGTATGGGTCTTCCGGACTTAGAGACGTACTATAATTAAACCATTTTGTTTAGAGTAGTAGAGTGGATGATTCCCTCATATAAACTATGGGTAACAGTTGAGCAGGGATCCCTTTTGGTCCATCCCCTGTGGCTGTGTGGGTAGGTTCTGGACAAAAACTGTGCTCCAACCCTTCTCATCCAACAATCCCAGCTACTCTTCGTATTTGGAGAATACTACCAGGTCTAATTCGCACTCTGTCACCTCTCTTATCACTTACCCACAACTCGGGCTTTTGGCCTGGCTATTCTGGTGTTTCTTTCAGGAGGTTGCTTCCAGAGGCAGTTCGCTACACCACACTGAGAGAGGTTACGAGTGAGTCTGGACTTCTGGCTTTATCAGATATTCTGGGTGGTAGGGAATGCCATCCATCCTTGCCATACTTCTATGGTCAACTACGTCACTTCGTCCAGTCCATACCCGCTACTCCCTCTGACAATTCCCCATGTACGCCACTGGAGGATCTATGTATGTCTGATGTCTCGCCCTGTAAATTAATCTCTGACCTGCATACACTTTTGCTCTCCCTTACCCGCAACACTAAACCGCGCTTTATCAGGAGTTGGGAAGCAGGTTGTGGTGTTTTACTAACTGACACACAGCAGTCAAAGATCTCTCTCTTGGCACACAAATGTTCCATGTCCGCACATATTCAGGTAAATGCTTACAAAATCCTGTCTATATGGTACAGGGTCTCTGCTCTTCTTCACAGGTTATATCCAGCTGTCCCAGACAAGTGTTGGAGATGCAAATTGCACACTGGGGACTTCCTCCATGTGTCCTAAACTGCAGCCGTTTTGGACAGCTGTGGTTGACATGATCAGAGAGGTGGCAGACCCTAACATTCCCAGGAACCCCATGACCTTTCTCCTACACCATACTCCCTATTCCATTCATAAATACACCCACTCACATACGATCCTTTTGATTAATGCAGCTAAGGTGATGATTCCTAGACATTAGAAAAAACTCTGTGCCCCCACATATTGGGATTGGATTCCCTCCGTCGAGTCCATATACTCCACGGAGGACTTATTATACTTGGCAGAAGGCAGGGGTTTGGTACATGCTACCAGATGGTTCCACTGGACTGAATATCTTGAGGGCGAGGCCTTCCATCTGAGATTGGAGCAACACACGGTTTCACTGTCATTTGTTCCTGGAGGCGTGCGTCTGGGTGAGATCCTCCTCTACTCTTTTCTTTGCTTTCTCTTTCCTTCTTTCTCTTCCTTCCCCTCCTGGTGTATTTAGCTCTTCCATTCTCACTTTTCTTCTACCCTCCCTATTCTGACCTCTTTTTCAGGGTACTTCTAGCGTTCCTAACACCTTCATCTCTGATGTCCCCAATTTTTAATTTTCATTTCAATTTTACTGTGAAAGAAGGATGTACTTCTTCTTGGATTGGGGTCATCTCTCCTTCATGTTGGCCTTTTGCATTTCGTGTTATTTGCACTAATGGTGTGGTGTTCATAACATGTTAGATTTCTGTCTATTTTGGATTGTGGCTGATCCACACCGCAATCTGTTGTATATCCTCAAAGCAACTATTGGTGCTTGGGTAGTCGCTGAACATGACACCTCTGATGAAAATTGAGATATTGGGTATAGCTTTTATGATCATAGCATATTTACTCCGATTTGTTTGTCTTTTCTATTTTGTTTGCCTTTTCTGTACTGTATTTTGTACTTTAAAACTCAATAAAATAAATATTAAACAAAAAAAGAAACGTATGATATCCAAACTGTACCAGCTCCTGTTGGATTGTGATTCATGCATGACTCCATCCTTCATTGCTGTGTGGGTTGCGGACCTTCAAACCTTCTCGCTACAGGACTTCCAGACTTGTTCTGCGATATTTCAGCTGGCCCATCACCTACCGAAGGATACTCCCTCTCAAGAGGGATTTTATAAATTGATTATCGTTGGTACCTTACACCACCACTGTTGTCGAAAGTGATACAGGCAGTACCTGATATTTGTTGGAGGTGTGATGAGGCAGGGGGTACTATGTCCCATTTTTGGTGGACCTGTGCCATGATTTGTGACTACTGGGGACACATTCTGGGAAAGATAATGGCGGTATGTGGCTTTCCGGTCCCAGTCGACCCTCTTTTGTGTCTGTTCTCTTTTCATGCCTTGTTCACCCCCAAGAAATTTCATCCCCTGCAGTTTATGCTTACGGCAGCTAGATTGACTATTTCCTCTCACTGGAAGCAGCAGGGAGCCTCACCTCTGGAGGCTTGGTATGCTAGGGTAAAGAGATTTTGTGAGATAGAGAGAAAATACACTCTTGGCATCTTTCTGGTCTGCAGTTTTATAGGGAGGCTTGGTCCTCATGGGCCGCCTCCAGTTATTCTTCCTAATCTCTTCTATCCTTTTGACCGCTCCTGTCCGTCAAGCTTTGGAACAGAGCTGATTTAGTTCCATGCGACTGGGCTGATGACTGTCCCTCCCCCCCATCCCCCCCTACCCTCCTTCCTTCCTCCCACCCATCCCCCCCCTACCCTCCTTCCTTCCTCCCACCCTACTCTCTTGTCAGCCCCTTTCCAACCCTCTTTATTTCTCTTTCTTCATATATTCCACTCTTTTTTTCTTCATTGGTTTTTCTCCACCAGTTTGTTCTCTGCTTATACCTCCGTGTCGACGCTTACTTTATTCTGATCCAATTCACTTTCCTAGCTTGGCCTTTCGGAGCTGGGAGCGGATCCTTGCCCTCTTTACAAACACAGATCGTCGCTGATCACTGTCGATAGTAAATTGACTTGCCATTTCAATTTGTTAGCTGAAATGATGCATTTGTTTTATGACTAGTCCTTTCTATGTACTTTTACACTTTGTACTGTGTTAGATTCTGTAGTCTGTACTTCAATAAAACTTTTTAACTAATAAAAAAAAAATTGTCACTTTGTTGAAATTTGTATTTTTAGAGTTCCACGCCTTTAAAGCATGTTGACTGCACGGCAGCACTTGCTCCATTGACTTCTATGGGACAAATTGTTTTGGGACATATTTCTGTAACCGTTGACATACATAGTTGAGAGAGATTCTTCTTGTCTCCTCTTTCCCTACGATTCAATTTACATCACCATTGTGTTGGGGCCCCCTGGGGCCCAGTGAGTGCAAGTTCAGGCATTGCTAGGTTACAGTAAAGAGAAGACTATAACTCCCAGATTGCCCGTTTCACAGACTTTCTTCTGATTTGGCTGATGGCTTTACAGGTGCCATTTTTTCTCTTTGCTGGGTATCCTATGCAGAGGCTTGTCTCTCCTTGCTCTCCTCAGATGAACCCTTCACCTGCCAGATAAGTACTTTCTTTGGCTTTCTGATTTATTAGTCTGGGTCACAGTATTTGGGGTTCCTGTACTGTTTTAGACACTTTTCCTGTTAGGATGTCAGATCCAAAGGGACATGGGGCTTTACATAAGGCAAAGAACTCATACATCTCTGACCCACTTGCTTACCTTATGCCGAACAGGGCTCCCTAGAGATTGCTTGGGACACTTATTCCCCTTGTGCTGTGGCCCCTACTACATCACCTGGGCCCTCCATCTTTGAACAAGAGCCCCTCAGGGTCAATGACTTAAAGTCTTGTATGGAGCAGTTTTCTCTATCCCTCCCAGGGGGCCTCCATTCTTGGAAACCACCGACCACCTTCAGGTTTGTGGCCCCTAAGGCTCCAGTCATTCCTGACCTCACTGAAACCTCTGAGGAGGATTCTTTTGATGGTGATACAGAGGAAGGGGACTCTACCTATGCTTTTGGGGACTCCTTTGAGGGTGACCCCACACCCTCTGCTGAGGGTCTTATTAAGGCGGTTTTGATGACCCTGCAGGTCACTAATACCAGTCTTCTTTTGATGTCTTTGAAATGCGCAAGAAGTCCTACACTATGTTTCCTCCAAATGCCACTCTGGACTAGGTTATTCTGGATGAGTGGAAGACTACGGGCAGACAGCATTCTCTTTCCCCTTTTCAGAGGTAGCTTTGGCTCAGTGGGCTTCCCCTCTTACAGTCGACCCCCTTATTTTCAGGCTTTCCAAATCTACTGCTCTGCCCCTGGCTGATGCTATGGCACTTAAGGAAATGACTGACAGGAAGCATGAGGCTATCCTTAAGTCTAACGAACTATTGGAGCTGCCCTGCAGCCTGCTTTTGGCATCTGCTTGGGTCACTAGAGCTATTGCCATCTGGGGAGAACAACTTACTGAGGCTGTCAGAAATTGTGCCCTTAAGGAGGACCTTTTTAGCCTTCCTAGCCAGCATGTCTGAAGCTCAGACATATGTCACTGATGCTCTTTTTTGATACTGTCAAACTCTCAGCTAAGGCTTCTGCCTTATCTGTAACTGCTAGACGCACTATGTGGCTCAAGATTTGATCTGCTGATCTTTCTTCCAAGATGTCGCTGATTTCTCTCTCCTTTCAGGGCAAAACTCTCTTTGGGTCTGAACTGAAGCAGATAATCAGTGAGACCACTGGGGGCAAGAAAACACTGTTGCCTCAAGTCTCCAAAAACCCTATTATGGCGAAGAAACTGCATCTTTTATATCCCTGGCAAAACGAGACTCAAAAGGCTAAATCCGAGGGTGTCTCAAACCAGCACCCCACACCCAATCACCGAGCCCAGACCGCAGTGGCACTCTAAGCACTCCACTGCCAAGCCCAAGTCTGGCAAGTCTTCCTCTGCATGACTTGCAGAATCCCTGTTGGTGGGCGCCAGTGCCATTTTTAACTGCGGACCAGTGGGTTCTTCACTTGGTATAGGAAGGGTACAAGATTGCCTGCAAATCCCTTCCTCCCTACAGATTCTTCCAGTCCAGGACTCCTCTGGGCCAAGAAATGTTGTGTCTTTTCAACTAGGTGGTTCAGGCTCTCTTGGACAAGGGAGTTCTGATTCCAGTTCCTCCTCAAGAGAGAGTTTCAGGTATCTATTCAAACTTGTTCATGGTGGCCAAGATATCTTGGACTTCAAGGACCTCAATTCTTTTGTGGAGACTGCACATTTCAAGATGGAGTCCTTGCGCTCTGTCATCTCATCTAAGTGTCCAGGAGAGTTCCTGGCATCTCTGTATCTGCAGGATGCTTACTTGCATGTCCCAATTCATCCAGACAGTCAGAAATACTTCCGTTTCGCTTGCGATTTGAGGCACTTTCAGTTCACTGCTCTGATATTTGGGCTTCTGCTCCTCAAGTGTTTACCGGAGTCCTAGGGGCATTTATTGCCTTCAAGCGCACCCAAGGGATTGAGGTGACTCCCTATATGCACAACCTTCTGCTGAAGGCTCCGTCCAGGGAACTCCTGGACCAGCATGTCCAGGACTGTGCTCAGATTCTCATCCACCATGGGTGGATTCTTAACATGGAGAAATCTTCTTCGGTCCCCTCTCAGGTCTTGGTCTTCCTTGGATTCAGGACCAGTACCCATCAATGGAAGGTGTTTCTGACAGAAGACTCCATTCAACAAACCATGCATCTGGTATCCCAAGCTCTGGAGCGGCCCTCAGCTCCGGTCCTCAAGTTCATGACTCTTGCGTGCCACATGGTGTCCAACATGGATCTCCAGAGATTCTTTATCCGCTCTTGGCATGGGGACCTGGACCTCTTGGATCTCAGAGTCTCTCTTCCTCCAGATGTCAGGCAGGACCTACTCTGGTGGCTGGACAGGTCCAACCTGGAGAATGGGGAAACCCCTTGTGATCCAGGATTGGATCTTTGTGAGGACAGATACCAGCCTGCGGGGCTGAGGAGCAGTCACTGGTCACCTGGGTGTCCAGGTTAGGTGGACCATGGAGGAGACCCTTCAATCCATCAGTGTGTGGGAACACAGGGTGATTAGGCATGCTCTGGTGTACTGGTCCCTTCAGTTGAGGGGTTGTCCAGTTTGAGTCCAGTCGGACAACGCCACTGCTGTGGCGTATATCAACAAGCAAGGAAGCACAAGAAGCGCTTCAGATTGCACATCCGATTAAGTTTATCTTGGCCTGGGCAGAAGATCATGTTCCAGCCATTTCCGCGGTGCACATTCCAGGGATGGAAAACATCCTGGCGGGCTTTCTCAGCTGGCAACAGGTGGATACCAGAGAGTGGGAGCTCCATCCAGATGTGTTTGACCAGTTGGTGCAGCTGTGGTGTCTTCCTCAGATTTACTCCTCCGACCCCTGACCCTGGATTTGGTTTGGCTAGAGAAAGTTTATAGGTGCTCTTCCTTGTTGCCTAGATGCCTGTTAATCAAGCTTTGTGGTAATTTGGCTGTGTTCCTGTGTTCCGTCTGCTGACTTTTGCCTGAATTCCTGACTGCCCCGTTGGATCCTCCTTGTGTACCGTGTTAGTTTGTGTCTATCTGACTCCTGACCCTGGCTCCGTTTACTGACCACTCTCCAGTCTTATTCCCTCAGGTACCTTACCTCCAGATCGTTGCTGACCTAGGCCTGGCCGTGACTCTGCTCCTGCTGTGTTCCCTTGCTCGCCTCCATCCAGAGAGCAGCTCCAACTCCTCCTTGGCTCACAAGTATTTTTCTTTGTTGCCTTTGGCAGTCCGCTGCCTTTGCATTGGTTGGAGTATGCTCCTTCTCTTTCTGGTCTGGCTGTTGGTCTCGGCGAGTCCGGTAGCTGACTGTGGCTACAGAAGCTGGCACTAAGCCCCAGTGGCCTCCCGTCTAACTACGGGGAGAGAAGGCGGCAGAAGGAGCAGAGGAACGGAGCAGCCACAAACGGGCTGGATGAAAGTGCCAGAGGAGAAGCAAAACGATAGGCGCTACAGCCGAAGTAAGCTACCAGACTCGCCGAGACCAACAGCCAGACCAGAAAGAGAAGGAGTGTATCCCAAACGATGCAAAGGGAGATGCTCAGATTTTCCTTCACCATGGGTGGATCTTAAATATGGAGAAATCTGTTCCAGTTCCGTCTCAGATTCTGGTTTTCCTTGGCCTCAGGTTCGATATTTGCCAAGGGAAAGTTTTCCTGACCAAGGATTCTATCCAACAGGTCATGCATCTGGTTTCCAGGGGGCTGGAGCGACCCTCAACTCAGTTCGCAAGTTCCTGTCTCTGACGAGCTGCATGGTGTCTACCCTGGAGGTGGTTCCGTTTTCCATGGCCCACACCAGGGAGCTCCAGAATTTCATAATTCGGGCTTGGCATGGGAAGCTGGATCTCTTGAATTGCAACGTCACTCTCTCTCCCTCCGGAGGTGAGGCAGGACCTGCTCTGGTGGCTGGACAGGTCCCAGCTGGAGAAAGGGCAACCCTTTGTCATTCAGGACTCGACCCTAGTGATGACAGACACCAGCCTCTGGGGCTGGGGAGCTGTCCTGCATCATCTGGGGTTTCAGGGCACATTGGACCGCTGAGGAGACTCTACAGTCCATCAATGTTCTGGAACTCCGGGCGATTCATCATGCTCTAGCAAATTGGTCCTCTCTGCTCAGGAGCTATCCTGAGTCCAGTTGGACAATGCCACAGCTGTGACGTACATCAACAAGTAAGTAGGCACAAGAATCACTCCCTCTTGGACAGAGGTCAAATCTATTTTGGCCTGGACAGAAGATCACATTACAGCTATTTCCGCCGTGCACATTCCATGAGTAGACAACGTCCTGACAGACTTTCTCAGCCATGAAAGGGTGGATCCAGTAGATCCAGTATCTGGCCAGCACAGCGAGCTTCACAACTTCATAATCCCCCCATTCCTCACGGGGAATCGCTCAGCAAACCTCAAGCTCCTGTCCTGTCAGCCTCCCATCCAGGAAGGCTAACCAGTCCTCGGGCAGTAGGCGATTCAATGCACACTGCAGCTCAATGTCCTGCAGGAATGCTTCTGTGCCATTCTCATGGTTGAACTTGGAGAAGCTATAGACAGAGACCTTGAGGCAGGGATTCGCTGTTTGGACGGACTGGAGGCCACTGCAGGGGAGGACTCTGCTTGTTCTCGATCCTTTCAGGCAAGGGCAGCGTCTGCTTTCTCGATCAGGTCCAACTCGTTTGCTCATCCGCCTGTCGTCTCTATGTACTCTTGGATCATGAGGGCTGGCCTGGCACTTGGCAGTGCTCTGTGCTCTGGTGTGTATCACTGGGTCGTCTTAGGATCTGGGAGTCGCTGTAATGCAGGTTATCCCACTGCTGCCACCAGATTGTGATAATACAGCCCTGGCGTCTCTGCCATAGAAGGTATAGCAGTTCAGGCATGTTATCATCCATGGGTTTTTTTCGCTAACCTGCACTGCTAACCGCTGTACTAAGCACTAAGACCCGGTAATTTGAGTTGTGTATCCAATGACAATGCAGGATCTACTGCACTGAATGCTTTGGTTCGTATAGGATATTCTATCTAGTCCCCTGGCACTTCTCTATGAGTAACTGCTCTATAGTGGACAACAGACAGCAATTTACCTGGCTGCTTATCACGGTGCCCGTGATTGCTGCTTTGCTATGTCTATCACCTTAGGGGGCTCCCATTGGCTGCTTGCCTTTGGCCCGCCTCATATTGCATATTTAAACCTAGCTTGGGCACCCTTTAGTGGTGTCTCTGAGTATCTCATTTCCACCATGCTACAGAAGCTTTATTGGCCATTCTGCTGTTCCTGAGTACCTGCGTTCCTGAGTTCGTGCTGTTCCAGTATCGCTGCCTGCTGTGTTGGTTCCAGTCCTGTTCTGGTTGAGTTTCCTGTAGTTGCTGTTTCCTGCTACTGATCTCCGTTACCGTTCCTGATCCGGTTGGACGTCCTCGCTGGTTCCTGTTTCTTCCTGGGTCTGGTTCCTACAGCGGTGGCGACATTGTTCTTCGGTCGCTTGGCGACATTCCATTCGGTTCCCAGCGCGCGGGCGCTGGTTTGCTTCACTGTCTCCTGACATTATTCATTGAGGGTTGGTTGCTCCCAGTGTGCGGACGCTGGTTCGCTCCAAGCCTTGCGGCTATATTATACAAAACTCTGTTGGTTCCCAACGTGCGGACGCTGGTTCGCTCCAAGCCTTGCGGCTATATCACACAAAATTTTGTTGGTTCCCAGTGTGCGGACGCTGGTTCGCTCCAAAGCCTTGCGGCTATATATTACAAAACTGTGTTGGTTCCCAGCGTGCGGATGGTGGTTCGCTCCAAAGCCTTGCGGCTATATTATACAAAACTCTGTTGGTTCCCAGCTTGCAGGCGCTGGTTCGCTCCAAGTCTTGCGGCTATATTATACAAACTCTGTTGGTCCCCAGCGTGCGGATGCTGGTTCGCTCTCAAGCCTTGTGGCTATCATACATGTGTGTTGGTACCCAGCGCGCGGGCGCTGGTTTGCTCTATTGCCTCACTGCCTTTCACATAAAGACCTGTTGGCTCCCAGCGTGCGGACGCTGGTTCGCTCCTGGCCCTCGTGGCTCACTACTTGGTTATATTGTTGGCACTTAGTGTGCTGTCCAGTCTTGGACTGCCATCTATACCCTGTCAAGGGTCACATATTATCTGTAGTATTTGCGCTAAGCATTTGATTACATCTTAGACTGTCATTATCTTCTGACAGTAATTGGGGCCACTCTGGTTGACACCTCTTCCTTTGGGTTGCCCTGCCCGGTATTTGTAAGGCCGGTAGAACCTATTACATTCCATCTTATGGTTGCCTTACCCGGTATTGGCAGGGTCGGTAGAACCTAGTCTTTCTGTGTTCCTTCAGGCTGCCTTGCCCGGTATATTGGCAGGGCCGGTAGAGTCTGTACCATCTTGACTATTGTCTGGCTGCCTTGCCCGGTATAGTGGCAGGGCCAGTAGAGCCACCTTTTCAGTGTCTGCCCAGGCTGCCCGGCCCGGTACATTAGCAGGGCCGGTAGAGTCTGATCCCATATTACCATTCTACTTACTATTTTATGCATTGTATGTACGTGTATGAAATCCTATAGGATTATTTTAAATTTTCTCAATAAAGTTGTGTTTTTACCTAACCTTACGTCTGAGAGTCGTAACAAACCGTGACAATGCTTCAGAGCGATACAAACACGCTCCGTCTTAGTAAATCACAAACTCCTTTATTTTCAACCAACAAAGCATTTTAAAACAGAGAAAGGGGTAGTCGCCACATGGACAAAAAAAATGACACGCTGGTTTAACATCAGACAAAGGTTTCTAAAGGGGGGAGGTGGACACAAGACTTAATCACCTCCTGTAGAAATCTCCAGGGTGAGGGGGTTAGCACAACCAAGGGATAATTCAGCCTAGCAGCAGCCCTGTATACATCCGCAGTGTATAGCTGTTCACACCATAAACAATCAAGCTCAGCTGATATTCATCTGCAGCTCTGAACCTCTGAATCTGGGTGGGGGAAGGTTGGAGCAGGCTTCCATGACAATCCTTACCTATTCTCTCTATACTGTTCAGTATTAGTGTCTTTACAGAATTGTTACAGCTTACAGGGAGGCGCTGTCGCCTCCCCATGGTACTTGTATGTCATATGGACTAAGAGAAAAGGATTTAACAGGTAAGACTAAAATCCTCTTTTGATACATGCTCACATTAATATTTTAATTCAGGGAAAGAACACAAAAATAATATATTCTTAAATGTAAATCTGTTAAACTTCTAAGCAAGGATCTGTATGAAATATATATATTTTTTTTTTGTGTTTGCAGCTGCAGTAGGATTTCTTACAGTATCCAGTGGTATCACCATGTCTGCTCCATTTTTTTTGGGGAAAGTGATTGATGTTATATATTCAAATCCCTCTGACGGCTTCTCCTCTAGCCTGACATCTTTATGTGCCTTTTTGAGTATGATCTTCTTGTGTGGAGCTGGTGCCAATGCTACTCGAATCTATCTTATGCAAACCTCAGGTATGAATTTTGATATGAAGAGTACAGTGGAATAACCATGTGTTGAGGAGCATTCTTAGTTAAAGGGTGTAGAGACTGGGCCCAGTCAGTGTAACAGATGGTTGTATAGAATTGTGGAAAACAGATACACTATATTCAAATTTTCTGAAAGCGTAACAGGGAAATGTTTTTAGGAACTCTTTGGTCTTAAATGATAATATAGCCCAAATTAAAGTGTATCTATCATCCACATTCTATTGAGCCCTAAATACTAATAGTAATAGCGATATGCATCTACGTTCTTGTAATTTGAATAATAATTGCGGCATTAGTGAAAAATAGACCTTTATAGGCAGACACGCATTGACAAACAGAGCAGACATCTTGCGTCTGCGCTCTCCGTCCTCTTCTCCTCCACGATTGGAGAGTTCAGTTCCTGGTTACCTTAAGGAGCACCAGAAGGGACTGACAGTGCAAGTGCAGAGAGTGCCTACAGCAAGAGCCCTGCCAATGTCTGTCTGCCTATAAAGGTCGATTTTTCTCTATCTCCGCAATTATTATTGCTATTACAAAAACTTAGATTCATATTGCTATTATTATTAGTATTTGGGGCTCAATATAATGAGGATGATAGATGACATTTTGACTAAATAAACTTCTGTCTAATGTATATAGTTTATCTGTTTGCATGTGCTTTAGACATAGAAGCCAGACAAGCTAGCTTTCGTGGTTTTTAATTTTAACAGAAAAACAAATCTTAAAGGGATAGTAATACTTAAAAATTACTATCTCCCATGATGTAGCCAGTAAAAAACTCTCAAACCTTTATGGCAAACCAAGCACACGTAGAAGGCCTTTTTAGTAAAGGATTTCTTTTTTATTAACGCGATCTTGGCTGCAGAGCCCCCGGCTGATCCCAGGAGATGATTCCCCTGCTCTCAGGTAGAACGCTGACCTCAGGGGAAAAGCCAAAAAGAGGGAACTTTGAAAGCGGATAGCTCTCAAACCATAAAGGTTTGAGAGATGCCGCTGGCCTCATTTAACTCCGTTTTTTTGCTGGCTACAACATGGGAGATAGTAGTTTTTAAGTATTACTATCCCTTTAAACAAACTCGAAAAATAACATGGTGTGTATATATATAATAATATATATATATATATATATATATATGTGTGTGTGTATATATATTTTTTTTTTATTTATTTTTTTGACATACAAAATGACAACACATTCTCATGTGAAATTCCAGATATATAAAGAATACTCTTTCAATTTTTCTCATTTGACTTCTTGTAATCATGTTATCCCTTGCAGTACCATTGGTCCACATCCAATGCAAAATCAATTTTTTTCACTGATGTTAATTATAAACAAGTCTTCTTGTATTCAAGATCTCATTTGAGTAAAGACTTGCAATACTGTACTAACCTATATAAAGTCTTGAAAACAATGACAGTGGTGTTTAAAAAAAACCCAGAAAAACTGCTAAGTTGTAAACATAAAAATCACATTAATTCTAATACACAGTAGAGAAAACCCAGTGTCAAGTCCCCATCACTTACATTTTTTTTGTCATCCAATATGAGATACAGGTTCCATGGAGAGGCGACAGCTCCTTCCAGTAGTCTGGAACAATTCTGAGCAGTTAGCAACAGCCTTGCAGCAGTGCTTCCATTGAGATCTGAGGTGTAATGGGATTTTCTTAATTCAAGATATGCCAGGACTGTCACCAATCCCAGCACTTAAGAACAGGTGAGAGCCCTGGCACATCATGGAATTCTGGGGTTCCCGCGCCATCCCTGGAATCCATTGGCAAAAAAAATGTCCCATGGTCCGTAACTGTTGGCCGCACATTGCCAAAGGTGGTTAAAGGACTGAAATACGTAGTAGTCCTGGCATGTCATTCATCACTAAAGGATTCAATTTAGTTATAATTTCCTAAATAGCAGCCAAGTGTAAATAAAGCTATTGACAAATAAGATATCTTGCATTTTGTTGTAAAGTTCTAATTTATGTAATTTGTGCTAAGAGGGTTCAGAGTTGAAGACAAGAGAATTTTAGTCTTACCTGTTAAATCCTTTTCTCTTAGTCCATATGACAAACAGGTACCATGGAAAGGCGACAGCTCCTCCCAGTAGGCTGGAACAATTCTGAAAGAAGTGCAGGGGTGGAGCCTCTCCCTCCTCCATATCGGTCTAGTTCAGCCTCTCCCCCATTAGGTGGATTACCATTACTGGCTTCCCTTGGAGGATTGCCCAGTTTACAGGTGCTGTCTGTGGACCCTTGCAGCCCCGGGAGAGAATCATGCTGCACATGTCTCTCTCTCCGGAGGGAGTCTCTCTGAGACTTCTTCAATTTCAATGGAAATCTGAAAAAGAAGACCTGCTAAAAAGGGGAGCAACCCTTAGAGTGTCATGGTCCACTTGTCCCACAGTTCCCTTCTGCATAGGGGTTTCTTTGGAGTTCTTTATAACTCCTGTACTCATGCTGGGTAGTTTATATCTCTGTCCTAGGGGTCTTTGGAACATTTTGGATCATTTTGTGGTAATTAACCCCTTCCCTGCCAGTCTTTGGTTAGTTGAGGGACCTTTTTCTCTCTTTTCCCTTGCAATTCTGTTTGCTCGCGTTCTTTTGGTGTTGTATATATTTTTTTTACAATTTTAGACTTTTTTTTTATTTTAGACAATATTTTTAATTTCACACCTTTAAGGGCGCTCTTTATTGCATAGCCACAATGTTCCATTGACTTCTATGGGATAGCCTCCTTTGGGACATATCTCTGCAACCTCTCCACTTACCAAGTTGAGAGAGGGCTCATTTGTCTTGTCTCCCCTTGTCCTATTATCTGGTTCACCTATACGGTGTCTGGGGGGCTCGAGTTCTGTTTTTGGGGTATTTTGGGTGAGAAAGTACATTTCCCATAACGCCCATTTCGTGAGCTTTTCTCTGATTGACTTTGAATTCGGACGCCATTTTCTTTCTCTCCTGAACGAATATCCTACGCAGGGCTTAGATTCCTCTACTCTCCTCCTCGGGTTAACTCTTCGCTTCCCAGATAAGTACTTTTTAGGGTTTCTGGGGCAATTTTATTAATCTGGGTGACAGTATTTTTACTGTAAGACAATTTTATCTTGTTAGGATGGCGGATCAAAAGGGACATGGGGCTAGGCCTAAGTCAAAGGATTCAGGGGTGTGTGTGTCCTCCCTCCCTTGTGAACTGTTACTCATGTCAAGTGGGGCTTCCCAGAGAATACTCAGGTCACTTATGCCCCTCGTGTGCTGTGGCCCCTGTGTCTCTGCCTGGGCCCTCCAGTAATGAACAAGAGCCACATTGGGTCAAGGACTTAGTCCTCTATGGCACAGTTTCTTCTATCTCTTCAGGAGGTTCTTCAGTCTTGAAAGCCCCCCATGTCTTTCAGGTTTGTGGTCCCTATGGCCTCTGGCATTCCTGATCTCTGATTCCTCTGAGGAGGATTCTTTTGAGGAGTCTGAGGATGGCGAGTGTGCAGCAGGTGCTTCATTCCATTCCTATGGCACCCCTTTGAGGCTGGCCCTGAACCCTCTGCTGAGGGTCTCATTAAGATGGTTTTGACTACCATTAACAGTCCTATTAACCCTGTAGAGTCACAGTCTACTTCTGACGTCTTTCATAGGTCCAGTACCGTTTTTCCGCCTAATCCTCTATGGCACAATTTCTTCTATCTCTTCAGGGGGTTACCAGAGCCATTGCTGTTTGGACTGAACAGCTTACTGAAGCTGTCCGCAAGTGTGCATCTAAGGATGATCTTTTGTCTATTCTTGCCAACATGTTTGAGGCTTAGAAAGAACTATGTTACTGATGCCCTCTTTGACACTGTCAGACATGAAGCTAAGGCTTCTGCCTTTTCTGTGACAGCAAGATGCACCTTGTGGCTTAAGATTTGGTCTGCTGACTTATCATCTAAGAAGTCACTAATCTCTCTTCCCTGTCATGGCAAGTCTCTTTTTGGTCCTGAACTGAAGAACATCATCAGTGAGGCCACTAGAGGTAAAAGCACCTTGTTGCTTACAGTTCCTAAATGCCCTAGTATGGCAAGGAAACAGTCTTTTTCGTCCCTGCTAAAGTGAAGCACAAAGGCCGAATCCAGGTGGATCTCAGGCCAGCACCCCACGCTCTACCCCCAAGCCCAGGCAACAGTGGAGGTCTAAGCACTCCTCCACCAAATTCAAACCTTCCCTCAGCATGACTCGCTGAACCCAGGTCCGCACACACCACCTTCGTCTCAGGGCAGGTTAAGTCTCTTCAAGGGGGAGGTGCAGGCTCCCATGGACAAGGGAGTCCTGAGTCTGGTTCCTCTGCAAGAGAGGGTTAGGTTTTTATTCCAACCTATTCATAGTTCCCAAGAACAATGATGACAGCTGTCCCATCCTGGACCTCAAGGACCTCAACTTTTTTTTGGTCCATACTCACTACAAGATAGATTCCTTGATCTCTGTCATTGCTGCAGTGTGTCCAGGGGAATTTCTGGCCTCTCTGGATCTTCTTATCTGCACATCCGGAGCAAAGAAAAAAATACAAAGCGCGCAGCATCTTAGAGTAACCTGCAAATTAATGAGATAATATGTAACGTTAGTTATACACACAAGATGTATACTTGCTATAATAGCCTAACTTGGATAACCAAAAAGCAATATTTAGAGGAATCCACTCTCTCCTATATCGATTCCACAGTATCATGCCGGTGAGTTAACTTTATCCAAGTCCGTTGGCGGTTCTCAGCTGGGGATAGAATAGAAAAGCTTCCTCTAAGGGCACCTATATCAACATTTTCCTCCTTAGGAAGACCCCTAACATAAGATCACTCACCAGATGTCCGTGGAGATGATATATAAGTAGCCCGACCTGGCACAGATCCACATTCATTGTTATACTGGGAGTTCGCTGTTATAAACAATAACCACCGTGGAGTATGTACAAATAAAAATACTTTATTGCGTAATAGCCTTATGCATTTCGTGAGTATAACTCACTTCGTCAGGGGACTAAATTAAAAAAGCCAATGCACATATATATATATATATATATATATATATATATATATATATATATATATATATATATTAAGAAAATAAAACATACCTCTTGAATCTGGGCGTCTCTCCTGCACCGCTGACTGGAACGAGGCTAGAGATCAAACAACCGTGACCTATTCCAAGCCTCGGTTGGCTCTTCCATTCGCTCCGGCCGCTGCCATAATGACGAGGGCGCCCAGATCTACAAACAGGCTACACAATGTATCAATACGTATCAATGATTAAAACCATGTTGCAAACACTTAAGAACAAATAGATCAATTTCTTCTACTAGCTCAATGGATGTTTTGACACTCCATAGGAACAATCACTTTGTAGTTCTAAATACTCCAACATTAAGTATTAGAGCACATCTAACCGTCTTGCCACATTTGCATTATTTGGCTATATAGCAGAGATCTAACGCCAATCTAAAAGTCCCATTATAAAATGCTTGATTTTGTGCACCTATACCTCATGTTAGAGATCAATATAACAACTGAGAAATACACTGTATAGACAAACTACACAATACATTAGCCAATCAAAATGTGTTGAGCATACACATGAGTGCCAAAATGAATTTCATTAAGGCCTAATGTATGCCTAGATGTTCTATAGGCTTAACAATACTTTAAGTAAGGTACTTCTCTTAAAAAAGATAGCAATAAGAATTTTTTTTTTTTTTTAAAGGGAAGTTTTTTTAAATAAAAAGGTGAGATTCTAAACAAGATTTCTCTGTCATCCAATACAGGTTACTGGTAACTATGGGGAGGCGATCCACCCCTATAAGTAGGCAGGAACAATTCTAGAATTGATTGCAGGGGGTGGAGCCTACCTTCCCTCCTTGGCTGCAGCTACCCAACCAGCTCCAGTAAGATTTGTTCCTTGGTGAAGATAACACAAGCAAGAGAACAGTTCTGCTATAGTTTTAGAATGTTTTTCTTTTATTTTTCTGTTCGATATGGAATACCAACATTAGGCGGATTACCATAACTGACAATGCCCTTAGATGTGGCTAGCTCAGTGACCAGGTGCTTTTTGTGGACCTTAAGCCCTGGGGGGAAAATCTTGGTTACAAGTTCTTTCCTAAAGAGTTGCCCACCAAGGCTTCTTCTTAAAACATGGTAATCTGAAGACAGAAGATCTGCAGGAAAGGTGAGCAACCCTTTAAGTGCTGCAGGTCCACTTGTCCCACAGTGCCCCTCCGCACAGGGGTGTTTCATTTGGAGTTCCTATTGCACACTCCTGCACTCATTGGGTCTATCTGTATGTCTGTTGAGTGTTTTGGAGCAGGTTTATGTGGTAACTTAACCCTTTAGCTGCTGGAATAGCATTTTTGGTGGGTTTTCAAACACTTTTCCTTCTGGTTTAGTGATTTTTGGTTTGCTCTCTTTACCGCATAGACGCCATTGCTCCATTCACTTATATGGAGCTATACTGTTTGGGACATATCTCTGCAACCTTTCAACCTAGCGACTTCAGAGATGGCTTATTTTACTTTATTTCCAGAACGATTAACCCTTCGCCTGCCAGATAAGTTTATTTTAGCGATTCTGGGGTGAAACTTTAATCCTACATACTATAATTGGGTGATTTCTTATACAGTAAGGTTATTTGACACTGTGAGAATGTCTATACAGCTGGCGCTTGGGACCAGACCTAAGACTAAGGAGGCTGGGGTCTCTGTATCCCGCATTGCTCTTCCTGTCACTCAGGGCTACCTAGAGAATTCTCAGGTCACTTATGCCCAGCATGTTCTGATGTCCCTGAAAGTATTCCAGGGATCTCCAGCCATGCAATAGAGCCAGCTTAGGTGCAAGAGTTCAAGGCTGCTAATAGGGACCTTAGGTCCACATTGCAACTCTTTCCATCCCAGTTACAGGGGGCCTTTCAGTCTTGGCAGGCCCCCTCCTCAGTCAAGTCTTCCCTGCCCAAAACTCAGGGAGTACCTGACGTGTCAGATTCCTCTGAAGAGGAACTGCTGGTGGATTCAGATGTTGAGGAATGTTCTGCTGTGGGCTCCTCCCAGTTTTCTGGGGATCATTTTGAAGCTGATCCTGAGCCCTCCAGTGAGGGCCTGGTCAGGGCTGTCTTGTCTACTTTTAACATTCCCTTAGTTCAGGAGGTTCCTTCTGACCCCTCTGATGTGTTCCAGGAGTCTACTTTCCACCTAACCCCACTCTTGACCACCTTGTGTCTGAGGAGTGGAAATCCCCAGACATGAAACCTTCTGTGTCCAAGAAATTTGCCAAGCTTTAGCCCTTTTCTGAGGCCGCGCTTACTCAATGGGTTCATCCTCCCAAAGTGGATGCTCCTATTTCCAGGCTATCTAAGTCTACTGCCTTACCAGTCTCTGATGCATCTGCTCTGAAGTCTCCCTCAAGTCCATTTTTGCCACTGCTGGTTCTGCCATGCATCCAGCATTCGCTGCTGCATGGGTGAATCAGGCCATTGCGGTCTGGACTGAGCAGCTCACCCTGACTGTCCATCAGGATGTTCCTACTTTGGATAAGTTGCGCCTTCTTGCCAACATTTCTGAGCACTATGTTTCTGCTTCCTTATTTGATGCCATCCGTTTGGTGGATAGGGTTTCCACCATGTCTGTGGTGGCCAGACGAGCTCTTTGGCTCAAGATATGGTCTGCTGACACTGCTTCTAAGAAAGCATTGCTCTCCTTACCCTTTCAGGGTACCTCCTTGTTTGGGCCAGATCTTAAGGATCTGATCAATGAGCGTAATCGGTATTTTCGGTCCTTTCAGAATGAGACACGTCCGACGAACCAGAAGGTTCCCTCAGCTCCGCGTACCTCCTCCAAGCCCAAGAAGCAATGGAAGACCAAGGTCTCCTCCAAGCCCAAGGCTTCCAAGCCGCCTTTGGCATGTCTCACTGAACCCGGGACCACACTCTGCTGTGGGAAGTCATTGCGACACAATCACAGTAATTGGGAGGATTCAGTGACGGACCCATGGGTTTTACAGGTGGTGACGGAAGGGTACAGGTTCCCTTTTGTCTCTCTTCCTTCCTTTTGCCTTCTTCCTTCTCACACGCCTCAGGACACAGAGAAATACTGTCTGTTCAATGGCGCTATTCAGGCTCTTCTGGACAAGGACGTTCTATACCCGGTTCCAGTTCAGGACAGAGGTATGGGGTTTTACTCAAACCTCTTTGTGGTCTCCAAGAAGGACGGCGGCTGTCGTCCCATTTTGGCACGGAGTGACTAAAGAAATAAAGACACTTAACGAGTATCGGTAAAATTAAATAAAATTTATTTAATCACATTAGTAGCAGCAATGATAATACACTTTCACGAGACCAGGGAAGAATAGTGCACACACTTTCTTCACCCTTCACTAGGCAAGTGTGATATGACCCTCGTCTGTACCCTAACGCTAGGGTAAACCCAGGCAACAGGAGCGAGAAACTCCAGAACACTGGAGCAACACAGTAGTGACTCTAACGCCAGCACCTTCTCGAGGCCAGGTGTGAGGACAGTGCAAGACACTTCCTCAACCCTTCACTAGGCAGGTGTCGCTAGTATTCGTACGACCCTTGGTAACCTTCACAAGACTAGATAGGAGGACAGTGCATGGCACTTCCTCGATCTTTCACCAGGCAGGTTAAGAATAGCGCAACTATACCCTACCGCTAGGGTATACCAGAGGCAAGGTAAATGGCACCTAGAATGCTAGGTGAGGCAACAACCCAACCGGACTTAGACCACAGGAGGTCAGTGACACGGACTGACCGACATGCACTGCTATGGGGTGGCGAGCACACTGAAAACGGTAGGCTCAGGCAACAAGGATATCAATAGTTGGGGCTGGGTAACCAAGGCTGGTAGTGACAAGCCGGTGCGCAACAGAGGGAGAGTAGTCAGATGAAGCCAGGAGTCCGAGCCGGATCGGGTAGTCAGATGAAGCCAGGAGTCAGAGCTGGATCCGTAGTCAGACGAAGCCAGTAGTCAGATGGAGCAGGAGTAATGCACAGGAACAGCAATGGACCAACACTGCACTAGGCTTAGGTACACCACAAAAGGGCACTGGTAACTGGAAATGCTGAGGCCTTTAAGGCCTAGTAGGTGGACGGAGAGATGACATCAATAACCAGTGATCTATAAGAACAGCGACTTGCATAGAGCGACAGCCAGGAAGTAACAAGGTCGCTGTTACAGCAACTAAACACTGGAGGCAATCACAGGCGCCGTGATTCATTTTGGATTTAAAGGATCTCAATTCCTTTGTGACCTGGACTCATTATCACCAGGAGTGTCTACGCACTGTGATTGTTGCCATGTCCCCAGGGGATTTCTTTGCATCTCTGGATCTTCAGGAGGCATACTTACACATTGCCATTCATCCAGAGAGCCAGCAGTACCTTTGATTTGCCTGAGGCAGGGAACATTTTCAGTTTTCAGCTCTTCCATTTGGTCTGACGACTGCTCCTCAAGTCTTCAATCGTGTCCTGGGAGCTTTAGTGTCCGTCCTCCACTGGAACGGCATCACAGTTACTCCATACATGGATGACCTGCTTCTGAGGTTCCCTTCTGCGGAACTTCTTCATCAGCAGGTTCAGCAATGCATTAATGCTCTCACCCATCACGGGTGGATCATCAACTTGGACAAGTCAGATCTTATCCCATCCCAGCGTCTGGTCTTCCTGGGCCTTCTCTTCGACACTCAGAAGAGCAGGGTTTTCCTTCCGGAAGAGATGGCTCACCAGATCGCCCACAGAGTTTCTGCGGTTCTGCTTCAAGATCCAGTTCCAGCCAAGAAGCTGTCCTCTCTAGCAGGGAAATTCATCTGCACCATAGAAGCGGTCCCTTTTGCCATGTCGCACACCAGATAGCTCCAGAGTTTCATTATCCAGGTGTGCAAGGGTCAGCCGTACATTCTGAAGACATCAGTGTCTCTTCCTTTTCATGTGGAACTGAGTTTGCCAAGGTGGTTCGAACTCGCCAACCTGCTGAAAATCAAGTCCTTCCTGGTATCCTTCTGGGCCACGGTGACGATGGATGCCTGCCTCTCCAGCTTGGGAGTGGTCCTGGGTCGTCTGAGCGCTCAGGGTTGGTGGTCTCCGGAGGAATCCCTCCTGCCGATCAACATATTGGAGCTTCGGACAATATTTCATTCCCTTCGACATTGGACATCTCAGTTGGAAGACTGTCCGGTCTGAGTAGAGTCCAGCAACGCCACGGCTGTGACTTACATCAAGAAGCAGGGCTAAACAGAAGTCTCGCTGCTTGGTTAGAGGTCAAGGCTATTTTGTCCTGGGCAGAATAACAGATTCCTGCCTTTTCCGCAGTGCACATTCCTGGCGTAGACAATGTCATGGCGGCCTTCCTCAGTCGACACACAGTGGACAGAGGAGAGTGGGAGTTGCACCCAGTGGTGTTCAACCTCATTGTTCAGAGATGGGGTCCTCTTTACATCAACCTGATGGAGACAAGACACAACAGGAAGGTTCCGAGGTTCTGCTTTCGGTGGCGAGACCCTCTGGCTCTGGTGGTAGATGCGATGTCCATTCCTTGGTATTCCCTCTGGCCTACATCTTTCCTCCACTCCCAATGTTGCACAGGGTGTTACGGAAATTATGACTGGAGCGTTGTTCAGTTATTCTGATTGCTCCGTACTGGCCTCGTCAGTCTTGGTTTCTGGAGCTTCTGGATCTGTCTGTGGCGGAACCATTTCGGCTCCTTTGCCGTCTGGATCTTCTTCTACAGGGCTACCTTTGGAAAGAGTATGTTCATCGGCTTGCTTTGACAGCTTGGAAATTGAATCCTCAATATTGAAGAAGAAAGCATTTTCTTCTATTGTGGTGGCTGCTATGCTCAGTGCCCGCAAACCTGTTTCTTCCAAGATCTACCCTCGTGTCTGGTCCACTTTTCTGTCTTGGTGTGCTGACAATGACCTGTCTCAGGATTTTGATCTGCCTACGGTCCTGGTCTTCTTGCAGGACGGTGTGGATAAGGGTCTCAGTTTGAGTTCCCTTAAGGTTCAGACTTCTGCACTTTCTGTATTTTTTCAGAGGCGCATTGCCGTCCTTCCTGATGTCAAGGTTTTCTTCCAGGGTGTTGGTCATGCTCATTCTGCCTTTAAGATTCCTGCTCCTCAGTGGGATCTTAACTTGGTTTTGGGCATTCTTCAGTGTCCCCCATTTGAGTCTTTGGCTGCTATTCCTCTATGCCTCTTGACGTGGAAAATGGCCTTTCTCCTGGCGATTGTGGCTGTCCGCCGTGTCGCAGAGTTACATGCTCTGTCCTGTAAACCACCCTATTTGGTGTTTTACAAAGTCAAGGCGGTGCCTCGCACTTCACAGGAGTTTCTCCCGAAGGTGGTCTCTGAGTTCCACATCAATCAGGAGATTGTGGTGCCCGCTTTCTGCCCGGACCCCACCTCTGACAAGGAGAGGGATCTCCACTTGTTAAACATGGTGCATTGTCTCAAGTTTTATGTACATTGCACTGAGTCTATCAGGCAATCAGACACGCTGTTCATCATTCTTGAGGGTCCTAGGGCAGGAAGACCTGCATCCAAGGTGACTATTGCTTCTTGGATCAAGTCCACTCTTCGTAAGGCTTATAAGCAGAGGAAGAAACCTGTCCCTTTCAGGGTTATGGCTCATTCTACAAGATCTATTGGGGACTCTTGGGCTTACAAGAATCAGGCCTCTGCTGTGCAAGGTGGCCCTTGGTCACCTGTGCACACCTTTTCGAAGCACTACTGTGTTGATGTGCTGGCATCAGCTGATGCCAGCTTTGGGAGGAAAATCCTGAAGGCAGTCTTGCCTGTCTGTGATTTCCTTCTGTTCTTGGTGCTTCCTTCACTTTTGATCCCTGTTGGCTCTAGTTCAGCATGCTGTGTAGCAGTTCCTTGGGTGTTGTTACCCCTGTTCAGTGTCCGTTGACACTTCAGTTGTTTTGTCGGGCTATCTCTGATCTGATGGTTCAAATCTGCACTGGTGACTTTGGGGGCCTTGCGAGGCCTTGGAGGCCTTATTTCCCGCCTCTGGGAAACTCAATGGTTGTACATCCCAGAGTTACCAGTAACCTGTATTGGACGACAGAGAAAAGAGGATTTTAGTCTTACCTGGTAAATCCTTTTCTCTTAGTCCATACAGGTTACTGGTCTCCCACCCTGTCAAGGGACCATGCTTGGCTCTCCTGTGGCAGACTGTGTGTGTGTGTGTGGGGGGGTCCTTCAGGATCATGCTCACAGGAGTCTTCTTTCCCTTCACTATCTAGTCAATAGTTAGTGTCTCAAATCTTTCTGGAGCTGGTTGGCTAGCTGCTGCTAAGGAGGGAAGGTAGGCTCCACCCCCTGCAATAAATTCTAGAATTGTTCCTGTCTACTTAAAGGGGCGTATCGCCTACCCAGAGTTACCAGTAACCTGTATGGACTAAGAGAAAAGGATTTATCAGCTAAGACTAAAATCCTCTTATATACTATGCATAATAATAATTCTCTCTCTGGGTGTCTCCAGTGTATTTATCATTATTATGAAAAATATATTTCCCAAATTCACACATTTACTGATGTATATTTATATATTTGTGCTTATAGAGCACCATATATATAAAAATTGTGTGAATATGGGAATCTATTCACTTTGGTAGATCCTATAGAGGGAACACGTTGCACACATATGAAATTGCTCACTTCTAATTCTTCGTTCAAATCTTTAGGATACAAAGTATCAAATGTTGTTATGATCCAGAAGGCCTCTCTACAACATAGCGCAGAGAATCTACTGGAACTTGTGTTTGGGATGTGTTCCACTCCTGCAATATGAAAGTTGTTTAGTCCTCCTTTTTGGCAGGAGTTAAAATGTCTGGGGACTTAATGATCTTGAGATTTTTTCCCAATAAGGTACCTATGTTCACGAGAACGATCCCTAAGGGCCCTAGTTGTGCGGCCCACATATTGTAATCCACACCCACATGAAATGACCTTAATCACACAGAAACATTGAATTTGATGGCAGATAAGAACCATATCGGCCCATCTAGTCTGCCAATTTTCCTACAGTAAAAACCTCAAACCTTTTTTTGGTCCTTGGTCCTTTCTTAAGTTAAGGACAGCCTTATGCCTATCCCATTGTCACGGTTTGTTAAGACTCTCAGACGCTGAGTTAAGTAAAAACACAACT
Organism: Rhinophrynus dorsalis; assembly: GCA_037306005.1. Taxonomy (NCBI): domain Eukaryota; kingdom Metazoa; phylum Chordata; class Amphibia; order Anura; family Rhinophrynidae; genus Rhinophrynus; species Rhinophrynus dorsalis. The sequence continues at coordinate 185,946,607 of CM074720.1, read as the reverse complement.
TTATTGAAAAGTTAAGGGCAACCCCGTAGGGTATTATACACGTACACACATATATCTTTATTGACAGGAAAGCAATAATAACAATAGCAGTGTAGGCTCGACCGTCCTTGCCAATATACCGGGCAAGGCAGCCAGGAAGTAGGAACTCGGGAGAAGAGACTCTACCGGCCTTGCCAATATACCGGGCAAGGCAGCCAATAGACAGGAGACAAATACAGGCTCTACCGGCCTTGCCAATACCGGGTAAGGCAACCCAAGGAAATAGGATAGGTTCTACCAGCCTTACCAATATACCGGGCAAGGCAGCCAATTGACAGGAGATAAATACCGGCTCTACCGGCCTTGCCAATACCGGGTAAGGCAACCCAAGGAAGTAGGATAGGTTTTACCGGCCTTACCAATATACCGGGCAAGGCAGCCTGGTAAGGAGAGAATGGCAACCACTAAGCCTCAGTGACTGGAAGGTGGCAGCAACAGTCACAGGAATGACAAAGAGGCTAATTCAGCATAAGTGGCCCGCCAACAATTAACAGGCTAACAGGGAAGACAGTAAATCACAAGTGATAGAGACTAGCGGATGGCTGTGGAGCGAACCAGTTCCCTCACACTTGGAACGCGACTCGGTATGGTAATGACAGCCTGGTGACGGAGGAGCGAACCAGTACCTTGCACTGAAAGTGCGATACACAAACGTAGAACCAGCCGGGTGGCTGTGGAGCGAACCAGTGCCCACACTTGGAACGCAATTAATCTGAAGTAACAACCAGGTAGTTGTGGAGCGAACCAGTACCCTGTATGTGGAGCGCTAAATGATCCTGCAATACAGCCGAGTAGCTAGAGGAGCGAACCAGTACCCTGTACGTGGAACGCTAATCAATCCTGCAAAACAGCCGGATGGCTTGAGGAGCGAACCAGTACCCAGTACGTGGAACGCTAAACAATCCTGCAATACAGACGATTGGCTAAAGGAGTGAACCAGTACCCTGTACGTGGAACGCTAAACAATCCTGCAATACTGCCGAGTGGCTAGCGGAGCGAACCAGTACCCAGTACGTGGAACGCTTAACGATCCTACAATACAGCCAGGTGGCTTGTGGAGCGAACCAGTACCCAGTATGTGGAACGCTAATCGATCCTGCAATACAGCCGGGTGGTTTGAGGAGCGAACCAGTACCCAGTAAGTAGAACGCCAAACGATCCTGCAATACAGCCTGCAATACAGCCGGGTGGTTTGAGGAGCGAACCAGTACCCTGTACGTGGAACGCTAATAGATTGTACAAAACAGCCGGGCGGCTGTGGAGCAAACCAGTACCCGCGTACTGAATAACCGGGAAAGATAGAAATGTCGCCAAGGCGACTCAGGAACATCAGGTAACTGCAGGCGAACTGGACAGGAACCAGCAGGTGGAAGCAGGAACCAGCATACAGACGATCAACCAGAATCAGGAACGGCGGCGGGGCCTGGCAGCAGGAAGCGGTGACTCCAACCGGATCAGACATAAGTAGGAACTACTAGACAGGTAACACTGGAACAGGACGAATACAGGTAGCAGGAACACAGCAGAGGCCCAGGATGCTCAGGAACGATGTGTAGACTCAAGCAGCATAGAGACAACACGAAAAGGCAACCAAAGGGTGCCCAGGCTAGGTTTAAATAGGCAATGCAGGGCAGGCTGAAAGCAGCCAGCCAATGGAGAGCCCCCTACTGGTAATAGACACAAAAGGGGAGCAATCACGGGCACCGTGATACCCGTGCATGCTTAAATTCTGTCACTGTATTAACTTCTACCACTTCTGCTGGTAGGCCATTCCACTTATCTCCTGACCACTCAGTGAAGTAAAACTTTCTTACATTACATCTAAACCTGTGTTTCTCTATTTTTAGACTATGGCCTCTTGTCCTAACATTTGTCCTTTGATATATACTGCCAACCTGCACTTTGTTGAATCCCTTCATGTATTTGAATGTTTCTATCATATCCCCTCTCTCTCTTCTCTCCTCCAAGCTATACATGTTCAGATCCTTTAGTCTATCCTGATATTTCTTTTCTTGTAAATCAGTCACCATTTAGTAGCCCTTCTGGAGATGGGGTCGCCAGTACTGTACACAATACTCTAGGTGAGGTCTAACTAGAGATCTGTAGAGTGGCATGACCACTTCCCTTTTTCTGCTATTAATGCCCCTAGCTATACAACCCAGTACCCTGCTTGCATTCCCCACCACTTTATTACATTGCCTGCCTACCTTTATGTCATTAGAGATAATTACTCCCATATCCCTTTCCTCTGTTGTCTCTGACAGTACAATACCCTTAATAGTATATTTTTCCTTTGGAGATTGATGTCCCAAGTGCATTATTTTACATTTTTCAATGTTAAACTGCACCTGCCACACTCTTGACCATTCTTCTAATTTACCTAAATCATTTGTCATTTGGCTTATTCCCCCTGGAATGCCTACTCTATTGCAGATATTGGTATCATCTGCAAAAAGGCATACCTTACCTTGAAGACCTTTTGCAATATCACTAATAAAAATATTAAAAAGAATGGGTCCCAGTACAGATCCCTGAAGTACTCCACTAGTAACACTCCTTTAGTCCGAATATTCTCCACTGACTACCACACTCTGTCTCCTGTTACTCAGCCATTGCCTTATCCATTTCACTATTTTTGCATCCAGACCCAAACACTGAAGTTTATTTATAAGTCTTCTATGAAGGACAGTGTCAAATGATTTACTGAAATCTAGATAAGCTAAATCTACTGCTCCCCCTTGGTCTATTATTTTAGTTACCCAGTCAAAAAAATCTGAGGTTAGTTTGACAAGATCTCCCTGCTGTAAACCCATGCTGGTTGGTATCTTGCAAGCCATTTAAGTTCAGATATTCAACAATTCTTTCCTTTAACATGGTCACCATTAATTTTCCCACTATTGATGTAGGACTTACTGGTCTGTAGTTACCATACTCTTCCCTGCTACCTTATTTGTGACGTGGTACTACATTTGCTAACTTACAATTTTCTGGAACTAGTCCTGTCGTTAGTGACTGATTGAACAATTCTGTTAAAGGTTTTGCTAGAACACACTTAAGTTCTTTTAATAACTTTGGGTGTATCCCATCTGGTCCCATTGATTTATCTGTTTCAACCTTAGAATGTTGAAGTAGAACTTCTTCCTCTGTAAACATGCATGTTTCCCGTGTCTTGGTATTTTGTTTTTCTAACAGAGGTCCCTTCCCTTCATCTTCCTAAAAACTGAACAGAAATATTCATTGAGACAGTCAGCTATCCCTTTATTCTCATTTACATAGTTTCCATTTTTTGTTTTCAGTCTAACTATTCCTTGTTTCATTTTCCTCCTTTCACTTATATATCTAAAAAATGTTTTATCTCCCTTTTTTTATTGACTGAGCAATTTTTCCTCTGTCTGTGCTTTGGCACATCTAATAATGCATTTGGCCTCCTTCAGCGTAGTCTTGTACCGATACCTATCTTCTTCCTTCTGCGTCTGCTTATATTTCTTGAATGCTTCTTTTTTCTCCTTTACTATATTTTCCACATCACATCACATATGTGGTGTCGCAGATTATTAAACTCTTGGTGTTATATGTCACTTTATTGGTTGTACTGAAGTTTGTATTTGACTTGTTGGTCAAATATCTACAGTTGGTGCATCTACCATTTAGGCATCTGTAATTGCCCATTGGTGTGCTGATCCAAATATACCTCCTTTTGTTAGATTATTTAATTTTTTTGGTTTACTTGGTGCTAAGTATCCTCTTATGTTTTTTGGCTTTTTGTATGTAATCTTTGGTTTATTAGGTATTATGTTTTGGAGTAATGGATCTTGTTTTAGTATATTCCAGTTGTTTTCAATAATTTTTTTAATTGTTTTTGATGCTCCATTGTATTGTGTGATTAGAGTTGGTGCTCTCCTTGTTGAAGGATTTTTCTTTTTTGGCATTAGGAAGGTTTTTCTCTTTAATTGGAGGGCCCTTCTTCTTGCTGAATCTACTATACTAGTTTTATGCCCTCTATCTAGTACTTGTTTACTTAAGTCTTCACTTTTTTCTATAAAATCTTTTGTGGCACTGCAGTTTCTCTTCAACCGATGGAATTGTCCAAAAGGTATATTGCAGATCCATTTTGGATAGTGACAACTGTCAGCCCTCAAAAACTGATTTCTGCCTACTGTTTTCCTATATATGGAACTAATGATACACCTTCAAGTTTGACATCCAAAAAATTGATTGTCCTTTTTTGTATTTCTGATGTGAATTGTAATACCATAGTATTCTGATTAAAAATCTGTATCAAACTTTGTAGATCCTCTTCTGGACCCCCCCCCCACACACACACACACCATCAGGATGTCATTGATATAGCACCCAAAACAGACCAGTTTGCCCCCCCCCCCATCTCTCTCTAGGCCAGACCATGAGGTCTTCCCACAGACCCATAAAGATATTTCATACTTAGTCCCCATTGCAGTCCCTTTTATTTGCAGATAATTTTTTTTTCATTCCAGGGAGAGAATTATGATTTAATATGAATGATACACATTTTAATAGAAAATCCACCTGTGTAGAAGGTAGTTATGTGTCTGACTCAAGGAAGTATGTTACTGCTTGTAATCCCAATACATGGTCTATGCAAGTGTATAGGGATGAGACATCCAATGTAGCCCAAAGGTATTGGGGTTGCCAGATAATGGTGTTCAGTTGATTCAAAATCTATGTATCCAGATAAATTGGAGGTGAAAGAATTGAGGCCCTATATAATGGGCCTACCTGGTGGGTTCTGGTTATTTTTATGTAACTTGGGGATGTGGTAGAAAAATGGAGGGTCTGGATGTTCAATATTGCAGTTCCTGTTTGCTCAGAACTCCCAATTCTACCCCTTCCTCCAGTAAGCTTTTGAGCAGATCGCCAGATACCACATTTAGATTGTATGTAAGTTTTTGCTAAGAATTTACATCAGACAAATCTTCTGGCCTCTGCTAAATATGTGGTGGTATCTTGTACGATAATTCCACCTCCTTTATCCGCCTCCCTTATCGTAATTGATTGATCTTTAGATAGACATTTCAGGGTTTGTCTTTCTCTGGCATTTAGATTGTCTTTTAACCTGAAATGATCTTTATTCTTAATAATAGTTCTAAATTCATCAAATACTAATTTAAAGAAAGTATGAACATAAGGTCCCTTATGTTGAGTAGGTAAAAATCGGGAGCGCCTTTTGAAAGGAGTGTGTTGGATTGTATTGCTGTTGTTCAGTTGTATCTATATATAAGATATTCTCTTGCAGTAAAGACTCCAATATCTGGAGGTTTTCTGAATCTTTTTCACAATTACCTATATCTTGTTTCGGATTCTCAATATTTTTGCTTAAGAACTAGAGCTGTAGTGCTAACTCCCTAGTAAATCTTTTTAAATCAAGAAAAAAGGAAAATTCATTTGGCTTGCTCGTGGGGGCAAATTTAAGTTCCATTTCAAGAAAAGATTTTTTATCCTGTGTTAAGTTCTTACTAGAGAGATTGAATACCGAAGATTCTTCTTGTTCACCAGATGAATTTATATTTTCTTTTTTGGGATTCTTCATCTACCTCCTCTTTTGCCTCTTTGGAGTCTTTTTCTCCTCCCATTGTTCGTTATATTGATGTTTTCTTTGTGTTTTCCTTTGTCCTTTACTTGTTGGTCAAACACCAAAAAAGACCCCTGATGGTTTAGGGTTTCCCTAATACGATCTCCATCCTCTCCTATATTTAGTTGTAATATGTCAGAAGAATTTTTGAGAGGAAATTGATTAAATGACACAGCTCTTGAAGTTGAGGCTATGGGTTCTGTTGTTGTTATACTAAAGATCAATCAATTACGATTAGGGAGGCGGATAGAGGAGGTGGAATTGTTATACAAGATACCACCACATATTTAGCAGAGGCCAGAAGACTTTTGTCTGATGCAGAGTCTTATCAAAAACTTACATGCAATCCAAATGTGGTATATGGTGATCTGCTCAAAAGCTTACTAGAGGAGGGGGTAGAATTGGGAGATCTGACCAAACAGAAACTGCAATATAGTTATAATGAACATCCAGACCCTCTATTTTCCTACCACATCCCCAAGTTACATAAAAATAACCAGAACCCACCAGGTAGGCCCATTATATCGGGCCTCAATTCTTTCACCTCCAATTTATTTGGATACATAGATTTTTTTTCTACAGAAGTATGTCGCTGACCTTCCCTTATACATCAGGGACTCTCAAGATGTTTTGAATCAACTAAAGACCATTATCTGGCAACCCCAATACCTTTGGGCTACACTGGATGTCTCATCCCTATACACTTGCATAGACCATGCATTGGGATTACAAGCAGTAAGATACTTCCTTGAGTCAGACACACAAGTACCTACTACACAGGTGGATTTTCTATTAAAATGTGTATCATTCATATTAATTCATACTTTTTTTTACATTCCAGGGAGAGAATTCTCTGTAAATAAAAGGGGGACCAGGTTTGCCCCCTCCTATGCAAATCTTTTTATGGCTGTATTGGAAGACCTCATGGTCTGGCCTAGAGAGAGATGGGGGGGCAACCTGGTCTATTTTGGGTGCTATATCGATGACATTCTGATGGTGTGTGTGTGTGTGTGTGGGGGGGGGGGGTCCAGAAAAGGATCTACAAAGTTTGATACAGATTTTTAATCCGCATACTATGGGATTACAATTCACATCAGAAATACAAAAAAGGACAATCAATTTTTTGGATCTCAAACTTGAAGGTATACCAAATTCCCCTATCATTAGTTCCATATCTGGGAAAATAGTAGGCAGAAATAATTTTTTGAGGGCTGACAGTTGTCACTATCCAAAATGGATCTCCAGTTTAATAACTTGCGACACCACATATGTGATCTCTGTCATTTTGTGTGGGTGTGGATTACAATATGTGGGCCGCACAACTAGGGCCCTTAAGGATTGTTCTCATGAACATAGGTACCTTATTGGGAAAAAATCTCAAGATCATTCAGTGCCCAGACATTTTAACTCCTGCCAAAAAGGAGGACTAAACAACTTTCACATTGCAGGAGTGGAACACATCCCAAATACAAGTTCCAGTAGATTCTCTGCGCTATGTCGTAGAAAGGCCTTCTGGATCATAACATTATATACTTTGTATCCTAAAGGTTTGAACGAAGAGTTAGAAGTGAGCAATTTCCTATGTGTGTAACGTGTTCCCTCTATAGGATCTACCAAAGTGAATAGATTCTCATATTCACACAATTGTTATATATATGGTGCTCTATAAGCACAAAGATATAAATATACTTCAGTAAATATGTGTGAATTTGGGAAATATATTTTTCATAACAATGATAAATGCACTGGAGAGACCCAGAGAGGGAATTATTAGTATGCATAGTATATATCTTGTTTAGAATCTCACCTTTTTATTTCAAAAAACTTCCCTTTTTAAAAAAAAAAAAAAAAAAAAAATTTTTTTGCTATCTTTTTAAGAGAAGTACCTTACTTAAAGTATTGTTAAGCCTATAGAACATCTAGGCATAGATTGGGCCTTAATGAAATGAATTTTGGCACTCATGGGAAGAGATACTTTGTGTATGCTAAACACATTTTGATTGGCTAATGCATTGTGTAGTTTGTCTATACAATGTATTTCTCAATCGTTATATTGATCTCTAACATGAGGTATAGGTGCACAAAATCAAGCTTTATGCCCAGCATTTTATAATGGGACTTATAGATTTGAGTTATTTCTCTGCTATTGTAACGGTTTTCAGTACACTCAGAGGCAGGCTGTTTGGTAAAACACAGTTTTATTGAAACCAGACAGAATAAAGTAACCCTCGCGGGCACAGCAATAGTTAACAAGTAATACTGACACAGGACAGGTTACAGAGTAACATTAACCCACACGGGTCCAGTACATATATCTGAGAGCTAAATATATATTACTGACACAGGTCAGGTTACAGTTCGTGTGAATCAGTGAGACAACGATAGGAAGGTGCTATTAGGCTGGGAGGCTGATAGGCCCTAATAGCGGAAGGCCCAAGAAACACTCTCTACGCAGAGAGTGACATAGTAGTCACTTGCCACAATGGGTGAGCGAGGCCCTGAAGGAATAACTGACTACCGGACAATACAGTCACTGTAACCGGAGGAACAGTGTAACGCCCAAACCGAACCAGCAGGAACTGCGACCCAAGGATAATGGCACCAGAGAGCAAGGGTTAACGGATGCTCAGGCTCAATGGCAACTGCCAGGTTGTAGAGACAAACTGAGGTGCCCAGGAGACCAACCTCAGTAGGAGTGCAGTAACAAGCCAAGCGTACAGTGTGCAACCGGGAATAGCTCCTACCCTGGGGTATGGAGATACAAGGTACAGTAGCGTAAATGGGTTGCAGTATCTGAAGGGCTAGAGCAGTAATCGAGGTAACCAACCGGGTCTTAACAAGACCTGGACAGAGCACCGGAAAGTTCCCCCAACCGGATAACCAGACAAGGTAGTGAACCGGGCCTGAGTGATGCACAGAGCAGGAGTTTCAGCCAATCCGGTTCGATACACAGAGCAGGAACGACCTCCAAACCGGGTCGGTACACAGAGCAGGAACGTCAGCAAATCCGGGTCGATACACAGAGCAGGAACGTCAGCCAGGCCGGGTCAGTACACAGAGCAGGAACGTCAGCCAGGCCGGGTCAGTACACAGAGCAGGAACGTCAGCCAGGCCGGGTCGGTACACAGAGCAGGAATGTCAACCAATCCAGGTCGGTACTCAGAGCAGGAACGTCGGTCAATCCAGGTCAGTACACAGAGCAGGAACGGAATCAGGAAGAGTAGTCAGGCAGTCCGGGTCATACACAGGATTCACACGATATAGACAGCAAGCACTAAGCAATTGGAACACCACGAAAGGGCCCTGCAGAAGTGACAGGGCTCAGTACTTAAAGGCTACCACTGGGTGGAGCAACATCACGCTAGCCAATAAGAAGGCATCAGGAAACAATGCTATCAAAATGTCTCCAGCAATACACAGGCACCGTGATAGCTATATAGCCAAATACTGCAAATGTGGCAAGAAGGTTAGATGTGCTCCTAATACTTAATGTTGGAGTATTTAGAACGACAAAGTGATTGTTCCTATGGAGTGTCAAAACATCCACTGTAGAAGAAATTAATCTATTTGTTCTTAAGTGTTTGCAACATGGTTTTAATCATTGATACGTATTGATACATTGTGTAGCCTGTTTGTAGATATGGGCGCCCTCGTCATTATGGCAATGGCCGGAGCAAATGGAAGCTCCAACTGAGGCTTGGACTAGGTCACGGTTGTTTGATCTCTAGCCTCGTTCCGGTCAGTGGTGCGGGAGAGATGCCCAGATTCAACAGGTATGTTTTATTTCCTTAATCTATATATATATGTTCATTGGCTTTTTTAATTTAGTCCCCTGACGAAGTGAGTTATACTCCCGAAATGCAAGGGCTATTACGCAATAAAGTATTTTTATTTGTACATACTCCATGGTGATTATTGTTTATAACAGCGTATTCCCAGTATAACAACAAATGTGGATCTGTGCCAGGCTACTGGATCTGTGTCGGGCTACTTATATATCATTTCCACGGACATCTGGTGAGTGATCTTATGTTGGGGGTCTTCTTAAAGAGCAAAATGTTGCTACAGGTGCCCTTAGAGGAAGTTTTTCTATTCTACCCCCAGCCAAGAACTGCCAACGGACTTGGATAAAGTTAACCCGCTGGCAAGATACTGTGGAATCGATATAGGAGAGAGTGGATTTCTCTAAATATTGCTTTTTGGTTATCTAACTTGGGCTATTATATAAAGTATACTTCTTGTGTGTATGACTAACGTTACATAATATCTAGTTAATTTGGAAGTTACTCTCAGATGCTGTGTATATATATTTTTTACTGTTATCTGCACATCCCATTCATCCAGACAGTCAGGAGTATCTCAGATTTTCTTGTTTTCTGGGACACTTTGTTTACCGCCCTCCCCTTCAGGTTCACCACTGCTTCTCTGGGGTTTGCACTTGTCTTGGGTGCCTTGATTGCCTTCCTCAGGTGACTCTGTACACGGACAACCTTCTGCTGAAGGCTCCCTCCAGAGACCATCTAGACCACCAGGTCCAGGAATGTGCCCAGATCCTCCTTCAGCATGGATGGATTCTGAACATGGACAAGCCTGCTCCAGTTCCTTCTCAGAATCTGGTATTCTTGCGTCTCCACTTCGACACTCAGGGTATTGTCTATCTGACAGAGGACTCTGTGTAGCAGATCATGAGCAAGGTGTCCCATGCTCTGGGGTGGACCTCAGCCCCGGTTTACAAGTTCTCGTCCCTTGTGGGCAAGATGGTATCCACCATGAAAGCAGTTCTGTACTCCATGGAGCACACCATTGAGCTTCAGAGGTTCACTATCAGGGCTTATCGGAGGAACCAGGAGCTCCTAGATCAACTGGAAGTGCAGCAGGACCTCCTCTGGTGGTTGAACAGTTCCAACCTGAGGAAATGGAATCCCTTTGTTATCCAGTATTAGACTCTGGTGATGACAGATGGCAGCATTTACAGCTGGGGAGTTGTCCTGGGTCACCTGGGGGTTCAGGGACGATGGACTGTGGAGGAGACCATCCTCCCCATCAACATTCTGGAGCTCAGAGTGATTCATCATGCTGTGGTCTACTGGTCCTCTCCAATGTCCAGTCAGACAACGCCACAGCACAAGAAGCACTCCCGCTTGGTTAGAGGTCAAAGCTGTTTTGGCCTAGGCAGAAGAACACATTCCTGCCATCTCCAACGTGCACATCCCAGCCATAGAGTACATTCTGGCAGACTTCCTCGGTTGCCAGACAGTGGACCTCAGGGAGTGGGAGCTCCATCCGGAGGTTTTCGATCTGCTGGTCCAGAAATGGGGGCGTCCCTGCATAGACCTGATGGCTGCCAGGGACAACTGTCACTGAGTGACTAGAAAAGTAAAGACATTGACAAGTACAGATACAATGAAATAGATTTTATTAAAATATAATAGTAGCAGCGATGTAACTCTCTACTTTCACAAGACCAGGTAAGGACAGTGCACAACACTTCCTTCACCCTTCACTAGGCGGTTGTGAGTGTGAGATGAGACCGTGTCTGTGCCCTAACGCTAGGGTAAACCCAAAGGCAACAGGAGCGAGAAAATCCAGAGAGCTGGAGCACCACCAAGTAGCGACTATAACTCCACCACCTTCACGAGTCCAGGTGTGAGAACAGTGCACAGCACTTCCTCAACCTTTCACTACGCAGGTATAAACTTGTAATGTATACTTACTAGCCCTCCGCAACCTTCAAAAGACCGGGAGTAAGAACAGTTCTCGGCACTTCCTCAACCTTTCAATAGGCAGATGTAAATTGTAGCGTATACGTACTAGCCCTCCGCAACCTTCACGAGCCCGGGTGTGAGGACAGTGCACTGCACTTCCTCAACCCTTCACTAGGCAGGTTTACAATAGCGCGACTGTACCCTACCGCTCGGGTAAACCGAGAGGCAATGGTAAACTGCACCTAGAACACTAGGCAAGGCAACAAGCCACCCGGACCATAGGCCGCAAAAGGTCAGTGACACGGACTGACAGAACAAGCACTGCTACAGAGGTAGCAAGCGTGGCAGTCACAGAAGGCCCAGGAAGCCAGGGATGTAACGATATATCCGGGGCTGGGTAGTGAGGCTGGCAGTAAACCAAAGCCAGGAGCGCAACAGAGGAAGAGGTAATCAGACGAAGCCAGGAGTCCGAGCTGGATCGGGTAGTCAGACGAAGCCATGGTTTAGAGCCGGATCAGGTAGTCAGAAGAAATCGGCAGTAATACACAGGAATCAGTAAACAGACCAACACAGCACAAGGCTCAAGTACACCACGAAAGGGCACTGAATATTGGAAATGCTGAGGCCTTTAAGGCCTATTAGGTGGGTGGAGACATGACAGCAATTACCAGTGACCTATAAGAACAGCGACTTGCACTGAGAGACAGGCAGGAAGTAGCAAGGTCACTGTTACAGTATCGCAACACTGGAGGCAATCACGGGCACCGTGATAACAGGAAGGTTCCACTGTTTTGCTCTTGCTAATCAGATCCACTGGCATTTACAGTGGACGCCTTGTCCATTCCTTGGCTCTTTCATCTAGCCTACACTTTTCCTCCTCTTCCTCCCATCCCCAGGGTGCAGAGAGATCTTCACATGGATGGTGCATCAATCATACTGATTGCCCCTCATTGGATCAGGCAACATTGGTTTACGGAGCTGTTGGTGCTGTCGGCTCAGGACCTGTTTCCTCTGCTACGCAGACTGGATCTCCTCCTCCAGGGTTACCTCTGGAGAGAGGATGTGCATATTCTGGCTTTGGCAACATGGCTGTTGAAGCCTCCATCTTAAGGAGAAAGGGTTTTTCTCCTGAGGGTGGTATTTATCATGATCCAAGCCAGGAAACCTGTGTCCTCTAAGGCCTGCCACAGGGTTTGGTCTACCTTCCCTTCTTGGTGTGTGGACAGGGATCTGTCCTCACAGAAGTTTGATCTTCCGTCCATCTTGTCCACTTTTGCAGGATGGTGTGAACAAGGACCTTAGCCTTAGTTCTTTTAAGGTCCAGACATCAGCTCTCTCGGTCTTTTTCCAGAAACAAATTGCCATGTTACCGGATGTCAAAGTCTTCTTTTAGGGTGTGGCTCATACCTTCCCTGCCTACAAGGCTCCCACTCCCCAGTGGGACCTTAAAGTGTTAGTAATGTCCAGAAATAATTTGTAAAAGATTTGTATAGGGTAAAAAAAATTATAGCATTGCCACAAACCCTAAAGGTTTGAGAGAAATTCACAATCAAAGTTCACCCTTCCCTCCCCTTCTCCTGACGTCAGCGTTTATCTGACAGCAGGAGATCCCAGTCCGGGGATCAGCCGGTGGCTCTGCAACAGAGCTGAAATCCCATTATTGCAAAAGAATTACCTAATTGTAAAGTTCTACAAAGTGTGCCTGGTTTGCAAGCACACTTTGTAGACCTTTCCAATGAAGTAATTCTTTTGCAGTAATGGGATTTCGGCTCTGCTGAAGAGCCTCATTGTGTCGGCCAGCACTGATCTCTTTCTGTCAGCTTTACAGCTGACATCAAGAGAAGGGGAGGGAGAGGGGAACTTTGACTGACAATATCTCTCAAACCATAGCGGTTTTAGAGATGGGGTTTGTTGCAATGCTATTATTATTTTACCCTCTACAAATCTATTACAAATTATTTCTGGACATTACTAACACTTTAAAGCGGAACTACCTCCTATAAAAAGTCACCACCCAATAATTAGGCATATGGCAGCTAGCTTCTTAATACTGCTGTTAGCTTCCACAAGTACCATGTTTTAAAGTAATCCTGTTTATTCAGAGTCTGATGGCCAGGCTTCTTGCTGTAGAGCCGCCTGCGTGCCTGCAACATCAGTCCCTTCCGGTGCCTTTTGACTCCATGCAATGCCTCGTAGAGGAGACTGGGATGGACAGAGCTGGAGCACAGATGTCTATGATCAAGATGTCTGCGTCATAGCCTGGCTGCTGGTCTCTGCAGAAACAGGATTACTTTAAAATGTTGTACTTGTGGAAGATAATAGCAGTATTACAAAGCTAGTGTCCATATGCATAATTATTGGGTAGTGACTTTTTAATAGGGTGGTAGTTACTCTTTAGCTTGGTTCTGGAAGTCCTGCAGCAGCCTCCTTTTGAGTCTTTGGCTACCATTCCTTTATGTCTTTTGACGTGGAATATGACCTTTCTTTTGGCCATGGTCTCTGTCTGCAGAGTAGCTTATTTGAGAGTGGGAGTCCTTTTGTGTTCTTATCTCTCAGGAGTCTTCCCTTATTCATTTTTGTTATATTAGGTTATTGTCTTAAATCTATCTGGTGGGGAGAGGCTAAGATAGCCTGATATGGAGGAGGGGGAGGCTCCACCCCTGCACTTGTTTCAGAATTGCTCCACCCTACTAGGATGAGCTGTCTCCTCCCCATGGTACCTGTATGTCATATGGACTAAGAGAAAAGGATTTAACAGGTAAGACTAAAATCCTCTTTTCTTCAACTCTGAACCCTCGTAGCACAAATTACATAAATGAGAACTTTACAACAAAATGCATAATATCTTATTTGTCAATAGCTTTATTTACACTTGGCTGCTATTTAGGGAATTATAACTAAATGTAATTCTTTAGTGATGGGTGACATGCCAGGACCATCACATATTTCCTTCCTTTAACCCCTCAACTATCACCCATTGCAGAGCGCAGCCAGCAGTTAAGGACCACTGGACATTTTTTTTTTTTTTTTGCCAGTGGACTCTGGGAACGACATGGGGACCCTGGAATTCCATGATGTGTCAGGACTGTCACCGGTTCTTAAGTGCTGGGACCGTCATTACAGTCTTGGCACGTCAAGGTTCTCTAAAGGGTTAAGGACTGGTGACAGTCCTGGCATATTTTGAATTAAAACACCCATTACACCTTCCAATGAGAGCACTGCTGCAAGGCTGTTGCTAACTGCTCAGGGACCAGAGCAGTTGGTACCAGCCAATCTGGGTACCTTCCACACAAGTGATCGCTGATGAAGCGAATCATGTGTGCTATGGCCCATATTACAGAGGCAATGTTTGGAAATATTGCCTCTCACTTCTCTCTGTCTCCCTTGTCCTCACACAGATCATGAGGAACAAAGAGCCAGAGAAGCAATAGTGGAAGTCTGCCAATGATAGCCAGTTTCCCCCTCTGATCAATGAAATCACAGCAATCAGGTGCATCAGATAAACATTTGCTGATCTGTATTCTTTTTATATTTTTTTTGTCCTGTCTCCCCCCACCACCTTCTTTTTAATGTTTTTTTCTTCAATTAATAATAATTAATTCATAATTAATTTGGTCACTCTTTTCACATGGGTGTGAATTAACTTTCATTTGGTCAGCCTTTGGTTGTTAATTAAGCTAAATAAGCCTCATGTGTATAAGACTGCTATATAATACCATCAGTCTAGGGTGACAGCCCTAAAGGGTGACACTTAAGAGGTTCCCCATCCCAAGTGAACCATCTTAAGTGAAGTGAGACTTAAGCAGGACTTGAGCAGGAGTGGGGCAGGAGACAGAACAGATTCCACTGGAGAAAGAACACCTCCCAAAGCAAGGCTACAAAGGACTTGAAGCAAACATCTAAATGGAAGCTCTGCAGTTCTCTTAAACTTCAAGATTCTTTGTATAACACCAGCTTATGGACTGTTTACAAAACAAACTCCATCATGAGAAGGTGCTCTTGCCCATTCAGACTGTTGTTTCAACATCATGCCCTCTACAAACAGTACCTAAATACCTAATATTCCTTTTGTCTATGGCTGCAATTATCTGTAAAATATCTGGTTATTCTACCCTCCACAATCTCCTGCACTCCATGTTTATATCTCTTCTTCACTTCTATCATCCACACTCACCTCTACACACCAGCTCCTCACTCTTCTCCGCTCCTTCACTCCTCCACCCCACACAAGCCAAAAACCAAATACACACAAATCACTCTCTCATCTCCTGTCTCTCTCTTTCCTTCTGTTAATGGCAGCTGGCGATATCTCTCCAAACCCTGGCCCCATCTCTATTCACAAACACTCTACCTCCAGTCAGCATAGGAACAATTTAAATCTAATCACCATTCCCTGCCTTCAACCTCAATTTCTTCCGTTTTCTTGTGCTCTGTGGAATGCTCGCTCCAGTACTAACAAATATAACACTGTGCATGATCTCTTTTTCTCCCAGTCACTCAATATACTGCTATTACTGAAACTTGGCTCTCTCAATCTGACACTGCTTTAGAGGCAGCAATCCCCTACGGTTGTCTCGCCTTCTGTTACACTCCACTCTTAACTGGACGTGGGGGAGGTGTGGGTTTGTTGCTCTCTGAACATTGTCATTACAAACTAATTTTGCCCCCCTCCTCACTCTGCTTCTCCTCTTTTGAGTCGCATGCTGTCCGTATCTTTGCTCCAGTCTCTCTACAAGTTGCAGTCATCTATCGCCCACCTGCCTCCACATATATACCTTCAGACTTCCTATCCTACTTTGAATCATGGCTTTCCTTCTTTCTCTCATCAGACACACCTTCACTTCTTCTGGGAGACTTCAACTGCCATGTGGATGATCCCTCCATCTCCTGGGCATCCCATTTTCTCTCTTTAACATCTGCATTTAGACTAACCCAGTGGATGAATGCTAGTACTCACAAAGATGGTCACTTCCTAGACCTTGTGTTTACTAGAGACTTTGCTCTCTCGTTTTTTAATATCTCCCCTCTTCCATTATCTGATCACCATATTCTAACATTTATCACTACTTATACACCTTCCGCAATCCCTGCTTCCTCTCCCCGCTTCACGCGTAACCTCAAATCCCTTAATCCCACGGCTCTCCAGTCCTCACTGGCTACTGGACTTTCATCTATTCCCATTAATCCTAACACGAACAGCCTTGTCAAAACATACAACTTAGTCCTATCCTCCTCTTTGCACCTGTATGCGCCTATCTCTCCAATCCACTTGCAGAACTAACCTGCGACCATGGCTTAATGCAGACATCAGCTTCCTCCACTCCTGTACCCGTTCAGCTGAACGACTGTGAAGAAAGTCTGGTTCTCTGGCAGAGTTTCTCCACTACAGGTTCCTCCTTTCCTGCTTTAACTCTTCTTTATCCCTCGCCAAAAAACTTTTCACAACTTATCAACACTCATAAATCCAACCCTGATGCCTTTTCTCTTCCTTTGACTCCCTCCTCCACCCTTCATCTGCTTCCCCCACAAACTCCATACAGCCACAAGACTTTGCTGACTATTTCAAAGCCAAGGTGGACTCAGTCCGGGATAATATACCACCTTGTACATTTCCTCCTAGCCTCCCTCGTTCCCCTCCTGGCACTCTGGACTCGTTTTCACTAGTCACGGAGGAGGAACTGACTAACCTCTTTCTCTGTCGTCCAATACAGGTTACTGGTAACTCTGGGAGGCGATCCACCCATTTAATAGGCAGGAATAATTCTAGAAGTGTATGCAGGGGGTGGAGCCTACCTTCCCTCCTTGGCTGCAGCTAGCCAACCAGCTCCAGAAAGATTTGTTCCTTGGTGAAGACAACACCAGGCTGAGAACAGTTCTGCTATAGTTTTAGAATCTTTTTTTTCACTGTCGTCCAATACAGGTCACTGGTACTCTGGGAGGCGTAAGTCCCCTTTAATAGGCAGGAACAACTATGCAAATGATTTGCAAGGGGTGGAGCCTCCCCTCTTACTTAAGCCACCTTCTGGCCAGAGCCACTTTAGATTGATTTGTTCCTGGTGTGCTTGCACACCAGGTAGAGAACATCTATGCATCTTAGTATTTTATTATTTTTTATTCAAATATGGAATACCACCATTAGGAGGGTGACCATGGCTGTGAATTGCCCTCTTTAAAGTGGCTGGTGCAGCTTCCAGGGATTTTCTGTGGACCTTATGCCCTGAAGAGGGGACAGCTTGTGTTAAGCAGCTCCCCTATTGGGGAATTTACCTCTGGTTCTTTCCCTCCTTATCATGGTCACCTGAAGACAGAAGTCCTGCAAGGAAGGTGAGTCACCCATTGAGTGCTGAAGGTCCACTTGTCCCCACAGTGTCCCTTTGATGGGCTTGTATTTGGGAGTTTTAATACACTCCAGCACTCATAGGGTGTTTTTATTGCATTATTACTGTTTATGCAATTTCTGTGTTATTCTCTGGGTTTTGGAGCATTGGGTATTCATTTATTTATGTTTCTCATGTGTTTCATGCTTGTTTGGGCACTTTTTAATGTTTTACTAAACTTTATTAAAAATGGTGTTCCGCGCCTTTAAGCGCGGCTTTTTCCCGCTCAGACGCAAGGGCTCCTTTACTCTCTATGAGAATTCACAGTCTGGGACATATCTCTGGAACCGCTTGTCACAGCAACTTCAGAGAGGGCTCATTTTAATTCTAGGCTCCTGCTCTATCATCCGGAATGTGTTTTATTTATGTGGGGTGTTCAGGGGGGCTTCGGGCACTGTTTGGGGTACTTGTACAGGAAAACTACGTTTCCCATGAGCGCTTGGTTCGCGCTCGTTTCTGATTGGCTGTCATGACGGCCGCCATTTTGTGGTACTTTTCCTAGGCGAGTACACTACGCAGGGACCGAGCCTTCTCTCTCCTCAACAGATTAACCCTTCGCTGGCCAGATAAGTCCGTTTTTAGAACATTTCTGGGGTGAAACTTTAATCTTTCACACTTTTTCTGGGTGATAGTGTTATTAGTGGGGTATATTGACGCTGTGAGCATGTCTGCTTCACTGGAGCTAGGGGCTAGACCCAAGTCTAAGGAGGATGGGGGGTCTGCTACCCCCATGGCGTTTTGCTCCTCTTGCCACATTGGGCTGGATGGCGATAATGTGGGGGATCTATGCCCTAATTGTACTGGTCAAGATAGCAACCCTGGGCTTCCCAGCCACGCTATTGAGCCATCTTGGGTGAGGGAGTTTAAAGCTGCCACTTGGGATCTCAGATCCACGCTTCAACTCTTTCCCTCTCAGATACAGGGGGCTCTCCAGGTCTGGCAGACCCCCTCTACTATCAGGACCTCCCTGCCTAAGCCACAGGGAGCTCCTGATATCACTGATTCTTCTGAAGAAGAACTTTTACAGGATTCTGATGCTGAGGAACGTACTGTTATTGAATCTAACAGGTCCATTGGGGACCCCTATGAGTGTGACCCTGAAGTTTCGGCTGAGGGTCTGATCAGAGCGGTTCTGAATACGCTCAACCTTCCTCTGACTCAGGAATCCACTTATGATCCTACTGATGTTTTTCAGAAAAAGCCATCTAAGCCAATTGTTTGTTTTCCAACTAACCCTACTCTTGCCCGTCTGGTTTCTGAGGCATGGAAGAATCCTGATAGATCTTCCTCTGTCTCCAAAAAGTTTGCTAAACTTTACCCTTTTCCTGAGGCGGAGCTGGCAAAATGGGTTCATCCTCCCAAGGTGGATGCTCCTGTGTCTAGACTATCCAAATCTACCGCTTTGGCTGTCTCAGATGCCTCTGCCTTGCAGGACTGGACGGATAAGAAGCTAGAGCTCTCTCTTAAGTCTATTTTTGCCTCCATTGGCACGGCCATGCGCCCAACCTTTGCTGTGGCATGGGTTAATAGGGCCATTGCGGCCTGGACTGAACGACTGACTGAAGCAGTTCGCCAGGATGCGCCAGTATCTGAACAGTTGCAGCTACTTGCTAATATCACTGAAGCTCAGAACTATGTTGCTGACGCTGCTTTTGATGCTGTGCGCATGATGGCGAGGGCCTCCACTTCTTCTGTGGTGGCTAGACGCGCTCTTTGGCTGAAAATTTGGTCTGCTGATACAGCCTCTAAGAAAGCCTTGCTTTCCTTGCCCTTTCAGGGGAATTTACTTTTTGGGTCTGAACTCAAAGAAATGATCAGTGAGGCTACTGGCGGTAAAAGTACTCTTCTACCCTCAGTCTTTAAGAAAAAGTTTCCAGCCAAACGCAATCGGTCCTTTCGTTCCTTTCAGACTGAGACACGCTCCTCGGCCCAAACGGGTCCTCCCACTACGCGCTCCTCCTTCAAGCCCAAACAGTCCTGGAAGCCCAAAGTTGCCTCCAAGGCCAAGACTGCTTCGGCATGACTCGCCGAACCCGGGTCCGCATCCGGCTGTAGGCGGTCGTCTCCGCATCTTTCGCCGGACTTGGGAGGAGTCAGTGGCGGACCCATGGGTTCTTCAGGTGGTGTCAGAGGGATGCAGGATCCCTTTCTCTTCCCTTCCTCCTTTTCGGTTCCATTTTACTCGTCCTTCTCAGGAACCCACAAAAAGGCGTCTGTTCGACGCTATTCAGGATCTCTTGGACAAAGAGGTCCTGGAGGCGGTTCCTCAGGGGGACACAGGTTCAGGATTTTATTCCAACCTGTTTGTGGTAGCCAAAAAGGACGGAGGAGCTCGTCCCATTTTGGATCTCAAAGATCTCAATGCCTATGTGGTGACTTCCCACTTCCGCCAGGAGTCCCTGCGCTCTGTGATTGCAGCAATGTCTCCAGGGGAGTTTCTTGCCTCCCTGGACCTTCAGGATGCTTATCTTCACATCCCTATTCATCCAGAAAGCAGGCGGTATCTCAGGATTGCCTGCCACAGGGGACACTTTCAGTTTGCAGCGCTCCCCTTCGGGCTGACTTCAGCCCCTCAGGTCTTCCAGAGGGTGTTGGGCTCCTTGATAGCGGTTCTCCATCAGGATGGGATCAGAGTGACCCCCTACATGGACGATCTTCTTCTGAAGGCCTCCTCAGCGGAGCTTCTCCATCAGCAATTACAGATGTGCATGCACACCCTGAACCGTCATGGTTGGATCCTGAATCTGGACAAGTCGGTCTTGATTCCATCTCAGAGGCTTCTGTTCCTGGGTCTCCTGTTCGACACTCGCCAATGCATGGTGTTTCTTCCAGAGGACGTGGCTCTCCAGATAGCCGTCAGAGTGGCTGGGATTCTGGACATGGACGAAGTTCCAGTACCGAAGTTGTCGTCCTTAGTGGAGAAGTTCATTTCCACAATCGAAGCAGTACCATTTGCCATGGCCCACTCCAGGGATCTTCAGAGATTTGTGATCCAGACGTGCAAGAATCATCCGGATCATCAACATCTGTCTGTTTCTCTTCCTCCTCATGTCGAGTCGAGTCTGCACTGGTGGTTAGATCTCTCACATCTCCTGAAAGGGAGATCCTTTCTAGTTCCTCATTGGACCACAGTCACTACGGATGCCAGCCTTCGGGGCTGGGGTGCGGTCTGGGGTCGCTTCAGTGCTCAGGGGAAATGGGGTCTGGAGGAATCCATGCTCTCCATCAATGTTCTGGAACTTCGAGCTGTCCGGCTGGCCCTGAGGCACTGGGAGTCTCAATTGACCGGTCTTCCGATCAGAGTGGAGTCCGACAATGCCACGGCGGTGGCTTACATCAACAGGCAAGGCGGCACAAGAAGCGGTTCCGCCTGGTGGGAGGTCAAGGATATTTTGTCTTGGGCAGAAGATCACGTGCCTGTCATCTCTGCAGTTCATATTCCAGGCGTGGACAACGTCATGGCAGACTTCCTCAGTCGTCACACCGTCGACAGCGGAGAATGGGCTCTTCACCCAGAGGTGTTTCACATGCTCACTCAACGGTGGGGGATGCCTGTGGTGGATCTGATGGCTACCAGACACAACAGGAAGGTTCCGGTGTTTTGCTCCCGGTTGAGGGACTCCCTTGCTCTAGCAGTGGATGCCTTGTCGATCCCTTGGGACTTCCCCCTGGCTTACATCTTCCCTCCTCTTCCTCTATTGGTCAGAGTTATCCAGAAGTTGAAGAGAGAACGTTGTCCTGTCATCCTGATTGCTCCAAACTGGCCTCGCCAGTCCTGGTTTCCGGAGTTGATGGCCATGTCAGTGAAGGATCCGATCCCACTTCCCGCCCGTCCGGACCTACTTCTTCAGGGGTATCTGTGGAAGGAGGATGTTCACTCTCTCCATTTGATGGCATGGCGGTTGAATCCTCGATTCTAGCAAAGAAAGGATTTTCTCCTTCTGTGGTGTCGACTATGCTCAGTGCTTGTAAGCCTGTGTCTTCCAAGATCTATCATAGCATATGGTCAACCTTTGTATCATGGTGTTCTGTCAAGAAGTTATCCCTTGACTTCCATCTTCCCACTGTCCTGGCCTTCTTGCAGGACGGTGTGGATAAGGGGCTCAGCCAGAGTTCCCTCAAAGTTCAGACTTCTGCCTTGTCTGTGTTCTTCCAGGAAAGGATTGCTATCCTTCCTGATGTGAAAGTCTTCTTCCAAGGTGTGACTCATGTTCGACCTGCCTTCAAGAGTCCTGCTCCCCAGTGGGATCTCAATTTGGTGCTGGGAGTTCTACAGCGACCACCGTTTGAATCCTTGGCTTCCATTCCATTACGTCTTGTGACTTGGAAGATGGCCTTCCTTTTGGCTATTGTGTCAGTGCGCCGGGTGGCAGAGTTACAGGCCTTGTCTTGTAAACCTCCTTACCTGGTGTTCCACAAGGATAAGGCTGTGCTTCGCACTACCAAGGAATTCTTACCCAAGGTTGTGTCCGAGTTTCACATCAATCAGGAGATTGTGGTTCCCTCTTTCTGCCCTATTCCTTCATCTGACAAGGAAAGAGATCTCCATCTGTTGGATGTGGTGCGTTGCCTCAAGTTTTATGTTCATCGCACCGAGTCTATCAGGAAGTCTGACGCTCTATTCGTCATTCCTGAGGGGCCTAGGGCAGGGAGACCGGCTTCCAAAGTTACCATTGCCTCTTGGATTAAGGCTACTATCCGTGAAGCCTACAAGTTGAGGAATAAGCATGTTCCCTTCCGGGTGACTGCCCATTCCACCAGATCTATTGGGGCCTCTTGGGCCTACAAGAATCAAGCTTCTGCTGATCAACTGTGCAGAGCGGCCACTTGGTCCTCTGTGCACACTTTTTCAAAGCACTACCGAGTTGATGTTCTGGCGTCGGCTGATGCCAGTTTTGGAAGGAAGGTCCTGGAGGCAGTCTTGCCTGTGTAGGTCTTCCGCTCTGTGATCCTTAGTGCTTCCTTACTGTTGAGCCGGTTGGCTCTGGTTCCGTGTGCTGTGTTAGTTCAGGGATTGTTCCCTTGGTTGGTGTCCGTTGACACTTACAGTTTGGGCTATGTTATTAACTGGTCATAGCAGTTCTAGTGACTTGGGCCTTGCGCCTGGTCCTTGCCTTACTTCCCGCCTCTGGATCAGCTCAATGTTTGTACATCCCAGAGTACCAGTGACCTGTATTGGACGACAGTGAAAATAGGATTTTAGTCTTACCTGTTAAATCCTTTTCACTTAGTCCATACAGGTCACTGGTCTCCCACCCTGTCAAGGGACCAGTCTTGGCTCTCCTGTGGCATCCAGTGGGAGACCGTTCGGGCATGCTCACAGGAGTCTTTCTTTTTGCTTACCTGAGGTCAGTTTTAGGGTCTCAAATCAATCTAAAGTGGCTCTGGCCAGAAGGTGGCTTAAGTAAGAGGGGAGGCTCCGCCCCTTGCAAATCATTTGCATAGTTGTTCCTGCCTATTAAAGGGGACTTACGCCTCCCAGAGTACCAGTGACCTGTATGGACTAAGTGAAAAGGATTTAACAGGTAAGACTAAAATCCTATTATTTTTCTGTTCGATATGGAATACCACCATTAGATTGATTACCATGACTGACAATGCCCTTAGATGTGGCTAGCTCAGTATTCAGGTGCTTTTTGTGGACCTTAAGCCCTGAGGGGGGAAAATCTTGATTCCAAGTGCTTCCTCAGGAGTTGCCCACTGAGGTACTTCTTACTACATGGTAATCTGAAGACAGAAGATCTGCAAGAAAGGTGAGCAACCCTTTGAGTGCTGCAGGTCCATTTGTCCCACAGTGCCCCTCCGCGCAGGAGTGTATTCCTGTAGTTCCTGTTGCACACTCCTGCACTCATTAGGTCTATCTGTATGTCTGTTGGGTGTTTGGAGCAGGTTTATGTGGTAACTTAACCCTTTGACTGCTGGTTTGGCACTTTTTTGGGGAGGTTTTCTGTTTTACTTTAAAGTAAGGTCTTCAACCTTATCCTGGGTGCCTTGATATCTGTCCTCCACCGGACCGGCATCAGAGTTACTCCATACATGGACGACTTGCTTCTGAAAACCACCTCTGCAGACCTTCTTCATCAGCAAGTTCAGAACTGCATTCAGGCTCTGTCACGGCTTGTTATGACTCTCAGACACAGAGTTAGGTAAAAACACAACTTTATTGAAAAGTTAAAGAAAACCCTATTGGGTTGCATACACATACAATATATATAGAGCGATTTACATCGTAGCATAGTACTGATACATGGAATGAAACACAGGCTCTACCGGCCCTGCCAATACCAGGTAAGGCAACCTTAGTTGGCACAAGATGGTAACAGTTTCTACCGGCCTTACCAATATACCGGGCAGGGCAGCCTGGAGACTTGTGCAATGAAGAAGAGGCTCTACCGGCCTTGCCAATATACCTGGCAAAGCAGCCTGGAGACAGGTACCGCGAATAGTGAAGGCTCTACAGGCCTTGCCAATATACCGGGCAAGGCAGCCAAGAAACTGAGACTGCAAGTAATGAGGCTTTACCGGCCATGCCAATACCGGGTAAGGCAACCCAAGGAGGAATGGAAAGATCAGGTTCTACCGGCCTTAGCAATACCGGGCAAGGCAGCCTAGACTGCTGACAATGGTGGCAGCACGGGTGGCCGAGGTGACTAGCTAGGTGGAGACACCAGTCACCTAAGATGACATGTTTATAAATGACCTGGAAATAGATATAGAAAGCAAAATATCAATATTTGCAGATGATACTAAATTATGCAAAGTCATTAATTCAGAACAGGATATTTTCTCTCAACAGAGGGACTTACATACAATGTCAGATTGGGCAAACGTGGAATATGAAGTTTAATGTGGGGAAGTGTAAAGTCATGCATTTGGGAGGAAACAATCCCAAGGCTACTTATAAACTTAATGGAATAATTTTAGGTGACTCGTTGCTAGAAAAAGACCTGGGCATCCTTGTCAACTACAAACTTGGAAACAGTGACCAGTGTCAAACAGCAGTAGCAAAGGCAAACAAAGTCCTGTCTTGCATAAAAAGAGGTATCGAAGCAAGAGTGGATAACATTATTTTGCCATTATACAAATCATTAGTAAGACCTCACCTTGAGTATGCAGTGCAATTTTGGGCACCGGTTCTGAAAAAGGATATACTAGAACTAGAGAGGGTACAGCGGAGAGCAATAAAATTAATTAAGGGAATGGAGGACTTGACATATGAGGAACGACTAAACAAGCTTAGTTTGTTTACTCTTTTCTCTAGAGTAAACAAACCAAGCTTGTTTAGTCGTTCCTCATATGTCAAGTCCTCTATTCCCTTAATTAATTTTGTTGCTCTCCAGACTAAGAGGAGACCTTATCACATTGTACAAGTATATGAGAGGTCAATACAAGGATCTCTGCGGTGAGCTATTTATTCCAAGGCCTGATCAGGTGACCAGGGGACACCCCTTGAGATTAGAGGAAAGGAGTTTTAAACTTCAGCAGAGGAAGGGTTTTTTTACGGTAAGGTCTGTCAAATTGTGGAATTCATTGCCCAGGGAGGTAGTTATGGCAGATACAATGGATACATTTAAGAGAAGATTAGATACATTTCTTTCAAAAGGGAACATACAGAGTTATACTGTATCAGTAGGCTGATCAGGAAGGTCTGATAAAGACTAATTTAATTGGTAGCAGGAAAGCTATAAAATCTCAGTTACTGAGGTATGAGGCGAAGGTTGAACTTGAAGGACTTGTGTCTTTTTTCAACCAAATTTACTATGTTACTATGTTACAAGCAAGGCCCACTGGATATACAGAACGAAGTAGACTACCAGCCACACATGAATGGAACAAATACAAGCAGCGTACCACAGTCACAACCGGTACTGTAGATTGTGCAATTAGCTACCGGTATAAACAGGGAGCGAACCAGTACCCGCGTACTGGTGGAAACCTACAATCCATCAGGCTGTCTAGGACTGAACAGCCTCCAATAAGTAGAGCGAACCAGTACCCGCGTACCGGAATAACCAATGACTCTACCGGTGCAACAGCAGCCGGTTACAGTGGAGCAAACCAGTACCTGCATACTGGAGAAAGCAGTGACTCTACCGGTGCAACAGCAGCCGGTTACAGTGGAGCGAACCAGTACCCGCGTACTAGAATAACCAATGACTCTACCGGTGCAACAGCAGCCGGTTACAGTGGAGCGAACCAGTACCCGCGTACTGGAATAACCAATGACTCTACTGGTGCAACAGCAGACGGTTACAGTGGAGCGAACCAGTACCCGCGTACTGGAGTAAGCAGAGACTCTACCGGTACATCAGCAGCCGGTTACAGTGGAGCGAACCAGTACCCGCGTACTGGGAAACCAGCAGGTGAATGAAAATGTTGCCCAGTCCACGGGATGAGACAGGCACCCGGTAGATGATACAGCAGGAACCCAGCCGAGGATGAAGAGGTACAGCTCTGCAGACGGTCAACCGGATCTGGAACGGTAGCAGGAAACAGCAACAGGTACATCAACTCCAACCGGATCAGGAACGGATGCAGGAACCAGGCGACTAGGAAGCAGGAACTGGATGACCACAGGCAAGCAGGAACAGCGACAAGGCCCAGGAAGCTCAGGAACTCAATGCAGGTGCAAACAGCATAGAGACAACATGAATCAATGACACTCTGAACTTCATACTCCTCCTGACCTTCAACCTCTATAGGCCCTGGCACCACAGGGTTGGTAGTATAACTGTTGCAAACCAGAGGTTTGAGGAGAGAGACATGGAACACATTATAAATACGCATGGACGCAGGAATGTCCAAAGCATACGAGACAGGGTTAATCTTGCGAATCACCCTATAAGGACCAATAAATCACGGAGCCAATTTATTAGACGGGACTTGAAGTTTAAGGTTTCTGGAGGAAAGCCATACTCTGTCCCCAACCTGAAAGGAAACCGTTGGCAATCGTCTGCGATTAGCATGGCGCTGGAAGGACTGACCTGAGTGCCCTCTGAACCTGTGCCCATGTGGAGCGGAGCTGCTCGATATGCTTATCCAGCTCTTATCCAGCGCTGGAATCTGCTGTGACTGAAATGAATCCGGGAGCAAACAAGGCTGGAACCCATAATTAATCAGAAACGGGGAGCTCCCGGATGAAGAGTTAACTGCACAGTTCCTGGCGAACTCTGCCCAGGGCAACAGGTCGGCCCAGTTATCATGATGGTCAGTAATAAAACAGCGCAAGAACTGCTCCAGTCCCTGATTGGCACGCTCAGCGGCCCCATTGGGGATGGTAGGCGGAGGAAAAGGACAGTTGTATGCCCATCTGTTTGCAAAATGCCCTCCAAAAACTGGATACAAACTGGCTCCCCCGGTCGGACACCAGCACTCTGGGTACTCCATGTAACCGAAATACTTCTCTAGCGAAAACCACCGCTAATTCTTTAGCAGAGGGACACCACGGAGGGGCATGAAATGAGCCATTTTAGAAAAACTGTCCACCACCACCAGTATAAAGGAATACCCTCTAGACACTGGCAGTTCTCCCATGAAATCAATGGAAACGTGGGACCAGGGGCGTTCGCCATTAGGTACTGGCTGGAGTAGGCCCACCGGGAGGTGTCTAGGGGTCTTGGCACGGGCACAGGTGGCACAGGCATTCGTAAAATCAGCACAGTCAGTTCTCATAGAAGGCCACCAGAAGACCTGTGAGAAGGACCATAACAATTGATCTCTGCCAATATGTCCTGCAGCTTTAGAGGAATGATATGTTTCAAGCAAACGAGTGCAGAATGGCTCATCAACAAAACACTTGCCCACTGGAGTTTCTGGGGGAGCTGATGCCTGTGAGGCCAAAATCTCTTCTCCTAGTAGTGAAGTGATACTAGTACGTAGTGTAGCCAATATCCGATCAACCTGAATGATAGGTGCTGGCACCTCTTCTCTGTCAGTTTCGGGCTCAAATTGTCTTGACAGAGCATCAGCTCTAACATTCTTGGACCCTGGCAAGTAGGATACAATGAAATTGAATCGAGAAAGGAACAGTGCCCACCTGGCCTGGTGTGATGACAATCTTTTAGCCTCAGAGAGGTAGATCAAGTTTTTGTGGTCAGTCAATATTAATACTGTTTTTTTTGTGCCCTCTAGTAGGTGGCGCTATTCCTTCAAGGCAAGGATAATGGCCAGTAGTTCTCTGTCACCTATTTCGTAATGACTTTGGGCCCCGGACAACTTTTTGGAGAAAAACCCACAAGGTCTGAGAGTTCCTCCCTTAACAGGTCGTTGAGAAAGTACTGCCCCAACCCCAATCTCTGAGGCATCGACCTCCAATGTGAACGGGAGAGATGCGTTGGGGTGGGATAACACAGGAGCATTAACAAAAGCGGATTTCAATTTTTCAAAGGCCTCTTCCGCAGCCACTGACCATTGAGATGGTTTAGCACCCTTGTGCGTAAGGTCAGACAAAGGTTTAACAATTGTAGAAAAATTCTTAATGAACTTTCTATAATAGTTAGCGAAACCCAGAAATCGCTGGATGGCTTTTAGACCCTTAGGCCGTGGCCATTGCAGAACAGCCGCTAGTTTCTCTTTATCCATGGCAATGCCTTCTTTGCTGATTAGAAAACCCAAGAATGGCACACTGGTTTTGTGAAACTCGCACTTCTCCAATTTACAATATAATTTGTTTTTGCGTAGGCGGAGCAACACCTCAGACACGTCTTTAATGTGTTGTGACATATTTTCGGAATGAATGAGTATGTTGTCCAGGTAGACAACCACACAGGACTGCAACATATCCCTGAGGATATCATTGATTAATTCTTGAAATACTGCGGGTGCATTACAAAGACCAAATGTCATGACTAGATATTCGTAGTGCCCCGATCTAGTGTTAAAAGCAGTTTTCCACTCATCACCAGCTCTGATCCGGATCAAGTTATAAGCAGCTTGCAAGTCCAATTTAGTAAAGATTGAGGAGCCCTTTAACCTGTCAAATAGCTCGGTGATGAGTGGTATCGGATAAGCATTCTTAGACATAAGCTTGTTTAGGCCACGGTAGTCAATGCATGGTCTCAATTCGCCATTTTTCTATTTTACAAAAAAGAATCCAGCCCCTGCTGGAGAGGTGGATTTTCTTATAATCCCTCTCTTGAGGGCATCGGAAATATATTCCTCCATAGCTTGGTTCTCATCACAAGACAATGGATACGTGCGTCCCCTAGGGGGCACCACCCCTGGAGGCAAATCAATACTGCAGTCATAAGATCTGTGCTGGGGTAGGGTGCCAGCCTCTCCCTTACTGAATACGTCACTGAACTGTTGATACTCATCTGGAAGTGAAGGGGAGGTACACAAGATCTTAACCGGGCGGGATACGCAATGCTCCATACAATACTGAGACCAAGCCGAGATTTCACACTTTTGCTAATCAAACTATGGATTATGAAGCTGCAACCAAGGAAAACCCAGAATGACTGCGTAGTGTGGAGGATTGATAAGTTGGAACTGCTGTTCCTCCTTGTGAAGTGCCCCAATGGTCATAGATAATGGCATTGTTTCAAAGGTAACCTGTGCAGGTTCTAAGGGTCTGCCGTCAATGGCTTCAATAGCGAGAGGAGATTCTCTCTCAATACGTGGAACCCCATGCAATTCAGCAAAGGTATTATCCATAAAGTATCCAGCTGCGCCGGAATCCACCAGGGCCAAAACCTCCACTGAGCGTTTTGCCCAAGATAGTACCACCTGTATGGTGGGTTTCAATGTGTTCAAACCTGGGGACGATTCAACACCACCTAGAGCCTGTCCCCCAAGGTACCCTAGGTGTGTTCATTTCCCAGCCGTACAGGACAGGATCTTAGCAGGTGCCCACTCTTACCACAGTATAAACACAATTCCTGCCTTCTGCGATACGTTCTTTCTTCCTTGGTTAGTCTGGTGAAGCCCAGTTGCATAGGTTCACCAGATTCCCGTAACTGTTCAATAGGTTTAGATGCCAAGGGAGGGATGGGTGGGCAAACTGTACTGCTAGTTCCGTTATTTTTTTACCTTAGCCTTCGATCTTTTGCCATCAGTCTTTCACGGATCCGGGTATCAATTAGGATAACATACTCAATATAATCGTCTAGACCCATAGGCAAGTCTTTAGCTGCAATTTCATCTTTAATCTGGTCACTCAGACCTTGGGCGAAGGCTGCCAACAACGCCTCATTGTTCCAACCTACCTCTGCTGCCAAGGTGCGGAATTCAGTGGCATAGTCGCCAACCGTACGCCTGCCCTGCTGTATTTCCATGAGGCGTTTAGCAGCAGAGGTGGTACTACCAGGGGGTTCAAACACTCTCTGAAAAGACTGCACAAATTCCTTGAAACTCTTTGTGCAAGGCTTTGCACTTTCCCATAAGGGATTGGCCCATGCCAGGGCTCTACCAGTCAGGAGGGATATCATAAACCCAACTTTGCTGCGGTCACTGGGAAAGGAATGCGCAGTCAGTTCCATAAATATTTCAAGTTGGTTGATAAACCCTCTGCACAGGTTCGGATCACCATCATATCTGAGTAGCAACGGGGCCGTAACGGTTAACCCCTTAACTGCAGCCCCTGAGGCCATGGTATCGTTCTCCGGTGTCTGACCTGGGGGGACCACCGGACTCGGAACAGACTTATCTGAGAGTACAGTGCGTTCAAGAATAGTTTGGATCGCTACCGCTAGCTGATCCAGGCATTGCTCATGTACATCCATCCTCCAATGGATGTTCTGTGTATTACCATCGCTCTTACTATCTGAGGTCATGGCCCTTTTGTACTGTCACGGTTTGTTATGACTCTCAGACACAGAGTTAGGTAAAAACACAACTTTATTGAAAAGTTAAAGAAAACCCTATTGGGTAGCATACACATACAATATATAGAGAGCGATTTACATAGTAGCATAGTACTGATACATGGAATGAAACACAGGCTCCACCGGCCCTGCCAATACCGGGTAAGGCAACCTTATGTGCCACAAGATGGTAACAGGTTCTACCGGCCTTACCAATATACCGGGCAGGGCAGCCTGGAGACTAGTGCAATGAAGAAGAGGCTCTACCGGCCTTGCCAATATACCAGGCAAAGCAGCCTGGAGACAGGTACCACGAATAGTGAAGGCTCTACTGGCCTTGCCAATATACCGGGCAAGGCAGCCAAGAAACTGAGACTGCGAGTAATGAGGCTTTACCGGCCTTGCCAATACCGGGTAAGGCAACCCAAGGAGGAATGGAACGATCAGGTTCTACCGGCCTTACCAATACCGGGCAAGGCAGCCTAGACTGCTGACAATGGTGGCAGCACTGGTGGCTGAGGTGACTAGCTAGGTGGAGACACCAGTCACCTAAGATGACAAGCAAGGCCCACTGGATATACAGAACGGAGTAGACTACCAGCCACACATGAATGGAACAAATACAAGCAGCGTACCACAGTCACTACCGGTATAAACAGGGAGCGAACCAGTACCCGCGTACTGGTGGAAACCCACAATCTGTCGGGATGTCTAGGACTGAACAGCCTCCAATAAGTAGAGCGAACCAGTACCCGCGTACCAGAATAACCAATGACTCTACCGGTGCAACAGCAGCCGGTTACAGTGGAGCGAACTAGTACCCGCGTACTGGAGAAAGCAGTGACTCTACCGGTGCGACAGCAGCCGGTTACAGTGGAGCGAACCAGTACCCGCGTACTGGAATAACCAATGACTCTACTGGTGCAACAGCAGCCGGTTACAGTGGAGCGAACCAGTACACGCGTACTGGAGTAAGCAGAGACTCTACCGGTACATCAGCAGCCGGTTACAGTGGAGTGAAACAGTACCCGCGTACTGGAATAACCAACGACTCTACCGGTGCAACAGCAGCCGGTTACAGTGGAGCGAACCAGTACCCATGTACCGGAATAACCAATGATACTACCGGTGCAACAGCAGCCGGTTACAGTGGAGTGAACCAGTACCCGCGTACTGGAGTAAACAGAGACTCTACCGGTGCGTAGCAGCCGGTTGCAGTGGAGCGAACCAGTACCCGCGTACTGGGAAACCAGCAAGTGAATGAAAATGTCGCCCAGTCCACGGGATGAGACAGGCACCCAGTAGATGATACAGCAGGAACCCAGCCGAGGATGAAGAGGTACAGCTCTGCAGACGGTCAACCGGATCTGGAACGGTAGCAGGAAACAGCAACAGGTACAGCAACTCCAACCAGATCAGGAACGGATGCAGGAACCAGGCGACTAGGAAGCAGGAACTGGATGACCACAGGCAAGCAGGAACAGCGACAAGGCCCAGGAAGCTCAGGAACTCAATGCAGGTGCAAACAGCATAGAGACAACACGAAAGGACACCCAAAGGGTGCCCAAGCTCAGTCTAAATAGGCAATGCAGGAAGGGCTGAAGGCAAGCAGCCAATGGAGAGCCCCCTACAGGTAACTGACATGTAAAGGCAGCAGTCACGGGCACCGTGATAGGCTCACGCCCATCACGGGTTGATCATCAACTTGGACAAGTCAGATCTTGTCCCATCCCAGTGTCTGGTCTTCTTGGGCCTTCTCTTCGACTCTCAGAAGAGCATGGTGTTCCTCACGGACGAGGTGGCTCACCAGATCGCCCACAGAGTTTCTGCGATTCTGTCTCAGGATCCATTTCCAGTCCAGAAGCTATCCTCTCTGGTTGGGAATTTCATATCCACCATAGAAGCGGTTCCGTTTGCCATGGCACACACCAGGGAGCTCCAGAGGTTCATGATCCAGGTGTGCAGGGGTCAACCGGATCTTCTGAAGACATCTGTTTCTCTTCCTCTTCATGTGGAAGGGCAAGTCTTTCCTGGTACCCTTCTGGACCAAGGTGACGACGGATGCCAGCCTTTCTGGCTGGGGAGAGGTCCTGGGTCGCTTGAGCACTCAGGTCCGGTGGTCTATTGGGGTCTCTAGTAACCTGTATTGGACGACAGAGAAAAGAGGATTTTAGTCTTACCTGTTAAATCCTTTTCTCTTAGTCCATACAGGTTACTGGTCTCCCACCCTGTCAAGGGACCATGCTTGGCTCTCCTGTGGCAGACCATGTGGGTCCTTCGGTGTCATGCTCACAGGAGTCTTCTTTCCCTTCTACTATCTAGTCATAGTGTCTCAAATCTTTCTGGAGCTGGTTGGCTAGCTGCAGCCAAGGAGAGAAGGTAGGCTCCACCCCCTGCATACACTTCTAGAATTGTTCCTGCCTATTAAAGGGGCAGATCGCCTCCCAGAGTTACCAGTAACCTGTATGGACTAAGAGAAAAGGATTTAACAGGTAAGACTAAAATCCTCTTATCCTCCGCTCTGTCCACTACATGCTCACTTGATCCGCTCCCCTCTCACCTTATCCAGCCCCTCTCCCCCACACTAATCCCTATCCTATTACAAATCTTGAACTCCTCCTTTGCCACTGCTACCTATCCTGGAGACTTCAAACATGCCTTGGTAACACCCATCCTCAAGAACAACTCTTCTGACAGTAACACACCCTCTAGCTATCGACCCCTTTCTCTTCTGCCTTTTGCCTCTAAACTCTTGGAACACCTAACCTACTCACATCTGCTTGACTTCCTTAACACATACGACCTGCTGGATCCTTTACAATCTGGATTTCATACTGATCACTCCACCGAAACTGCTCTTACAAGAGTGGCAATGATCTTCACATTGCCAGATCTCAAGGTCACTATTCAGCTTTTGACACTGTTGATCATGGCCTCCTCCTCCGCATTCTTCACGCCTTAGGAATCCGTAACTCAGCACTGGATTGGCTCTCCTCTTATCTATCTAACAGATCCTTCAGTGTCTCCTCTGCCATTTCTTCATCCTCTCCCGTCCAACTCTCTGTTGGGGTTCCTTAAGGTTTTGTTCTAGGACCGCTTCTGTTTTCTCTTTACACACTAACACTTGGTGATCTTATTAACTCATTTGATCTCAAATATCACCTCTATGCAGATGACACCCAGATTTACTTATCTGCACCTCGACTGACTTCTGATATCCAGGCTAAAGTCACAGATTGCCTCTCGGCTGTCTCAGACTGGATGGCTCATAGGCACCTTAAATTCAATATATCTCAAACTGAGCTACTCCTCATCCCACCTAGGCCTGGCCCTGTACCACCCTTCCAGGTGCTAAATCCTGTCACTTTCTTTTGTGTAACATTGCTAAAATCCATCCCTTCCTCTGCTCGTCCACAGCTAAAATTCTGATACACGCAATCATCTTCTCCCGCACGGACTATTGCAACATTCTTCTGTCTGGCAGTCCTGCCTCCCATCTCCATCCACTTCAATCCATACAGAATGCTGCAGCACGAATTACTCTTCTGTCACCTAGGTTTGTCCCTTCCCCACTCCTCCTCAAAACTCTCCAATGACTGCCTATAAAACTCCGGATATCTTTCAAAATCTTACTTCTCTCTTTCAAGACACTTCTCTCCTCTACTCCTTCTTGCATTTCCACTCTGATCTCCCGTTATACCCCTCTCGCCACTTACGTTCGGCCAATGATTGTCAGCTCCTTTTGTGTCTACAGCCCTGTCACGTATCAAACCTTTTTCTCTCATTGCTCCATATCTTTGTAATGCTCTACCATCCAACCTGCACCACTGCACCTCATGGATAAAACCTCAACATGCTAGAAGGCACTGATGTTGTACTATGAACGCTCTTATAAATTATTTACTTTACTGATGTCCTCTATCATCATCAGAACTAGCACTGTATTCAGCAATTGACCCTTATGTAATCTGTATGTCTCCCATTACCACTTTAGATTGTAAGCTTTGGGGCAGGGACCTCCCACCCAATGTTTTCACTCTACAAAGCACATGTAACCCTGTATTGTTTAAACCCTTAAATTGTAAAGTGTTGCGTACACTTGTGACGCTATATAAATAAACACATTCATTAATTCAACTAATTCGTAATATAGTTGGGTAGATAGTGTTAAATCAGATAGGATTAGGGTAGATGTGGTTTAGGATAAGGTTTAGATATTAGGTATTAAGTTGTTTAGGGTACGTAATAATGAGTGTACTGCCGAAGAGTCATATGCCTTTTTGGCATCAGATTTTGATGCAGCCCAGTTTAGTGATACTTCTAGCGATACCTATACTGATCATTTTGGTGTTTAAAAAAAAAAAAAAAAAAAAAGTTGTATTTCCTGGAGTACTAACCCAAGTATTACCATTGATCCTGATGCTATGGAATGGCTACCACCAGATGTTTTTTGTCCTAAAATCCCTGCATTCCCAGGAAAGTGGATGTCTCAGGTTTTACCTCATTCCAGTTTTTAATTTATTTTTTGAGGAAGATATTTTAGGTGACATGGGGGTTATGCACTAAGGCATGATAAAGTGGAGATGACTTCTCCATTGATATTTCTCCTCCACTTCCTGTGTTATTCTATAGAGCCTATATCCCTTTGAGTGCCAGAGTGGTACGCAACACATTGCTTTGCAATGTGTTGCGTACCACTCTGGCACTCAAAGGGTTAAACTAAGATCTCCAAAGCTGGAAAAATCTTAGTGCATTGTCTCCATAGAGACAATGCAGCCTTTGAATTCAATTTGTTTAAGTATATATAATTTTCTCTTTCTAAGAATCGAATAATTATTCTAATACATTAAGTATGGTATGTACTGCTATTTTGTCACGTATACAAAGGAAAAAAGATGTTCAGAGTTTTTTTAATAAGGATATTGTTAACCTTGAAGTCCCTAATAAAGAAAATATGGATGAAATAGAAATGAAAAAATGTTTCAACAAGCTAGAAAATATGTTAAGTATGGAATTGAAACATTGGTGGGACTGCCTATTGTTGGAGCAGTACCTGGAAAAAGATCTAATACCTAAGGGGTTAAGGTTATTTAAAGCATCACCATTCCAGGATCAAGAATTTTCTAAAACTTGGAATGGGGAATTACAACAATGTTCAAAAAATCTGATGAAACATATAATAAAATATAGGGAATCGAGGTTGACAAATTTGGAAAAAGATATGGAAGATATGAATATTAACTTAATTAAATATGAGAAGATAAAAACATTTGAAGAGATGGACAAAAAAGTACGAAATAATGTAGATAAATTAGAAAGAGAATTAAAAATGAGAAAACAAAAAAAGTTGATTAGAGATAAAAGAGAGTCCCAACAGGGAAGTATTGTTAAAAAGCACACCACACAAAATTTTGAAAATAGTAAATATAAATATTTTGGAGAAGTATATAAAAATCAAAATAAGGCTGATAATACGGCTAATAAAAATAAAAAAAATGAGGAAAAAGAAAATGAAAATATAACTATACCACTCCAAAATAAATTTACGGTACTAGCAGAGATACATACGATATCTGAAGAAGAGGATGATTGCATTACAACTGATAAAGATAATATTAATGTATCCTCTAATGAAGAGGTAATAGATAGGATGGTAACTAAAGACAAAGATAAAATTAAAGGAAATGGCAATCCTGTGAGTTCTTTTTTGGAGAAGAGTTATACCAAGGGAAACAAGGAAAAAGATATAAATGTAATAAAGGGGCGAAAAAGAGATATGGAGCCCGATATAGAGGTAATAGAGGAGGAAAACACACAAAAAAAGAGCAAAGTATAGATATTCCATCTCAAACAAATAGAGATGGAATATATAATTTATCATGCATTGATTTGAAAAGTCATGAGGTAAGATTACTTAAAAAGGGACTCAATTTTGCCCCCAGGAATAACGTGAATGATTTTGAATTTTTTATGGATTTTAGCAGATTCATCAGAAAATTAACTCTACAAAGGTATTTTAATATTAAAAATAAAGAGAATTTAAAAGCTATTGAAGATCTGGAGAGTTTGGATGATCTGATGAGCTTGCTTAAAGAGAATAGTGACTATCCTATACAGGAAGAAGTTAATATTGAGGATACAAATATTGGAGACACAAACATAAATTTAAATAATTTTATAAAAAAAAGTTTTAAAAAGAAGTCTAGATTTTATCCTACCAGCTACAAAGGACCTTATATATCATTATTTAATAAATTAGTAATGGATGAATATAAGAAAAATATAAAAGGGAAAAAATATAAATATGATAATTTGACTAAGAATGAAAGAAGAGCAATTGTAGATTTATCTAAAAATAAAAATATAACGATCCGTGAAGTGGATAAAGGGGGAGCTATTATAATACAGGATACTAAAGAGTACATAGAGGAGGGTTTTAGATTGTTAAAAGATATTGAATTTTATGAGAAACTTAAAGGTGATCCTAGTGAAAAATATGATAAAGCTTTTGTGAGACTTCTCAAAGAAGCTTTAGATAAACATATAATAACTAATAAAGAATATGGTTACCTTTATATAGAACATTCAGAACCAGCCTTTATGTACCATAGTCCGAAGATACATAAAGCTATAAAGAACCCCCCTGGTAGACCAATAGTAGCTGGGATGAATTCAATGACATCAAATCTTTCTAAATATGTTGATTTCTATCTACAACAATATGTTGTCCAATTGCCTGGATACATACGTGATACCCAGAATGTCTTGGAGATCATGGAGGATATACGTTGGTCAGAAGGATATATCTGGGTGTCGCTTGATGTTGTTTCTTTGTATACAAATATACAACATAGTTTAAGTATGCAAGCCTTAGCATTTTATTTAGAGAAAGATTCGACCAAGAGTATTCCTTTTAAAGAATTCTTATTGAATAGTGTTCTATTTATATTAGAACATAATTTCTTTACTTTCCAAGGAGAGTTCTACTTACAAAAGAGGGGGACGGCCATGGGTACCAAGTTTGCTCCCTCGTATGCAAGTTTATTCATGGGATATTTTGAACATGAATATATATGGAATTCAGCATGGAGGGAGCACTTGGTATACTATGGTCGTTTTATAGACGACATCCTCTTGATTTGGAAGGGCGAGATAGATATATTAGATAAGATCATTACTACTCTCAATCATAATAATTTGGGTATTCAGTTTACTGCAAATATACAATCAAGAAATATTGAGTTTCTTGATATTATTTTAGAAGGGAATGCAAATGGACACATAGCAATATGTATAGAAAATCAGTGGCTTCTATTGCATATTTACGCGCCGATAGCTCCCACTATTATAAATGGTTATTAAATATCCCCTTTGGCCAATTCCATCGGGCTGGAAGGAATTGTAGTACTAATGAATACTTTGAAGAACAGAGTTTGAAGATGAAAGCAGATTTTATAACCAAAGGATACAAAAATGAGGTTATCGAGCAGGCATATGATAGGGCAAAAAGTTTAAATAGACAAGATATAATTAAAAAGAAAAAGAGGGAGAATTATTCTTCCAAAGTAAATAATGTCAACTTGATTACTACTTATAATTGCCAAAGTCAAAGTATTATAAAAATTGTTAAAAAGCATTGGAATGTATTATTACAAGATCCCATTTTGAGTGAGAGCCTATCCGATAACCCCGTAATGACATTCAGAAGGAATATGAACTTAAGAAACTTGTTGTCCCGAGTAGACCTAAAATTTTAAGTAATCGGGTAATTAAGATGGATAGTAGGGAAAAGAACATATGTGGGAATTATAGATGTAATAAAATAAGATGAAAGACTTGTTGCTATATAGTTGATGGTAATACAACTTTTAAGAGTGTAGTAGGGGATAGAACATATCAGATTAAACAGTATATCAACTGCGGTACCTCATATGTTATATACCTTTTAAGTTGTAAATGTGGTTGTTTATATGTTGGAAGGACTACCAGGCAATTGAGAACTAGGATAGGAGAACATAGAAGATAGATAATTAATAAAAACTTGGATCATGGAGTATCTAGACATTTTTCTATATGTAGTGGAGGCAATACAAACTGTATTCAAATTATGGGTATAGAGCATATACCAGTTGGTAAACCGAATAGATATGCGCTTCTGTGTAAACGGGAGGCATATTGGATATATACTTTAGGAACCTTAGAGGGGGGCTTAAATGAAGATATAGATCTATATTCTTTTTGATTGATATAGCACGGTATAATCACAAAAATATAAGAATTTTTAACAAGTAAAGTAAATAAGGTATATAGAGAAGAAAGAGTGAGAATTTAGAAGGGGGAGGAGAGAAAGAAAAAAAAAAAAAAAAAAAAGAGGATACAGGTAATAAATAGTATATATAAAGAGAAGGAGAAATAAAATAAAACCAAAATTAAAATATATATAAAAAATTTAATGAATGAATTGGTTTTAAGAGGCACAGGTGGATATAATAATATTTAGTTTTAGAAAAGTAGGTTAATGAGTGCACCTTAATAATAATATATAAGACATATTTTCTATATATCTATAAAGTGAAGTTAGATGGTGAATTGGATCTTTAGGTTTGTGTCTTCTGCCCCCTTTTTTGATGTTCTCTATTCGGACACTGGAGGGACACACGATGAAGGTTTTAAAGTGGTGTTTATGTGTCAGTCCGGTGTCCGAAAGTTTAGTATTTATCCTTGAGGAAAAATGGTTTATTTTTATATTTACATCTTTATTGTTTATATTTATGGCTTATGTATATGCCCATGATTGTTACTGTTTGATAATATATTTTTAATATATTGAGATTGATTTTATATTTACTTGCTGCCATATCAACCTGCCTCTCCGTTAGTGTCGGCTGTCCCGTTAGTATTGGGATGTGTGGGGCACATGGAGCATGCGTAGTAAATGTGTCTGGATGGAAGTGGGGCACCTGGGATGGGAGGAGCACTGTGCGTTCCGGGGATTGTACACATGACCATGAGTTCGCGAGATCTCGTGGTGGTGCGGCGCGATGTTTCGGAGATGCGGGGAGTTTGGCGCCAAGTAAGTTTGTGTCTCACATATAAATAAATACTATGGTTGTATTTATACTTTTGGCTCCTGAAGAAGAAACGCGTAGAGCTATTGCAGTTGTAATATTGTTTTTAAGATTTTTTATAGTTTTATCTGTGTTTATAGATAATAAATTTCAATACGTTTAAATATCTTTGATATTTTAGCCTGAGTGCTTGAATATATATACTCATATACCCACCTAGCTCATTCTAGCTGAATCATTGGGCATACGAATATCCACTTGGGTTTATACCTATAGTGAGAAATAGTGTGGCCCTATATATCGGTTCCAGCTTATCCAGAAGTATCGAGTGATCTGGTGGAGAGTTGCGTGGGATTACTGACCTGGGGTATATACCAGGAGTGCTTTTGCGATCTAGAGGCGATCCTTTATAGCCTCCATCTATGTGAGTAGCATTTTGAGAGCACCGGGTGATGGTGTTGGTAATGATCTTTACTACATACTACGCTTAGAGAGACCTTCCTGCGCTGCTGTTTTTTGTTTCCTACTACAGTGTGTGCCGTGGAGAGCCCAATATCCACTATCAGCTAGCTGCGGAAGGACTGAAGCGGACCTTTTTTTATGTCTTTGGGACATTGACATAAGACTCTTTCATCACTGTGAATTTATATATCTATTGGGCGCCTCCTTAGTGTGTATCTCCAGGGACTACCTTGTGGTGTCTTGTGGAAGATTACACATACTTTGTATTTGTGTCTCCATAGAATAACATAGGATTTGGAGAAGTCTTATCCGCTCTATCACCACTTAATCATGCCTTAGTGCATCTCCCCCATTGTGCAATAGAAAGATAAGCAGCTTGCGAGATAGAGGGAGGTTGAAAGTATTTTAGTTAGCAAACTAAGGCTAGCAGAGGCTCAGTCATAGTGTTGGCTAACACCATGAGCACCCAAATTAAAAAAAAAAAAAAAAAGAGGAGCAGCTGAAAGGATCTTGATGCATCCAGTGAGTTAGTGGAGGAAGAAGTAGCCATCCCCAGCATGAAAGGGTTTGGGAGCCCTGATTCCCCAGACTAATGATGCCCAGTTCCCCTACATTATCCCTTAGGATCAGAGGGAAAATACTGTCATCATTATCAAAGGTACAGGAAGGTCAGCTGGCTGTGCATTCTGATACTCCTGCCAGTGTGCCTTCTGATTTTGAGGAGGAGATGATGCAAAGTGTGACATCAGGAAGACCCTAAGTTACACTTGTCATTCGCAAGCAGTCCCACTGCTACCAAATGGCAGCTATAGTGGTGGTGATTGTGAATCAGGTGCTAGGACTAGCTTGAATGTTGATCCTCCTAATCCTGAGGTGGAAGGTGAAGTGAGCAGCCAGACTAGTGGTCAAGGGAGCCATTAACATCCCCCTGACCCGTGATTCCCATTCCCCCAGCATTTCCCCCCCGGGGACATGATGATGAATAAGGCAGAACTGGATAGCAGTATTAGCATCAGCAAACAGCTGCCTATGCCTGCTGATAGTGATCTCAGTTTGCCTTCTCCACCTAAGAGATGGCAAGTGTGACCGTAGGGGACCCTTTGTCACATTTGTCATAATGGCCAACCCTTCCCACTTCTGTGAACAGCAGCAAGAGACTGGTGGTGGTGGTCATGGTGATGAGAGTGAGAGAGATGGTGGAGCAGCTGGGGTGGAGGAGAGAATGAGGGCCTTTTTAGCTGAAAGTGAAATGGAATGGGAGACAGATATGCAATTGGGATGGGCATCACTACTACTACCAGTAGTGAGATTGTGGAATTGTCTGCTACTGTAATAACTGCTGCTACTGAGTTGCAGGGGCCAGATGTTGAGTGATGTGGGGCTAGAACAAGTTCCACTTGCCAGCAATAATCCTGTTCTTAGATCTATTGCTGAATCTGATGACGCAGCAGCAGCATCATCCTGTGCCCCAGAGAGCAAAGGGGATTGTGTAGAACAGCAAAAAGGTCATTCTTCTCCACCTTTCCCCTCTCCCCTACTCCCAAAGGTAATGGGTATGGGAATATTTTTCTCTTGGGGCCTTCACAGTGCAATGGCTCTGTGCACGATCTGTGAAAAAGTCAGGGGAAAGAGGGAAAGCACCTTGGCCCAACCACCCTCATAACACACACAAAATACAGACACCTTGACATTTATGAGAATCCAAACCCCCACAAAAGAATTCGGGAGATGCTGTTAATGTACCTCATGACTCTTCCCAAGGGCAGTGTCACCATGGGATAAAATGATCTGCTGGCACTAGGCCAGTAAGGCATACTTCCTTTTTTTCTTATTTTTTTGGTCTCAGGGCTTGTTCTTGGCAAGCCAGAGGCCTATACAATCCATTTTTTTTTATTTGTTTCTCACAAGCCTAAGTTCTACAAATCAACGTTACCTCAGGGCTTATGCCTTATAAGTCTAAATCCTACAAATCAGGGCCGTTTCTAGGTTCCAAAAAGATCTGGGGCTAGAGCCCACGGCAAAATTCAACAGAATACCTGCCACCTGTGGAAGTGATGATAACGCTGTAGTGAGGAGTGGGTTATCTTTACACAAAGTAAATGTTTATGTTACTAATCTAATTATAATGCAATGCAAAGAGTTAAGAAGTGAGTCATTTTATGTTCAGCTCTTGCCATTGTTTTTGTTCTAATTAAAGATACAATAGTCCATATTTATCAGTGCAAACTGAAGTTATTGTGGAGTGAACCAACTGTACCATAGGGGACAAATCAAAATTCCTGTTAACTTAAATTGGGGTTTTAACTCCTTGAATGAATTGGAGACCTTACTAGCATTCAAGAGGTTAAAAAGCTCTATTCAAGTGCATTGGAATTTAAGAATTTATATTTGTCCCCTATTGTGCAGTTGGTTTACTCCAGAATAAAACCAGTTTGCTTTAATACATATGGGCCATTGATCTATATTTGCAGCAGCTCTGTGTTAATATAAAGCACACAAATATAATTACCTATCAGCTAAATTATATTAAAATGTTCTATTTACTGACAACTGAAATGTGAATACATATGTCCTGAACTGCATTTACAATGCACTTTTCATGGGAAATTTCCCACTTGGAAGTGCCATTTTTTCTCCTGTTTTTGTTTTGAATCAAAAAATGTTACCCATCCCTGTATGTTTCATTGAAGCTTGGATACTTTGGAGCTGCTGAATGTTCTGTTTGTTGCTTCCATAGGATATACTCCTACTTTCTGAGTATATGAAGACAAAAACTGCCACCTGGTTGCCCATACTTTGTGGGAAGCAGTGAAGGTATAGTTTGGACCCTCAGTAATCCCTTACTTAATAAAGTAAACTATTTGTAGGTTGATAATTTTCACACCAGCCCCCCTTTTTATGTTAAT
This sequence comes from Rhinophrynus dorsalis, assembly GCA_037306005.1. NCBI lineage: Eukaryota > Metazoa > Chordata > Amphibia > Anura > Rhinophrynidae > Rhinophrynus > Rhinophrynus dorsalis. The sequence goes on along the minus strand of CM074720.1, from coordinate 185,903,639 downwards.
TTTTTTTGGACATAGTGGTCTGTGCCACATTTATGTATAAGAAAAAAAAGATTTCTCTAAACCAGTAATAAATACCTGTTTCAAATGGGGGGAGCCATCAACTTTGCATCAAGAGGAGCTGTTAGCAAGTAAGTTTAAGGACAGAAAGGGTGTGTACATAGAAAACCACTCTTCAGAAAAGAATGCAACAGGCACACGGGGGTGGAGATTTGGATTTAGGTGACCAGCTTATGCACCCTTACCTAATTTTGAGTAAAAATAAGGCCTGTAGTAAAAATTGTGCCATTTATATGATGCTTGCTCTGGAGTGGAGGTCCAGTTTACACAACACTGATATTAAATCATTGCAACACAAAGTCTAAGCATTGCCTTAACGGAATCGCCACCCACTGGACAAAATGGAGGACACTGGAAAAAATAGTAGTTGGAGCAATAATCTATGGCTAATAGGTGTACCCGTGAAGAACAGGGGCAAGGATTTTCTAGAATTCTTCTCTGCTCCTATGTGAGATTTACTCTTCCTGGAAGAAACGAAAGAGAGAGAGAGAGAGAGCGCCTATAGACTTGTGCCACCTACACCTAATCTTGGATAATAGAAGATAGAGACCGGTCATCTTCTGACTTCTCAGTTAGCATGATGAAACCAAGATTCTGTCTGCATGCCATAAAAAGGATCCTTATTTCACCAAGAATCAAAACTGCAGTTTCAGGACTTTTCTGCTTATGTCTCAGCACGCAGATGTGAATTCACCCCCTTTGCAATATCCTTTTTGAGAAAGACAATAAATGTTTTCTGCAATATCAGGATAAATTGCGGATCTTCCATACAGAGGGTACTGTGGGACTTGACTTGCATTCAGAGGCTGAAGATTTATTTAAGGCAAATAATCTCTTGACCTGACAAGAGGTACCACCCAGAAATGTACAAAAGTGCACTTGATCTCATTAGGTTTTCTAAAGGAGCCATAGAAATGTATTCCAAAATGTGCCCCCCACCCCATGTCTTGATATCAAATCCATGCTGATGGGGCACCTGGGGGGTGGGGACCGATCTGTCGTGGGCTGGTGTAAGTGGAGGAATCCCTGCTATTGATCTATTGATCCTAGTTCCTTACAAATTCACGTTATTGTCCTATGGTAGCTGCAACCTATGTAAGTTCCCCTGGAAACAATTTGAGAGGCTTTACAGCTGCTGATATCTTGACTTCTCAGTAATCACTATCTAACAACACAGGTCTTCTCCCTGAAATTGGCATGGTACTTACTAAATAAGACTTTCACTCCATTACTTTAAATGCTGCCAACTGGGATTGGAATGGTTGCCAGATGCATGCATTCTTGGTGCTTAGGCCAACTGCCCTTGGCCCTGTGCCTTTCCCGGGGTGCTACACAATTAGAGGGAGACACCTCTGGGCTGGGCAGTGGTAGAGCTCTCAGAGCTGATCCCTTAACACTTGTGTATTTTGAGTGCGTATCATTTGGTTACATTTAGCTACAATGTTTTTGTTGTTTTTTTTAACTCTGACTAATGACTCAAACCCAGGGAATTCATCATTTGCTTCCAGCCTCTGCCAAGGAACTACTGTGAGTCTAGACTTGAGTATTTCCAAGATTTCAGGGAACTGCCTCCTTGCTGGAAGATGCTCTTCCGTGCTATAATTACTATATCTTGCTGTTTGGGAAGGGTTATGGAGGAAGCTGCATGGTAGAAACACTGCACACCTTACCTACAAGTTGTATCTAAAATGTATTTAATGGACTGTAGGAGGCATGTATAACCCCATCAAAAGAAAAAAGAGACTCCAAGATCCTGATTGGATTTGCTAAAGGAGATACAAGTTATGGAGGCAGAACACCTCAAGATGAGAAAGCGATGGATGGGTGAGTGTTTCAGTGCCCAGTATACTTAGATATGAGAGGAGTTGCTATTATTACACACACAGATTTTAATCTGTTGGTTCATGACTCAATTGATGACGAGAGTAGGTTCCTTATTTTGAGCTGTACGCTTGATGAGTGATTTCACCATTTGTAATTTCTTTGCTCCCAATGAACCCCCACTGATTTTGCAGCTACTCTTGGTGTTTCCAACCCATCACCTCAATCATATAGCAGATTTGCTTATTAACAGTAGCAGACCTGGCAACCAACCTAATAATATCAAGAAAATCTCATTCCTTACAACCAGACTTGACCTGGCTGATACGTGGAGGGTCTGACACCCTATAGACTGGAAATACACTTTTTATTCACACCCTCGTGACCTACATTCTAGAATAGATTGTGTCCTAGCAAGCACACACATTATGGAGAATTTAATCTACAGTTCAATTCACTACATTCTAATAACCAGTCATGCACCTCTATCTATGACATACCACGTAAAATTCAAAACATATTCCTACTTTAATTTGAGAATACATATATACAACTCTTGCATTCATGTGATTTTAAACAAAGCTTGATGTCTTCTTGGGAGGATTACTGTTCCAGCAATGACATACATAGATCTTACCCAGTTCTATTCTGACAAAGCTCCAAAGTGGTGTTAAGGAGTCAGATCATCCCATAAGTGATCAAACATCAGTGTAAAACCAAACTCCAACTCAATGAGCTCCAGAGAACTGTCCAACGAGTATTGCGTCAAGGCACTCCTGAAACCAAAACTGCTTACGGATCAACCAGAGATGCTTATGAAAGAGGCAGAACAATACTCCCTTAACTTGCAAGCATATAGGGCTCGATTCAAATGTTGGCGTCGCCAGAAAAAACTGGCGACGCTGGTTTTAACGTCAATTGAGCAATGCAAATGTTCTACTAGAAACAAGCGACACCAGTTCTGAAACACACGTCGCCCGTCGCCAGAACAGCAAGATCTCACCCATAGAGGATAATGTACAAGCGACGCCAAAAGCGATTCAAATGTTGGAGTTAGGGCTAATGCGCGTTAAATTGCAACATTTCTCTCCAGAAATCTAACGCCTATTTTTTTTGGAGAAAAACACACAACTCAGACTAGAAAATCACCTTCGCTGAAAATAAAAGAGAGAGGCAGGTCATTCAAGGACAGAAGCCAAGCATACAGAAGTCAATATTAACCCCTGCAATGCCTAGCAAATACAACAACAAGGCCCACAACAGTGATACACAACCCCTCCACCCAAAACACACCTAACATGCAATCTGGATATTCCAGGGCATCCCCTGAGGGCACAAGGGAATACCCAAATTAAAATAACATATGCCCAACATCAGGTCAAACTGTGTCAATGACATTGTGGAGAAATGGTGCCTCACATGTCACATATGCACATCTACCCAAAAATGTGTAAAATCAATATCATCAAACACCAATGCAGAACATAACAACATGGGAAAAGTGACGCACCCTGAGCTGGTACACATGGCACACCAACATCACATGACACCCTGCTTGTGAACCACTGGCCTACACCATACAAACAAGTCACAGACAAACAATAACAATCGAGCAACTCCACAGGGACAAGGGGAACACAAAGCAGCACAACATAAGACATCCCAAAACACCTTGGACCAACAGAGGTTAACACACAACACCACATGCACACCTGTCACTCCAACATCAAATCAACTCACCAATGTAACCTTAGCAGTACATGGAGACAAAACACACACCTGACAGCTACATACCAATTACAAATAATCACACCACTAACCACAGACACACCAGAAAACAATTACCTGGATAACACACACACCTTATCATTAGTCCATTATGACCACATGACTGCTCATTGACAACACCCTACTGCTGTTTAAAAGTTACAGCCCACCCTTCTCAGATGGAGAGAGAAAAAAAAAAACAAAACACAACAGAAGAGAACATAACAACAGTATGTACACATACCTTTACCTGAGGCGACAGCGGAGGCGTAGGCGTGAGAGGGCTAGGGCTCCCCATCCCCCTCCAAGCACCCCTGTGCAACAGCCGTCACCTCCTGCAGCTGTTCATGCTCCAGCTGAAGAGCCGTCCCCACCTGGAGGACAGCACCTACCAGCAGCACCTCAGCTGCAACGACAGGATGCCCCCCAGCTGCCACAGGGACCTGTGGAGCAGCAGAGGGCTGGCAGACAAATGGCCAGGCCCCGGATATATCGCACCAGGGTAACGCTGCTGGGAATGACTGAGGAAGAAGTCAGGGACAGATACAGGCTGACATCCGAGAGCCTGCTAAACCTGTATCAGGTGATCAAAGATGACATAGACCCTGTTTACTCTGCAAACCGTGCCCTGACAGGACTGCAGAAGCTTATGTGTTCCATCCACTTCATGGCAAGTGGATCATTCCAATCCACAGAGGGATATGTGTCTGGAATGTCCCAGTCCACCTGCTCCAGGGCACTGACACAGGTGTTGACAGCACTGAAGAGGAAGGCAAGTGCCTACGTCCACTTCCCTACAACAAACATGGAGTGGGCACGGGTTAAGCAGGCCTTCTACGCCAGGGGAGGAATGCCCAGGGTCATGGGGGCCATTGATTTCACACACATCCGATTAAGAGCCCCTGCACATCATCCACATCTCTATGTCAACAGGAAGAGTTACCACTCAATCAATGTACAGATGGTGTGTGATGCTGGGATGAGGATTACCAATGTGTGTGCAAAATTCCCTGGGAGTTGTCACGACTCACACATCCTCACCAACTCCTCTGTACACAGGGATTTTGAGAACGGTACACATACAGGAGGATGGCTGTTGGGTGAGTCAACAGAGAACACACACCCCCACATCCACAGGTGCATGCACATGACGCATGTACATACCCATTTCAGTATGTGCATGACACAAAGGGGGGGGGGGACACCAAGTGTTGATGAAGAGGTGATGAAGATCAGATGACTCTACCATGTCATCACGTCTGCACCTTCCATGTAATGACATGTTGGTCATGTGCCCACGTCCCTTCAACTGTGGACATCTCTGTGCATAGGCTCCATAGAATAACATGGAATTTGGAGAAGTGATGGACCAGAGAAGTCATCTCCATCACTTCACCTCTACATCACTGCTTTGTGACTCCCCACCCCATGAATACATCATCCATGTAACATGACACCATGTTACTACTCATCTACAGGTGATGCTGGCTATGGGTGCAAGTGTTGGCTGCTCACACCAATCGCAAATCCACAGACACCTGCTGAGGAGCGCTACAATGAGGCACATGTCCGGACCAGGAATGTCATTGAGCGCACATTTGGCCAGCTCAAATCCAGGTTCCGTTGCCTGGATCAGTCTGGGGGAGCTCTGCAGTATACACCTGCTAAGGTATGTGACATCGTCCAGGCATGTGCCTTGTTGCATAACATAGCTGTGGACACACGTCTCGTGGAGGATGTGCAGCCACACCAGCCTGTGGAGGTCCCTGTTCCCACTGATGGAGGGGAGGATCTGTTGACAGGGACACAGATGCGAAACAGGCTCATCAGGGACTACTTCACCTGTGAGTACCATGCATGTGTGATTGTGGATGTGCTTGTGGAATGCATGCAATCATGTAAACCAACAATGATTATCTGTTCCACTCCACAGGATGACCCAACAGCATAGTCCTACCATGTCAAGGACATCATCCTTCATCCTCGCATCAAAGGTAAACCATATGGTCCATGTCTATCACATACTGAGTTGTACTGATGTGAAACTACATCTACCAAGTTGAGCAAAGCCATGACACATGTGGAACCCTGTGAGTCACAGAGGAATACCCAATGCAATGACATGTAATGGATGCCACATAGCAATACCATGTTTTAACCCCTTGAGGGCCATAGGTGCACACAAAACATTACAAGGCACTCAGTTGTGTACCCCTCTGTCACTCGAATGGTTCAGGGGATAATGGATCAGACTTAGCTAGAATGTGAGCAATGCCCAATGTAGCTGAATGTGGATGGTGGTTGTGTGTGGTGTTGTCTAAGGTATGGCAGTAATGATCCGTTAGTCAGGTTGCAAGGCCTGCCATGCTGACTTGTTTGTGTGTGTGTATATAGCACAAGGAATATTCCACTCCATTGTTTGACAATGTGTGTTGTCCATGTGTTATGACCATATGAGGTGTTCATCAAGGGGATGGCAAGCAGACATATGTATGTATGTGACACGGACCCTGAGCACACACACCTTATCAGTATGTAGATCGAGATCCATGAAATAGTTCACCTGTTCCAGGGGGCTTGGTTTACGATATGATGTGTGTGTCCACACACATATACATATGTCTGCTAGCCAACACCTTTATCCAAACAAAATAAGGTCATGATGGCTACACAACACGTTGACAACAAATAGATTGTTCACTCTGTCACATAACAAAGCTGTCACCGTGGAGTGCCAGTAAGGTCTCAAAAGCATTGTTGATCAATGTGTTGTGTACCTCAAGGGCATGATGGTGGTAAAGCAATAGCATGACTGTTGTGTTGATAGTGCATCTACAAATCTCGTTTTCACTCTCTGCAGGCATCTATGGCATGACTCCTCATGGTCCAGCAGTTTGTTCCGGTGACATGTTGACTCGACGTCCATGAGGATAATCTGTTTGTGTTGATGTCAATAAAACATGTGATATGACTATATATCTTGTGTCACTGATTACCTTTCCCATCAGGGTTTCAAAGAGATAGATGATAGTGATACTTGTAATGTTTGAAAATCCATGTAGTTGGGTTTATCACCCTGAGTAAAACAAGTGAACTTCCTTGCTGACAGGTGTTTTATTCCAAAGTGGTTACAGCTCAAAGTTTACATCCATAGATCCAATATCACAGTGGCATGAATGTGTCATGTGGCGCTGTTGATACAACATCTTATGGACAGCTCCGGTCCCTGCACCATGAATCCCCATAGGATGAAGTTGCAACAGCGCCATTTAACACCTTCAGGACAATGTAATATTTGACCCATGACTTCAAGCTCTGAGCTCGGATAACCTTGGAAAGAGACACCTTTCAGCAGTGGGAGTTCCCTTGTTCCAATCAGGGTGGTGAACCCAACTACATATATCATGACACATTCCAAGCATTACTATCCCCTTAATTGCGATCATGTTGTTGATGTATGTAATGTGTTCATGTTGTTCAAGTTCAAGTCACATCATGGAACAACATCCTGATGTTGTTTGACTTTCAAATGTCTGTGATTTGAACTTGGACAAACGTGTGTATGTGATGTGTGTGTTCACCCCTGCTGTAAAAGCTTGTGACTCCATTCATCGTGAATGAGTTGTGTTCACTGCATAGCTTTGCAATGCATTGGAGACAGCTCATTCCCTGACACCCATGTTAGATGTGAATGAGTTGTGTTCACTGCATAGATTTGCAATGCATTGGAGACAACTCGGCCAAACAAACCACATATTGGATGAGAAACATGCATGGACACAGATGTAGTGAAAAAGTGCAAACATTTATTAAACGGGCCTGAAGAAGGTTGGCCCTACTTCTTTTTCTTGGGAGGGTAAGGGGGGGGGGGCTGCAGAGGTGGATTGCCTCTGACTGCGGCGGGTTACCCGTGGGTGTCTGGTGGATGGTGGTGGTGGTGGATCACTGCTGGCTGGAGATGCATTACTGGACCCCTGTTGTGATGGCTGGCCCATGTTGTGGCGCTGGTTTTCCCGCCTGTTTGTTTCACGCATCTCCACCAGCATGTGTCCCAGCACCTCCATCATGCCGGTGTTAAATTGCGCCTGCTGGGTGTTGGCGACAACCTGTTGTGCCTCCATGGCCCGGAGGCACCTCATGATCCTCCCTATATCCACCTCAATCCTACGCAGGGATCGGGCACACCTCCGTAACACTGTCACCTGCTCACCCTGGACAGCCACACATGCCGCATCGAGGGCTGCTGTGGGCGCAGGTGACACAGGCGTGGTGGGCATGGAGGCTGGCAGAGGTGGTGGTGTGAGCGGACGACCATGGGGTGCCTCAGGAGAGACTGCAACATGGAGGCTGTGGGGGGATGTGGAGAACCGATCCCCGGACCCCTCACTACCCTCTGTTACCGCAGCCTCAGGATGGGGCACATCTGTTGGTGTGGTTGGGGGGGATGGCGTTGTTGGTGGTGGTGGGGTGAAAACTGTGCGCCCCTGTGGCTGCTGTGGCTCCCCGATCAGGCCAATATGTTGGTAGTCCAGGGGCCACATCAGGGATGCCTCCTGGCTTCCGGATCTCCTTAGGGGGGGCTGAGGCCTAGCCCACATTCTGGACTCTGCATGTCCTGGCATCTGGACAGCCTGTGGCATTCTGTGCCTCGCCATAGGCTGCAGTGGTGAAGACACATGGACGCCAGGATCTTGCTGGGGCCACTGCTGGGGGCCTTGCTGGGGCCACTGCTGCTGCTGCTGGGGCCACTGCTGCTGCTCCTGGGGCCACTGCTGCTGGGGCCACTGCTGCTGCTGCTGGGGCCACTGTTGCTGGGGCCACTGCTGCTGGGGCCACTGCTGCTGGGGCCGCTGCTGCTGCTTCTGGGGGCCTTGCTGGGGCCGCTGCTGCTGTGGTTGCTGCTGTGGTGGTGGTGGCAGCACTCCTGAGGTGGTGGCCTCCTCACAGGAGGTTTCCCCGGACTCCTCTGCTCGGGATGTTTGGTAAGCTGTGGGGGCAAATGACATGATGGAATTAGTGATTTGAGCCGTGACAGGAGTGCTGCACTACTGTTACAATGACGTGAACCGTTGAGTGGCAGGATAGTATCCATTGCATAGCTTGGCAATGCATTGGTTACCATCCTGACACACATTGCTTAGCTTGATGTGATCCCATACATTGATTGTTCTAACCTACAGTGTTGTAGATTTGGTCATCATGTGTATCCTGAGCAGTGGGGATGGCAAGGCATATACCTCCTTGCTATCCCCATTCATCATAATACATGTGGTGACCAAAAATAAAACATGACACCTTGAGTGACACAAACCTATTGCATGTCATACACTTAGCTTCAACAACAGAAACACTGTGACCTCTTAACACAACAATGCACCAGTGGTGAACGATGACCACAGAGTCCAACCGATGGTGTCAGCAACAGGAACAGACCAAGCACACCAAGCAACATGATCTGTGGTACCCAACAACCTAATCAGCTGGAGGACACACACACACAACCCAGGACAGACATAATCATAACACACAGCAAACATGTGCATGGTTATGCTGTACTGTTAGGGGTTACCTCTTTGTTTTCCTATGTCATGATGTTGAGCCTAAGCACTGGTGTATCACATGTTGTTTAGATCTCAGTGCATTGGCTCCCAAGGATAACACAGGGATTGCAGGTGTGATGACACTGTTGTTGTTGTCATGTAAACATTGCCACCTCTTTCTAACACCCTAGTGAATGCCCCCCATCAGGATTTAGCCTTGTGAATCACATATGTCCTGCTGAGTGGTGATGGTGGGGAATGTCCCCTGGCCAGCAACACCCTGCAGTCTACATATGATGCAGAATGCTGAAACTTCCACTTGTACTAACTACCTACATGTTCAACACCTAGCTCTGACATGCAGTAACAATACAATATGAAACACACCAATTCCCCTCCTTGCTATTCTCTGATAACCCTTTGGGTGCCAGGGGACTAGACAGTGTTTTGTTGAACAATGCATTGCTTATCCCTGTGGCACTCAAGGGGTTGTGTGCTGACCTCTTTGTCACTCTTTGTATGACATTGTGATACACAGAACATTTAGATCTGTGACTGACACATGACAGTGTGCATTGGATTTGTGCTGTGTATGATGTTGTTTTGGACAGCATGAAGAGGGTTCAATAGGGACTTTAGCATTACCATTCTGGCTGGGTTCGTCAGGTATTCTGTCCTTGTTTGACATCCCTCCAAGCTGTGTGGCTGGATTGTGGTGTGGAATGCTGTCCATGTGTTCAGGTGTCACTGTGTTTGTCTCTGTCTGTTAGGTGTCAGTTATGTGTGATGTGTGTGGGCCTTGATGCATGTACCAGTGGACTGGAGGCTCCTTTCATCCCCAGTGTCGCTCCATCCAGGAACACCATGGACCGTGATGGCGGAGATTGTCCTGCGTACAGCCTCCTCCCACTGGGTATATTCCACACGCAGGGGCGGACCACCACCTGTACCAGCAGCATGCAAGGCCTGCTCACCCATCTTCCTCTTCACCTTCACAATGGGAGACAGAAATGGGAAAAGGGTTGAACTAGATGTACACAAGTCTATTGTCAACATGAATTACTGTGTTACTATGTTACTATCTTACCTTGGCCTTGCAGTCTGTCCACCTTTTTTTCACGGACTCCACTGACCGGCTGCGGCTGGATACAGCGTTGACCGCAGCCACGACCTCCTTCCAGGCTGCCTTCCTCCTGGAGCTCAAACCAGCAAGGGGCCCTTTGGAGAACAGGACCCTCTCCCTTGCAACTACAGCCTCACAGAGGACAAGGTTCTCCTCCTCAGAGAACCTGGGCTCTCTCGCCCTTTCCTCCTCCTCACCACCAACAGTTTGTTGAGAGCCTTGGCTGTGGCTCTCCAGCCCTGCCTGCACTGGCCCTGGCTGTGTGTGGTGCAGGGGGTCTACCCCTCGTCCCACTGTCTCTGCCCCTGCACTGGATGTGCCTGCCCTCAGGTGGCTGCCCCTCCACCCCAGTGATCTCCTTCTCCCTCCCCTACCCTGACCAGGGATGCCCCCCTGCATCTCCTCCTCCTCTCCTCCTACACTCCCCACCCCTCTCTCCTCTCCTCTCCTCTCCATTGCTCTCACACACTCACACCCAGGCACTCACTCAGGCCCTCACACACTCACTCACTCACTCTCTGTCACTCACTTGCACTCACAGACTCACACTGTCAAAAAAAAAATAAAGGTGTGATGTGTTATCAAAATAAAAATGAGCTATGTGTGTGTATGTGTGTTTGTGTTTGAATGTGTGTGATGGATATGTGCAAAAGTGTTTTATGTGTATTTTTATGGTGTCCCAATGCTCTCCAACTCCTATCTGTGTGCTGTGCTCCTCTCTACCTCTCACTCTGTAAAACTAACCTCCACTCCTTGGGTCCTGAGATCTAGCTCTGTGAACTCGATAACAGACAAAGGTGCGTAGGTGATTTTGGGTCTATTTATAGTTTTTTCGACTGAACTTGATACTTTGGGGGGCTGTGATTGGGTGGAGCGCTTGGTAACGTTGGACGTTTCACTTGTTTTTTGCTTTTGGAGACGTTTCTCGCATTTCTCGCGTGTTTGGCGTCGACGATGAGGTCAAATATTTGGCAACTCCAGTTTTGTAGTCTTCGTGTGTTTTGTAGGCCGTCGCGCGTTAACTCTTTTGGGTATGGAACATTTGAATCTCACGTTACCCAGTTTGGTTTAACTCGCGAAGCCAGTTTTTTTCTTCACGCTACTTTTAACTCCAACATTTGAATCGAGCCCATAGTTTGTTCCAGGAGTCAAAAAACAGGGAAAACATCTAGCCACCTTAGTCAAATTAGGGAGAGAATAGACATCTATACATGGCATACTGAGAGATCAGGGACTAACAACATATCTACTTCTTATTAATGAATCCTTTGCCTCTTACTATCGGTCTTTTTATATGCATGCTTTGGTGGACCCAACCCACGGTTCTGACCTCGTCTCTCATGTAGAAGTCCCATCCTTGATGCCCGATCAACAAAATACACTGTCCACACCATTTCGGTGCTCAGTTAGTCATGTGAGGAAATCCATAGTGGTTGTAGTTAAGGTGAGTGACTCCCCAATTAGTCCTGACATATTGTTTAGTCTAGATATGGAGAAAGCCTTTGATATTGTACCTCTTGATGCCACTTGTTTAGTGTTTTGGAGCACCACAACTTTGGCCCCTTATTTACAATCTATATAAAGCCCAATGGCCATGGTAACTACGAACAACATAAACACTCTAATTTTCTGTCTACAAAGAGGCACTAGGCAGGGCTGCCCCCTTTCCCCGTTTTGTTGAATTTAGCTCTTGATCCCCTCCGTCTGCACTTTTTCACCATGCCCGAATTTCATGGAATAATGTTGGGAAGCACATAGGTGAAGGTCACCGCGTGTGTGACAACATGTTTCTTTTCATAAGCCACCCAGAAATGGCTTTATCGCTTATAATGCAAACCGAGGTGTTCAGAGGGATCTCTGAATATCACGGTGCCCGTGATTCGTGCAGCTCTGTGTCTGTCACTTGCTGAGTATTCATGATTGGCTGTCTGTCATTAGCCCTCCTCACACAGCCTTTTTAAACCCAGGTTGAGCACTTCCAGGTTGCCCTTTCTAGGTGTGTCTGACTCCACTCTGCCTGACCTGCTTGTCAGATCTCTGGGCCTGTTCTCAGTGTTCCTATGCTACGTTCCAGTGTTCCAGTGTTCCTGTACGTTAACGTTCCGGTGTTCCAGTGTTCCTGTATGCTAACGTTCCAGTGTTCCTGTGTGCCTGTATTCCGGGGTTCCTGTGTTCCAGCACCGCGCGGGTTAACCTGTACGAGTTCCTGAGTCTCGAGCTTCAGCTGTCGCTCCGGCGACATTGTTCTCCTCGCTATTGCATACACATTGTTGGTTCCAGCGTGCGGACGGTGGTACTCCACGAGAACTGGTTGCGAGATACCTTGTTGGCTCCAGCGTGCGGACGCTGGTTTGCTCCACTAAACCTGGTTGCAATATACATTGTTGGTTCCAGCATGCGGACGCTGGTTTACTCCACTAAACCTGGTTGCAATATACATTGTTGGTCCCAGAGTGCGGACGCTGGTTTACTCCACTAAACTGGTTGCGAGATACATTGTTGGCTTCAGCGTGCGGACGCTGGTTTGCTCCACTAAACCTGGTTGCGATATACATTGTTGGTTCCAATGTGCGGACGCTGGTTTACTCCATTAAACTGGTTGCGAGATACATTGTTGGTTCCAGCGTGCGGACGCTGGTTTCCTCCACTAAACCTGGTTACGATATACATTGTTGGTTCCAGCGTGCGGTCACTGGTTTACTCCATTAAACCTGGTGGCGCTATTTACCATTAGTCCCAACGTGCGGACGTTGGTTTGCTCCTGAATCATCCAGTACTGTGGTCAGTCGCTGTCCACTTCCTTGCAATTGTCTGATTATCCCTGGCAATAGACTTCTGCTGAGTAAGACCTCTAGACTTATGCTCTCTGCTGTCTTAGTCACCTGACAGCTGGTCTACTCGCTCAGGCTGCCCTGCCCGGTATTGGTGAGGCCGGTAGAACCTTGTACGTTACCATCCTGTAGGTTGCCTCACCCGGTATTGGCAGGGCCGGTAGAGCCTACTACAGTACCTCCTTGGGCTGCCCTGCCCGGTATTGGTAAGGCCGGTAGAACCTTGTAACTCACCATCTTAAAGGTTGCCTTACCCGGTATTGGCAGGGCCGGTAGAGCCTACATTCAGCATTCCATTGGGCTGCCTTGCCTGGTATTGGTAAGGCCGGCAGAACCGGAATATGTCATCTCATGGTTGCCTTACCCGGTATAGGCAAGGCCAGTAGAGCCTGTTATTAATACTGTCACTTGGGTTGCCTTGCCCGGTATTTAGGCAGGGCCGGTAGAACCTGTTGTATGATCTGTTGATGTTGTATTGTTATGTATGTTTACCCTACGGGGACTGCCTTTAACTTTTAATAAAGTTATGTTATTTTACCAAACCTTAAGTCTGAGAGTCTTCAAAAACCGTGACACTGAATCGACTTTGATAAATCAGAAGTGAAGTGACTGTCACCTAACCCGTTACCAGATTCTCTTCTATCTGCTCCATTCAGGTGGGTTTTTGTGGGTATTAGATTCCTGGGCATCTTCATTTCAAAAAATGTCAACAGGCTATATTCTGACAACATGACATAAAGTCATAAATGGAGAAATGTCCATGGACTTCTCAAACTGCATAAGACCACCCCTATCTTTTATTGTCCATATCAATTTAATCAAGATAACATTTCCACATTCTCTGTGCTGTCCAGAGTCCCTCAGCCTACGTGACTGAAAATAGGCAACCCAGATCAAGAGGCGGTTTTAGCGTATGGGACCTATGCCTATACAGTGTATTCAGTTTGATCAGATAAGCCAGAGACTGGATCTCCAGTACTAACATTTATACTGCCTGGCACAGAGAACTAAAGTTTATACCCGATTTAAACCTTAGGTACCTTCTACATGACCCAGTGGCTAGGATACCCCCCTCAGGGTCTCTTCAACTGTCACGGTCCCTAGGCAAATAAATACACGACAACGGTACAAGTGAATTTAACCAGTTTATTAAAATAATCAGGATAATGCAAAGAGCACAAACACTTCCTCAGTCAAAGGGGAGAACGACGTGAGGACGTTGTCTAGTCCACTACCCAGGAGCTGACACTGAACCCCTGCAGATATGTAAATACGAAGTCGGCAGAACCAACTTAGTTCTGGATATTGATAGGCTACTGAACGCTGAGAGTGTAAAGGAGCGTATCCAGACAATTCCAGGGAAAGGAAAGTCAGATGGAGCGTTTGGGTAGCTGCAGGTGTATAGATACTCAGCTGGGACACAGAGCGGGAGCAGCCTGCAAATACAGGCAATCTGCAGCTAGCACGACTCCAGGCAATAGAGTCAGTGCTTAGGCAAGGAAGTCTGGAGAAGTGCACAGAGAGGAGGCCACAGGCAAGACTAAACTGCACTTGCCTGTCAGGGGTGAAGGCTTGACTGAGCAGAGGCAACAGAGTATATGCGCTAGTATAGGTAGGCAGATCAGAAAAGCACAACGGAGGCAATAAACTAGGCATAGCGGAAGCAATCGTAATACTACCAGCTTGGTAGTTATGAGCCCAAAGGAAGGAGTGCGCCCTTGAACTATCCGGACAAGTGGTAGGCAGACAGGAGCGATAACAAACAGAGTGTAGTCAAACAGTCCACAGACGGAAACCGGATTGGGTAGTCGGCCACAGCCGAGGTCAAAACGGAGAGGGTAGTCGGACAAGCCAGAGTCATACACGATCAGGTAGTCAGATGGAGCCACAGGTCACAACCGGAATGGGTAGTCAGACAAGCCAAGGATCGAACACCAGAGAGGAATGGAAGCCAAGCAAGGGTCAGACGAAACACCACGAAAGGGCGACTAAATGAATGAAACACCACGAAAGGGTGACTAAACCCAGTCCGCAGACAGGCTATAAAGCCAATCCCGGAAGGTGGAGCAAAATTGCTAAACTGACAGGAAGAGCCGTGCGCTCGCAGATGGATCGAGTCAGAAACATGCCGTTATTCAAACTGCCGGACAGGCACATTGGAAAAGGGAAATCATGGGCACCTTGATAGTACCCACCCCTTAAAGGGATAGTAATACTTACAAATTACTAATCCCCATATTGTAGGCATGCTAAAAACAAATTTATTGCCCCCGGTGTCGTCTTATGGTTTGAGAGATAATAGCTTGCAAAGTTCCCCCCTCCTTCCACTTTTCCTGAAGTCAGCGTTGTAGTAGACTGCAGGGGAAGCCTGTTGTACAACAGTCAGGCAGCTCTGCAGCAGAGCTGAAATCACGTTAATAAAAAAGAATTTGGGCATGGTTGGACCTGCTTGATGGTGGAAGCGTAGTTAGTTTGCTCTGGAGCCTCTGCTTCTTTTTTTTAGCTACTTAAAGCTTCTATATACCTGGAGAGTGCTTCTTCCTGGTTCCTGTTGCCCTGAGGGATGATTATGCCTGGGAAAAAGAAAAAATCTCTACCGATTAAATCCTATGAAACGTCTGACTCAAGTAAAGACCACACTGACTGGCAGGCCTTGCTCGAGCCACTGAAAGACTCCCCAATAGCGGATCCTGATGAGGAGAAAAGGCATAATGCTCATGCTATGCTAATTACGTACCAGGACTTGCAGCCTCTTCCCATGCGGTCCAAGCTGAAGACCCTACTCTCAGGCCCTTGGGACTCCATTAAATCTGATCTCTCTGAATCACCGATGTACACCATATTGGTTCCCGCATGAAAGATCTAGAAGATTTCCAGGAGTCTATTGTGGCGAAGCAGGAAGATTTACATCAGTATCTAATACACCAGGATGAGACCATTGATCTACTGAGGTCTCAACTAGATGATCTCGAGATTTGGGAACACAGGTCCGATATTAGTATCTGTAGTCTGCCAGAAATGGTCCCCTTGGAGAGGCTGGTATCGCTGTTACTATCCATCTTCAACACCCTTCTGAACTTACCCTCTGCATTGGAGCTCCGAATCGAGAGGGCCCATAGGGCACTCCGTCCTTGTTCTCAACAAGGAGAATGAGCCAGAGATGTAATTTGCTGCCTACATATGTTTTCCAAAAATTATGCCATCATGAGGAAGGCGTGTGATGCACCGTCTCTTCGGTTTGAAAACTCTGTAGTCTCCTTATTCAACGATCTTTCTTTATGTACCCTATAGCTCAGGAGATAGTTCAAACCACTGGCTGATGCCCTATGCCAGAAGAATATCCTTTATTGTTGGGGCTTTCCATTTTCGATGACAGTGACTATTGAGGGCCATTCTCACACCATTCAGCTAACAGATTCAGGGCCTGTGTGAGCTACTTCGCTTCCCTGCTGTATACTCGATGGATTTGGAAAGTTTCCAGCACTTGTAGACACCTGTGCTTCTACCTCGATGTATGCAATGGAACCTGGTTCCTGCAAGGAACAAACACCCTGCACCCGAGTCTCCAGCTGGTTCCCCCACCACGTGAGACTTGTTCTATGGTGGATGTGAGTGCTCTGCGGACCTACCAAGCAAATGGTCTAGTGGGACTTGCTGGACTGGTAAAGTAACCCATTGAGGTTTCCATGTTGTTCTCCCTCACAAGGCCTGTAATTTATGTTTGACTTGCAACCGTTGCCTCCTGACATCGGTGCTATCTTATGTCTCCCAGTTGCTGTGCTACTTTCTCGCCCATTGTTCTTTCTAGCCCCCCCCTTACTCCCCTTGTCATCGCCTCCAGGCCACCTTTGTGGTTTATGGATTCCCCTATCCCCTTGGATAATAGAGATCCCCCTTTGAGGCCTTGAGTCCCCCCATTATTTTCTCATTCTATGCACCTCAATGCGCAATTGTTTGACTTACTGCACATGCCAGATTTTGCTAGTTACTGTGAGAGTGCTGTTTCTATGCAACTGTAACCATGTATATTTGAATGCATGTGTATTATTTTGCTCATTTTACTGTTCTTTTATTCACTAGTCAAAGTCTCCGGGGGCGCTCCTTCCATGCCCACTTATCCTACCTGTCCTTCTATTACCTCCCTTTCTTCCCTCCCATCCTCCCAAATATCTTCCATCGGTGGCAGACCACTCCCAGATACCTCTCCCTCAATGCCTCTCCCTACCCCTCTGCTACATGATGGCTGGGAGGGGAGCGTCTCATGAGTGGACAATGGTCAACCGGGGCTCTCCACTTCAGTGGAGGAGATCCGGTGCTCAGGGTGGATTTGCCCTTTTTCTCATACTATACTACTTAGAGATGCTGATCCCTCTGTTGCAACCTAGTTGTCCTAATTGCAATAGGCATGTTGTGTATTTCACTCCATCGGTAGTCAGCCTCTTGGCAGGTTGGCTGCTCGTGGACTGTTTCACTGCCTCTGGTGGTCTGGCTCAGCATCTGGGGGATATTTAGTGTTACCAATTTTATTGTCAACTGGCGTGACCAGTGTTGCCCCTACGGTGCTATTTATTGTGTTAGCTTTCTCTCCTAAGGCTTCTAGCTAGTGCCTATTCCCCTTACTCTTCTGTTGTGGGTGTCTTGGTTCTCGGGCTGTGGACTGGAGGGCTCTCTCCTTACTGATAGCTGCTCTTTTCACAATTAAAATAGGCTTCTCATGTTCCCCCTGATGCTGAGTTTGACTATACACCCCCAGGCCGCTGTTTTTGGCCTCACTCTTTTATCCCATTGTTTAATGCGGTTATGATTGTATGTTCCATTGCCCTGCATTGTAGTATCACTACCTGCTTAAGGGCTTTCTCTCTCCTGTTTTTCTTTTTCTGCTTCTGTCCTATCCTTTTTCTCTACCTTCACCCGCCTTCCTGTACCCTTGTGGGGAGTGTGCACATTCTGCTATCTGACGTCTCCTGGAAGTCAGTTGGCCTTCATGGTCTCTCACTATAGTACATATGACCCTACAACTTAAGGTGCTGTCCCTTAATACGAAGGGACTTAAGATTCCACAGAAGAGGTCTCTGCTTGGAATGCTCCCGCCTTAAGGGTCAAATATGTTTTGCTCAGGAAACCCATTTCCCTCAGCACAATGTGCCCCCTCACCACAGTAAGCAATTTCCTCATGCCTACTTTAGCTGTGAACCCTCCCTGTGGTTTTGCTATCTTTCTACATCGGGCTCTCCCCTTTGAATGTACAGATGCTTTGGTGGACAATGCAGGTTGGTATGTTTTTGTAAAAGTCCTTATGGGTTCCCTGAAGTTGACACTTGCTAACATTTATGCACCCAATAGCCAACAACTGTCTTTTCTCCGACATACGCTTAGAGACCTAAGCGCTTTCCGTGAACGAATGCTCATCTGTGGGGGTGATCTAAATACGGTCCTCAACCATTCTATGGACTGTTCGACGGGCTCATCTTCTTTACGCTTATCTCATTTCTCAGTGATACGTCGGCCGTTTGCTGACTCTTCCATTCTGGATGTATGTCGAATTCTCCACCAAATCTCCCGCATTTATTCATTTTATTCTTGTCACCACTCTAGCTACTGTAGGATTTATATGCTTTTTTTGTCTCAGGACAGCCTCCATAATGCCTCTGACTCCTCTATACACTCTATATCCTGGTCTGATCACGCTATGGTGGACAGAGTGGTGGATATCCCAATGGTTCTCCCTCCCTCCAGGGGGTGGTGCCTTGATGCCTTCTTATCAGATCCAGAGGCACTGACCTTGATTAAAAAAATCTATTTTGGAATATTTATCCATCAGTTGCTCACCTGACATCCCATTCTACTATCTGGGAAGCTTTGCAGCGCGTAGTGCGAGGGGTGTGTATTCAGCTCACGGCACGTAAGCGTAGACAGGCCAGGGTGAAATTGAATAGTATGCTTGACAAACTTAAGATATTGGAAGAAACTCGCCAGACTACTGGGTATCTGTCTGCGCTCAGCACATTTACAACATGTAGGGAAAAGGTTAAATCCCTTCTGCTATCTCAGGTGAACAAATTGTTTTTCTGGTCTAGACTATTCCATTATGAGCATAGCAACAAAGGCCGCTGGATGTCATGCACACTAAGGGATCTTTAGTCCACACACCCGTCAAAGACAAACGTCTGCCTTCTGGTTCTATAGCCCAGGACTTAACAGCTATGGCTTCGGAATTTCGTAGTTTCTTTGACTCCCTTTATAACTTAGACCCCCCCCCTACGGTAGGACTTTCTCAGAAGCAGCAACACTATGTATCAGATGCTTCTCTCCCCAAACTCACACCACTGGGGGAACATTACGCAGGAGTGAGTCAGAAGGGCAGTATCACGGTGCCCGTGTTATTGCTGGCGACATTATGACTGTGCTCCTTCCTGATTCATTCTTATTGGCTAACGTGGTGTTGTTCCACCCAATGATAACCCTTATATACTGAGCCCTGTCACTTTTGCAGTGCCCTTTCGTGGTGTTTCCTTTACTAGCGCTTGCTCCAGAATTCGTGTGTTTCCTGTGTATGACCCGGATTGCCGGACTACTCTGCCTGTATCGTTCCTGCTCTGTGTACCAACCCGGATTGGCTGATGTTCCTGCTCTGTGTACCGACCCGGCCTGGCTGACGTTCCTGCTCTGTGTACCGACCCGGCCTGGCTGACGTTCCTGCTCTTTGTACCGACACGGCCTGGCTGACGTTCCTGCTCCGTGTACCTATCCGGGCCTGATTACTACCCATCCGGTATCCGGTTGTGGGCCATACTCCAGTCTCTCTCTGTCCACGGACAGATCCTCTGTTGCCTCCGTTGCTGCTCCAGCAGCTAGTTACTGTGACCCAATCAGTATTGTGCCTTGAGATACGACATCTGGTGTTGTAGTGTCCTTCGGTAGCACCACTGTACGCTTGACCTATACTGCCCTAGCTGAGGTTGGTCTTTCCTGGGTGCCTCAAGCTTGCTCCATACTGGTATTGATTCTAGGTCTGAGTGTTCTTTAACCCCTTGTGGGTTGATGCCTGGCACATTGGGTACAGTCATTGCAGTCACTGATTGGCGTTACTCAGTGCCTCTGTGGCAGTCCTCCTTTGGCAGCTCCGGTAGTCTACCGTTTGTCCAGGTCCTTCGTTGCTGTCGCTGCCTTGGTCGCCATTGTGTCACTCTCTGCGTAGAGAGTGTATTAAGGGCCATTATACTATTAGGGCCTGCTCGTCCTCCTGGCCTGATAGTAATCACACTATCCGTATTTCGTTTGGATTCACACGAATTGTACCTGACCTGTGTCAGTATAGTATTGCATATATACATATTGGACCTGTGTGGGTACTAATAACTGTAACCTGACCTGTGTCAGTATAGTATTGTGTGTGTGTGTGTGTGTGTGTGTGTGTATATATATATATATATATATATATGTATATATATATATATATATATATATATATGTATATATATATATATATACTGGACCTGTGTGGGTGTTTTGGACTGCTACCTGTCCTGTGTCAGTAATATACTGTTGCAAACATACTGGACCTGCAAGGGTTATTCTATTATTGTGGTTCTTAAATAAATTTACATTTTACCTAAACCTTCCGTGTCTTGAGTGTCCATAAAACCGTTATAATACGAAAGGGCCATGACCTCAGACGGTACAGGTGAAGGCAATGCACAAAGTATCCATTGGAGGATGGATTTACATGAGCAGTGTTTGGACCAGTTGGCCTTAGCCATACAAACAATACTAGAGCGTACAGCTCACCTAGATAAACCAGTACAAGCCTCGGTGGTCTCCCCCGTTACGACACCGGGAGCTCAATCCTTGACGCAAGCCAGCCCGAGTAAAGGGTTAACTTCCACCGCTCCATTACCATTAAGATATGATGGAAAACCCACCCTATGCAGAGGGTTCATTAAACAATTGGAGATTTTCCTGGAGTTAACTCCTCAAGCCTTTCCTAGTGACCGAAGTAAGGTGGGCTTACTAACGGGCCGAGCATTGGCATGGGCCAGTCCCTTGTGGGAATCAGCCAAACCTTGTACTAAGAACTTCAGGGAGTTCTTACGGGCATTTCGTAGAGTATTTGAGGTTCCTGTAAGAGCCGCCTCTGCTGCCAAAAGACAAATGGAGATCCAGCAAGGGTCTCATCCTGCACGAGCTATTGGCCAATCTTGCTTCTGAACATCGACCTTAAAATATACACTAAGGTTTTGGCCAGCCACCTCAATCCGCTACTACCACACATCGTCCATGCAGATCAGGCCGGACCCAGCACAGTATCCTGAAATTAGTGCATCTAATCCACCAATCCAAGGCAATTTCACCCTCATCTCTCCTGGTATCTGTCGACACTGAAAAAGCTTTGACAGAGTGGATTGGGGTTTATCAGGGTCTCTTTGGAGGGCTTCGTCTAGGAGTCTCATTTCCTCTCCTTTGATTTTTGCTCTATACTGTAACCCTTCGGCACGTGTTTATGTTAATGGCTCCTTGTCAGATACATTTCTGATTCATAATGGCATGAGACAGGGCTGTCCCCTGTCCCCGATCATTTTTATATTGGTTATGGAGACTCTGGCTTGCCATGTTAGCATCAACCCTGTCATTACTGGGATTCCTTTAAGTGATAGGAATTACAAGCTTACTCTCTAATCTTTGCTGTTTCTAATCTCTCCTCCTCTTTACCGGCCATTGTCTCCAAACTTAGGTCTTTTTGTCGTCAATTTTAAGGCTAATATATCCAAGTCGGAGATTCTCAACCTTACTGTCTCCACTGCAGACACCCATGTGCTTCATGATATCGTTCCCTTCTCCTGTGCTAAATCGTCGATCTCCTATCTAGGTATACATTTAACCTAGTCAGTTCATCACCTTCTTTTTTGTCTGAACAATGTTCCTGTAGCTAAATCCATTGCGGATGACCTCCGCCGCCTCACATCTTTCTACCTTTCTTGGTCTGGATGGGTAAATCTGCTGAAATCTGTATTCCTACCTAAGATTCTATACCTTTTTCAGTCTCTCCCTATCTTCCTTCCCTGCTCCTATTTCCCTTCACCGCTCGTTCAACTCTTTCATCTTGGGGAGAGGTACTGTCTTGCTTACGCTTCTCTAATATCGCTCTCCCATGCCGTGCAGGTGGTCTTGGAGCTCCTGACTTGTGGTCGTACTATAAGTCGGTTGTTCTCAGCGCGCTTCCTCATTGGTTTCATTCATCTGCTAACAAGGCCTGGATCCATATGCAGCAATCTCTTTTTCAACCCCTCCCTCTTATGTCCATTGCTTGGTGCCATCCTTCGGATCGGCTGCAGGGGCTACGTTCTCACCCCATTCTTTCCCTGCTTTTGCATCTGTGGGATTCTGAGATCAACTTGTTATTTAGTTCTCTCTCCTCTTTGATGTCATTGCTTCATTGTGCTGGATGTCCTCCGAGCTGCTCTGGATCTCCTTTGTCAGTTTGGTCTGGACGCCGGATATTAGGGTCTTTGATGTCGCTGTGGATGGAAAACTCGCCTCTTTCTCCTCTCTGCAGAACCAGTGGGAGTTGCACTCTAGTGATTATATGACTTACGACCAGCTCAACAGCTTGCTCTCATCCCATCCACATAAGTCGTGCTTGTTTTGTGTTCTCACACCCTTTGAGGCTCTTTGTTGTTACCCATTATCTCCCCATCACCCGCAACTTAGGCCTGTAGCAAGAATTCATACGATTATTATGTATCAGCGCTGGGATTGGGAACCTCACCATTGTTCCTCGGAAACGGACTTTGGTACTAACATGTCCCAGGCATCCTGGGATCTGGCTGTTCATCACAGCCTTTTTTCCTCTAGAAATATCACTGCAGCCGAGACTAATTAAAAGATCTTGACGCGCTGGTACAGGGACCCCTTGACTATTCACTGGTATTACCCTAGTGTTTCTTTGACTTGTTGGCGGTACAGCTTAGGAACAGGGACTCCGGGGCACATATGGTGGTCTTGTCTGTTGCTGGCTCCCTATTGGGAGGTCATATGTAAGGAAATCCGTTCAACTCTGGGCATCACTATTTCTCTTACCCCCTAATTGTTCTTATTTTCTATAGGGCTTTCTGATTTTTCTAAATCTAAGAGTGAAAGGATTCTACTCTCCCATCTTTTTACTGTAGCTAGGATGTGTATTCCGTTGCTTTGGAAGTCTACCACTCCGCCTTCCCTGGCAGTCTGGGTGAAGAAAGTTACCGATTATATTGACCCTTGAGAAGCTTACCTATTTATCTGGTGGAACACCCACCTTCTCTGACGTCTGGTCTCCCTGGTGCCTTTTGCACAACATTTCACTGTGAACAAAGGTTTATCCTCCCATGCATTGATCCTCTAGTGATTGAGGAGTGATCTTTAGGAGGCGACACTGACCTGTACCCTTCGGTACTCTCCCCTGCGATCCCTCCCCTTTCCACCCCTCCCTTCTTTTACCCCCATCAACCCTCACTCCGCTAAGTTTATCTCTCTCATTTCTCCACTTTATCTCCATTTCTGCTTCCTCTTCTTCTTTCTCTTCTTTTTTTTCTCTTTTTTTTTTTCTTGCCTATTTTCTTTTAGCTCTCAATGCCATTTCGATAGTGGTAGGGTTGACACTCTACCTTGATGCCTGCTCTGTGTGCTTTGGTGCCTTTAATCATGACAGCACTATTCCCATCATTACTGTTGTCATATATTGTATAGTGCTGGACTTGTTCTTTTCAGATGTGTTACCTTGTTCTTTATTACACTGTAATGTTCTTTTATTTCAATAAAACTTAAAAAATGTATATATAATCAAAAAAGAATCATGATTCTTTATTGAAGGTGTATTTTATTTCCAAAAGCTATACCTTGTGGCTAATTATTGCTATTGCCTGGCATATTAGAGCTATGGCTGTCTGGGTGAGCATCTCTCCACTAGTTGGTTGGACACATCTTGGTCCTTTAAAAATCAGGAAACTGATAAGCCTCTGTGTAAGGCAGCAAAGTGTTTGTCTCTGATCACTTTCATTAAACACTATTGTATTATTGTGTTCTGGAGTACAATTTTGTGTGCCAGTTCTTAAAAAAGACATTGTTGAACAGGAAAAAGTGGAGAGACGTGCAAAAAAACTGATAAAGGGATTGGAGGATCTGAGATCTAAAGAGAGACTAGCCAAACTGGGTTTGTTTACATAGAGAAGAGACATGTAAGGGGTGATATGATTACCATTTACAAATACATTCAAGGTCCATACAAAGAACTAACCAATGAATTATTTACACAAAGAGCTGAGTTAAGGATAAGAGGTCATACATTAAGACTAGAGGAAAGGCACTTACGACTAAAACAAAGGCAGGGATTTTTTTACAGTAAGGGCAGTAAAGCTATAGAATTATTTGCCTTGGGATGTTGTGCTTGCAGGTAATGCAACTGCTTTCAAAAAAGCAATGGATGCCTATCTAGCACAGAACAATATTGAAAATTATGACAGAGACCTTAAATCTAGATAGGTTGTTGATCCAGAGAACTATCTGACAGCCATTTGGAGTCAGGAAGGATTTTTTTTACCCACTTGGGGCTAATTCAGAGGGCTTTTTTTGCTTTCCTCTGGATCAAAAGGGGTGTTTTTGTCATGGGCTGGACTTGATGGATGCATGTGTTTTTTCAGCCTCATCAGCTATATTACTATGTTATTGTCCTGACCTCAGCTTTGGACCGAAGGTTCTTCAGGCTGTGGTGCCTGTTTAAGGATCCCTCTAATTTATTTATATTTCCTCTGTGTAGGACAGAACCTTGTGGGTTTCTGTTTGTTTTAAGTTGTTTGTTGTTCAAGTTTGGTGTCCGTTGTCACCTGATGTTCAAGTTGTACAGCTTAGTCGTGTGGAAAATGGTCTCCAGTGGAGGTTTTTTCCTAATTTTCCATAGCTAGATTCTTCAGCACCTGATGAAGGGGAGTTTTCCTCTAAACCTTGTGCAAATGGTGATCAATAAAATTGCTCAGTAGAGCTTAAACTACAACTCCATGTGCAGATATCATCCTTCTTTTGCTGTAGCTAGATTCTTGGTATATCCCCATGGTTTCTGTGTTCCACCTTGGTCAAAAGAGAAAAGAGGATTTTAGTGAACTTGCCATTAAATTATTTGTTTTAGTCCACATGGAACAGAGGACTACCTCTTGGAGACAAATACCTGTGGTTTGAGTGGCCATGCAGAGGGGTCCTCTTGAATTCACTGTTCTGGGTTTTTTTCCTCTTCTGTTTTATCTTGGCTTTTCTATACTTTGAAACTGGATGTTGGCAGGGGTAAAGTTGGAAGAAGATTGGGGTCTCCACCTTTGAGACCTTTTCTTTTTTGAAGTCCCCTGCCCTTTGCAGGAGGGAATTTTATTCCATGGTTCCTGTGTTCCATGTGGGGTAAGACAGAAGAATGTTAAGGTAAGTACACTAGTATCATTATTCTGTTTTGTTTTTTTAGGTTTTCCTAGCTAAGGTAAATGTATGCTTTTATATGATTATTGGGATGTTTTTGGGTAGTTCAACCATATAACCAATAGAATGTGCTGTTTTTTTTAAAGTATAAAATGTAGAACATGTTTCTTAAGAGTAAGAGACTTGCACATTGGCATAAAAACAGCATGCATGCCTCTGACTAAAGTTGCATTTTTCTTTCTCCCATAGGACAACGCATCGTACAAAAACTCCGTTCTTCTTTATTTTCCTCCATTCTGAAACAAGAAGTTGGGTTTTTTGACAAGACTCGAACTGGAGAACTTATCAATCGTTTGTCCTCTGACACCATTTTACTTGGCCGATCCATCACAGAGAACTTATCTGATGGTCTTAGAGCAGTTGCTCAGGCCTCCGTTGGTGTGGGGATGATGGTAGTATTAAATGTTATTTTTTTGTTTTAAAAGCAATTTACACAATTTCATTTGATTTTAAAGTATCCTTTTTATCAGGTATATAAGGTCACCTGACTTCCTTTTGATCCTTGATTTACACCAAAGAAGAACTTGCTAGGGTTTGTCATGCTAATTTCTCTGTCCTAGGAGGGATGCAGGCAGCATGGGGTGTATAGAGCCTCCTTTAAGGAGGCAGGGAACTCACTGCAAAACTCCTTTCACTGCCCACCCTTTATACCCCAGCACCAGTCGGAGACCACTGAGTTTCTGAGTGACCTCTGGGAGGCAAGGCTGTTTCCATGTGCTGGGAAACTCTCCGGCAGGAACCCCAACATGTCCTGTGCCTTTCACTACACCTTCCCATAAGGATTGCAGAGCTAAGGACCACTGGATGCTTCATATGTGCTTCTGGAGTGTCCAGAACATGTGTAGATATATTTATGGGCATAGCTCTGTTGCTAGAGCTCTCCTGTTTGTTTTACGCTTGCATCTGGCTGGACTGGATGCTTGGCAAAGTGTGCGCCCTAGTTATACAGACCGTGTGTTTCTGGCTGGGCTTTGCAGGAGGTCCCCCTGCATTTGGTCTATTTTTTTTAAGATTGCATAGCTGTTCGCTGTATACAGGGGACATTTGTGTGCACTTCCTGTCATGTGTTGCCCTATGGGTAAGCATGGCATATGGCCTTCTGTGACCACGCTCTGTTACATTTCTGTGCACACTTTGTTTTTTGGGGTTTTTGTTACTGTTTTGGCACAATGTCTGAGGCTTCTGCTACTGAGCTCTGACAAAAATCTTATAAGCCTGGGTGGGGGTAGCAAGATTAAGGGCTCTAAAGCCTCTTCTTATTCTGAGGTCAGTCCTTAGCATAGAGAGCTCACTGGTGTGGCTGAGGCTGGGATGGGCCCTGTTCTGCCGGGGCCCTCCATATTGATTGTTTTGGAGACAGAATAGGCCAGAGCGTTGTCTGCTTCCTTTGTTTCATCCATGGGCAAGGTGATGGCAAATGGTTAGCTGAACCTTCCTGTTGCCTTGCTGAGCATCCTGGGCTGATGGCCTTGTGGGGCCGTTCCTCTTTAGAGGTTGAAAGTGAGCTTCTCAGCAACAGTCCGGATATGCCTCTTTCTTGGTCAAACTTATCCCCTAGGGAAGAGGAGGAGTCTGATTTGGTTGAGCCATTGATTTGGGTTATTTTGGAGGTACACCAGGTTTCAGAGATTTCTTCTCAGCACAGTTCCACAGTTTCAATCTTTTAGCGCAAACAGAAGTCATCTCTGTCCTTTCCTGCAAATGCAGTATTGGAAACAAACTGGTCACAGATGCTCATCTAGGAACAAACATGCTATAAAATTTAGCAGGCTCTATAGAAATGGTGTCCTACCAGGGGTGCAGTCTCTTTTAGCTCACTAGTGCCTTTAACAGAGAGGAAATATCCTAAAAAACATCATACTGATCCTACCAAAATTGCAGTCCATTCATGAAGTGCCAAGCAATTCCTCTCTGACCAAGAGAAAAGGCCAACCCCAGACATATGTTTCAGCATTGTTGGGCCTCGTCAGTGAGGTGCAGCTGATCTCTCTTGGCACTGTGAGCAAGGGATCCATGTCTGGATTCCCATGTTACCCTTAACCTTAGAGACATCAGCTGCACCTCACTGATGAGGCCCAACAAGGCCGAAAAATACATCTGGGGTTGGCTGCTTCTCTTTTTCAGAGAGGAATTGCCTGGCACTTCTTGGCTGTACTGCCTTTTGGCAGGATCAATATGATGTGCTTTAGGATATTTCCTCTTTGTGAAAGGCACTAGTGAGCTCAAAGATATTTCACCCTGGGAAGGACATTTTCCTATAGAGCCTCCTCAATTTGAGGGCAGGCTCGTTCCTAGTTAAGCATCTCTGAAAAGCTTTTTGAAAATGCAGTATTTTAACAGATTGTTCTTGATGAGTGGCGTATTCTTGATAGGGTTGACATTTTGTCTGTCCCTTCGGCAGTGGATTTGGCTGGGTCCTACCTCTCTAAACATACAACTTTGTCGGCGCAGAGTGCGGCAGCCCTTAGGTACTCGCTGATAAGAAGTTGGTTTCTCTCACCAGATTGTTGTTTTCTGGTTAGCGGGATATCTTGAGCAGTGTGTTTCCTTAGGCTTGCTGGTCGATGGAAGCTTGGTTGAGTCAGCTCTCTCATGTTGTCCATAGGGGTTCTTCCTTTGAGGAGCTGTTAGCCTTGATTGCTCTTCAGGTTGCCTGGCTTACAATGGGGAGGCCGCCTTGGACATGGATAAGATGGTATCTAAGTGCTCTGCTACCACAGTGGTGGAGCGTTGTACGCTTTAGCTCCAGATCTGGAACTCTGATGTGACTTCTAAAAAACACCTTACTGACTTTGCAGTTCACTGGTTTGCTTCTGTTCGACCCAGAGCCAGATAAAATGGAGAACTTTGCTGCCCCAGGACAAGTCCTGCAAATTAAATTTTCAAAGAGAGAATCTGTTTCCTGTCCTCCTTGGGACAACCGGAGTTACTCTCGCTAAATTGGCCCCTTGCTGGCTGCTTCTTCCTTTCTTTACCCAGGAAAGCCCAAGCCTGCTTGGGGTCACGAGAAGTCTGTTCTCCAGGTTCCGGAACCAAACTTCCCCTGCATGAAAGTGTGGGATCTGAGTCACCCGAGCATCTTCTCATGGGAGGTTGGCTCCACCATTTCATGCTTCAATGGGGAGACACTATTTACAATGCCTGGGTCCTGCGCCCATTAGGTGAGGGTCATCACATCTGCTTTGTCACTCAATTTTTCATGTTCCAGTGGACTGCCACCTGGTTCTGCCATTGTAGGGTGCTGTTCAGTCTCTATTGGATGCTAGCGTGGTGGTTCTTGTCCCTTGGGCATACTGGTTCCAGGGCTTTTATTCCAATCTGTTTGATATGACAAAAAGCATGTTTTGGATCTTCAAGGTGCTAAACAAGTTTGTTCATGTGCCCATCTCAAAACTGAGTCTCTATGGTCAGTCAATGCTGCCATCATTCCAGATGAATTCATGGTATCTACATCAAGTATGCTTATCTTCATGTGCCCATTTGGCTGGAACATCACTGGTTTCTCCGGTTTGTCTTTCAGGGATATTACAATCAGTTTGTGGCTCTGCTGTTTGGCTTGGCAATAGCTCCGTGTGCGTTGGCTCAGCTTATGGACTATTTGCGGACACTGGGGAAGTATGTGGCTCTGTTTCTGAATTATCTTCTCCTGTAGGCCCAGTCTCTGGATCGATTGCTCGATCATCTGTGGCTGACTGACTAAGAATCCACCTGTGGTGCTGAAGAACGGTCTTCCCAAAACACACCTGGTCCCACCTCAGTGGCTGTGTTTATGTCCTAGGAAGGGCTATCTGGCTTTGAAGATGACTCTTGCTTCGTGGCAGAGGTGGGCTAATTGACAAGCTTATGGCCTTGGGTCCCATATGGCTCCATTTTGCATTATTGCCCATTTGAATTGTGCAGTTAGCACCTCTAAGGCCCAGCTTTGCAAGCTAGTTATTTGGTCATCTGCTCACAGGTTTGCCAAGTTTTATCATTTTCACGTTTTTACATCTCAGGATGCTAGATTTGGCCACAAAGTTTTGCCGGCTGTAGTTCCTTAAGTTTGCTTTCCCTACTGCTTTGGAACGTTCCCATGGTTCGTGCATCCCTTGTAGGGCTGAGAGAAAATGAGATTTTTTATTTTTTTTTATTTATTTTTTTTTACTTATCAATAAATCTTTTTCTCGTAGTTTACAGAGGGATGCTGGGCTTCCCACCCTGTGGGCTTTTTGTCTGGCTTAGAGGGAGTCCTTCGGTTCTGTTGAGTTCTCTCTTTTCCTCCTTGCTCTGCAAACCGAAAAGGGAGTTCTCTCTGCTTGGCGCTGGGGTATAGGGGGCGGGCAAAGGGAGGAGTTTTGCATTGAGTGCCCTGCCTCAGTAAAGGAGAATCTCTATACTGCATGGTCCCCGCATCCCTCTATAGACTATGGATTATGGGTGAGAATAAAATCCCATTTGTCTAGGCAGTATACAGCGAGACCACAATACTGAACCTTCTTTGATTCTCTAGACTGCTGGAACAGCACCTGTAGCTAATATTTGCTCAAAATAAATCAGGTTTGAGCAAACCATTCCTAGATTTACAAGGAATCTATACATTTAAAGGGGAACTACCACCCCGCAAAAACTTAACCTGGATTGATTCTTCATCTGGCGACTAGCTGCTTAGTAGCGCTAGTCGCCAGAAATATTACCCGGTTCTGAAGATTTTGGCCTTTTTCTGATGGTCATTGGAACAGGAAGCACGGACGTCTCGTCACGGTGGCGTCCGTGCGCCTGCGCTGTCAGTCCCTTTTGAGCGCTACTAAGCAGCTAGTCGCCAGATGAAGAATCAATCCAGGTTAAGTTTTTGCGGGGTGGTAGTTCCCCATTAATAATTTCCTGAAATTAAGTAGGTAGGTAATTTATATATGGATTATTCTGCATATGCCACATTACCTTGATGTCATGGACAAAATTCAGTGTCTTAATAACTGATAGAATGTTAGCTAATGATTGAATTGGATCTGTTTATATTGTCTATATTGTGGGCTTTTTGCCAGACAGTTTGAAGTTTGAGAAGTTGTTGATTTAGTAGTGGTGGAAGTCTAATCTCAGCAGAGCTTTGTTCTCTGACTTGGTCAGATAAAGCATGCTGTATTAATTACGTGTACAGAATATCATCTCTCTTCACATTCTTTGACATGACAGTTTCCACCAGAGGAGTGGAATAGATCAAAATAATGATTAAGATCCTTTCAAGATCTGAGGGATGGTTTCGGAAAGGAGACATCCTCTTAACAAAAAAAAATAAAAATAAAGAAAAAAAAACATTGTAAAGTAAACTTTTAATTAATAGACAGAACTGTTTTTAAATTAATCCATTGTGAGACAGAACAAGAGGGTCTGAGATAGATCAAAAGAAGCTGAATGAGTGAGAGAAAAACAAATGGAGAGAGAAAATCTGAGTGGAGAGAAGCTAGAAATCCATATTGAAAAAGTAAGAGTATGAATGAGGCAGGGACCTAGAGAATACACATAGAAAATGTGACAGGCTTCTGAGGACGAACAAATGGCACAATGGCCTGCTGTTTGGCTATTAACTGCTAAGAAGCATCACGTTTTAGCTTAGTGCTATTACAGAGGAGACATTGCCATAAACATATTAGACTAATTCCGCCCAAAAGGTCATCCAGTTCCAAAATGACAGGCAAGTCCTCTCTGCACAGGAATACCAACTAACCCCAGATGTTTCTAGCTTGCTGGGCCTTGTCAGTTAGGTGCAGCTGGATTCGCTAGGCAATGAGAGCAAGATGTCCACATGTGGATTACCCTTCACTTCTAGAGAGACCCCCTAAGAGTATTCAAAATACACTTACAAAATGTGAGAGACTTCTGAGGTTGAACATATAGCACATTGTCCTGTTCAACGCCTAGTCACCACTCAGAAGCATCATGTTTTACCTCTCTAGGGCCATTACAGAGGAGAAATTTCTACATACATATTAGACTAATCCCGCCCAAAAGGGCAGTCCAGTTCCAAAATGACGGGCAAGTCCCCTCTGCACAGGCTAAACCCAAACGTACATTTCGGCTTTGTTGGGCCTAGTCAGTGAGGTGCAGTTGGGTTTCTTAGGCACTGAGAGCAAGGGGTCCATGTCTGGATTACCCTTCACTTTTCTGGAGACTGCCTAAGAGTATTCAATATGTATTGCTTCTGAAGGGGTAGTAGCCATAGAACAGGCCATTGTGCTGTTTGTTCGTCCTCAGAAGCGTCTCACATTTTGTAACGTGTATACAGACCTAGAGAAAAAGGCACACAAGACCACATATACTTGGTAGTATATGAGGAACTTTGAAGCAAACCAACTGCACCATAGGGGGAAAAGAAGAAATTTATATTCGCTTACCAATATTTTTTTTTCCTGTTTGTTCTATGGCAGCATTCATCAAAGGGTTAAAAGTCAACTTTTGCTGATAGGTCAGTTATCTGTACCAAGACTTGAAGTCCAATATGGAAGGGAAACTGGTGAATGCTACCATGGAACCATAAGCAGGAAAAGAAAATATTAATAATCTAACAATTTAGTTTTCATCTTCATCATGGCAGCATTCTTCAAAGGGTGGTATTTTAGCAGTACCTTAAGCAAAATAAAGGGGAGGGGAGAACTAAGGCAATAAAGAATAGACCAGCTATGAAGCCCCTTGTATCCCCTACTGCAAAAATTGTTGTCCACTGTGTTATGTTCCCTGTGTGAATGTTTTATGTCATTTTATTTACCTGTGTATTGTATTTTGCTGGGCATGCTGTGTACACAGCATTTTGAAGCCTAGGGCTTGGGACAGGAAACCCCCTGCAAAGAGGCAACAAAGGAATACTAAATGACCCCTGATGTGAGGGCAGTTGTGTTTCAAGAACATTTTCCTGGATTGGAAAGGGGGGTTCTGATTGGAGACTAAAATTCTGTCCCCTAGGGCTCCCACTGATTGGACACTGCATCAGCTCTGTCCCAAGCCTTAATTTGACTATGTACACAATAATGCCAGCTGCAAGTGTATAAAAGTTGGAGGGAGGCCCAGGAGTGTATAGAGACCCCTAGCCATAGTGTGATCCTCCAAGATAAGGAGGAATTGCTGTACCAGAGGGCGTGGACAAGGGAGCTGCCCGGATCAGACTGGAGAGACAGAGCTGTATTATTGTGTACATCAAATGGCCACTCACCATTTTCTCCTCTTGTATATCAAGCCTTCCAATAACATTATCTCCCAATGGATCTTCAATGGTATAATTCCTCCAATAAAACAAATAATGAAAAACACATGGGACAGTATTGTTTTATAAAAATAATGTATTAAAAAAGAAATGCACTCACAAGTATAACAAAGAAATACGCATAAAAGTAACAGGACACCTTCCCCTCCACTTTCCCTGAGGATAAAGTCACAGATCCCAAAGCCTTCAAGAGGTGAGGTGTGTGAGCAACGGACTTTATTTTTGAGTGATATTCTCACATAAGTGATTTAAGTTAAAGCATCACTTTTTGTTTATTTAAGGTGGGGGTGCGCTGAATCACACATTTTTTGTTTTGGAGAGACAGAGTTCCAGAGCATGGTAACGGTGTAGGCGGAGATGCACCTACGGGAAGGATGCCATATAGCCAGGTTGGGTCCCCAACCAGCTGCCTTGAAAGAGAAGTCTGAGAAGCCCTATTATAAGGATACCAATGAGGGTGCAGATAGACAGCTGCCTGTGCATGTCATGGAAATTACGTGACCCTGGAGGATGAAAGCCAGCAGGACAGAGCTGCTTCCCAAAAGCCCCTGCA
Source organism: Rhinophrynus dorsalis (assembly GCA_037306005.1). Classification (NCBI taxonomy): domain Eukaryota; kingdom Metazoa; phylum Chordata; class Amphibia; order Anura; family Rhinophrynidae; genus Rhinophrynus; species Rhinophrynus dorsalis. The sequence goes on along the minus strand of CM074720.1, from coordinate 185,870,224 downwards.
AAACATGGAGGTGGAGGATCCAGTCTATATTCAAACAGAGGGAGGTGTCACAGAGAGGGAGGAGGCTTCTTGGGAGGGTGGCTATGGGGCAGATATCCTTACGCCTCATCATCCCGCTGATGTTCCAGATACAGGTTGAGCAGCAACAGTTGAGATTGCAGAGTACAGTGCTTCATGTTTTTGCATCAGCCCCTTGGAAGCCAACAGTAAGCCATGGCAGTGCCAAGAGACTGATTTCTCTTGTGACATGTTGGGAACCTCCCACTCAGTGGCGATGAGTGCCCTTTCCTCGTATTCGGTGACAATCAGGCTCCAGACACCCATGCTGGAGAGTGGCTCAAGGGAGGAGGAGGACATAACCAGCCTTTTTTCCCCTGCTGTGTTATTTGGCCCTGTTTGATGTTTGCTGAGGACCACATTTGTGGGAGTTGGTCACCTGCTTCCTTAGTGCTTGATCCTATCAACAACTGTATTATGGGGCCCCCAGTTCAGAGCCCTGATGGCCCTTTTCTCCCAGGGAGTACATTTGCTTTCACTGCTTCTCTGTCACGGTGCCTGTGATAGCCTCCAGTGTTGCTTTACTCTAACAGCGACCTTGCTACTTCCTGGCTGTCACTCAGTGCAAGTATAGGTAACTGGTAATTGCTGTCATGTCTCCGCCCACCTACTAGGCCTTAAATGCCTCAGTATTTCCAGTACTCCGTGCCCTTTCGTGGTGTACCTGAGCCTTGTGCTGTGTTGATGTTACTGTTTTCAGACACTCAGACACGGATGGTTTAGTAAAACGCAGTTTTATTAAACAAGAAATAAGTACTGTAGTACAAGCAGAACAGTAGTAAATGTAATGGCAATACAGGACACAGATACAAGAACAAAAGTGTAGGCAGCAAAGGTACTCCTGTAGACCAAGGATCTGGAATAGTGCTGCAGCAGGGAGAATCTGGTCCTGAGACAGAGGGTCCCACCAGGTGGTAGGAACGACAGGAGGAGGAACAGTATGAATGGCAACAGAATCCCTAGAGAGCTAGGGAGGTCAGCAAGACTGACTGGAACTAAGGCAACAGATCACCTAGTAATCTAGTTGCAGAATAATACGACCGTATATGGTAAGGCAACAGAACCCCTAGTACGCTAGGTGGTATAGGAGCACTGACAGTAATAAGGCAAGGCAACCGAACCCCTAGTACGCTAGGAGGTATAGCAGTGCTGGCAGCAATAAGGCAAGGCAACCGAACCCCTAGTACGATAGGGGGTAGAGCAGTGCTGGCAGCAATATGGCAAGGCAACCAAACACCTAGTATGGTAGGAGGTTTAGCAATACTGGCAGCGAGTTAGCAAGGCAACCGAACCCCTAGTATGCTAGGAGGTTTAGCAGTACTGGCAGCGATTAGACAAGGCAACCGAACCCCTAGTATGCTAGGTGGTATAGCAGTACTGGCAGTGATTTGGCAAGGTAACCAAGGAACAAAGGCTAGAAGCTCGTGACCGGAGTCACTAAACCCACGCACCAGCCCACGGTCGGACAATGGATGCTACAGACCCCGGACAGGCCGTAAGGCTGCACAGACCGAGACTAACGAGGCGCACCAGGAGTGACAGCCAACCTCATAGTGATGGAGCGACAAGCTGTGCTGGGTCAAGCGTAACAGGTGTGGGTATAACAGGAGGAGGAATACACCATGCTGGATAGGCACTGTCTGAGCAGGGCAGGCAAATGGCCGAGTAGGATCTCGGACAGGATAGGCAACAAAGCTGGTACGGTAGACAGAGCAGGAGAGTCAGCCAAGCTGGGTCGGTACACAGAGCAGGAGAGTCAGCCAAGCCGGGTCGGTACTGTAACGGTTTTCAGTACACTCAGAGGCAGGCAGTTTGGTAAAACACAGTTTTATTGAAACCAGACAGAATAAAATAACCCTCGCGGGTCCAGCAATGGTACACACTTAATACTGACACGGGTCCAGTACACATATATCAGAGAACAAATACATATACTGACACGGGTCAGGTTACAGTTCGTTTGAATCAGTGAGATAACGATGTGAAGGTGCTATTAGGCCGGGAGGCTGGTAGGCCCGAATAGCAAGGCCCAAGAAGCACTCTACAGGAGAGTGACACAATAGCGATTATGCCCTCAAAGGGTGAGCAAGGCCCTGAAGGAATCACGGACTACCGGACAGTGCTGTAACCGGAGGAACGCCAACCGGAATCTGTATGAACTGCGACCCAAGGGTACAGACACTCATGCTTGATGACGACTGCTAGGTGGTAGAGATGACTGAGGCACCAAGGAGACCAACCTCAGTAGGGGAGCAGTAACAAACCAAGCATATGGTGTGCCAATGAGAATATCTCCTACCCGGGTGAGCACCAGACAGCAAGGGTAAATAGACGCTCAGGCTTGATGGCGACTGCTAGATGGTAGTGACGACTGAGGCGCCCAGGAGACCAACCTCAGTAAGAAAGCAGTAACAAGCCAAGCGTACAGTGAGCAAACGAGGTCAGCTTCACCCCTGGGAAATGGAGATACAAGGCACAGGAGTGTAAATGGGTTGCAGTAGTAACGGTAAAACAGCACTCGAGGCAACCAACTGGGTCAGCACGCTGTACACAGAGCACTGGAAGGTACTCTCTACCTGAATACCGAGCACTGTAGTGAACCGGACCAGAGACACACAGAGCAGGAAAGGAAGCCAATCCGAGTCGATGCACAGAACAGGAACATCAGCCAGGCCGGGTCGGTACACGGAGCAGGAACATCAGCCAATCCAAGTTGGTACACGGAGCAGGAACGTCAGCCAGACCGGATCGGTTCACTGAGCAGGAACGTCAGCCAATCCAAGTCTGTACACGGAGCAGGAACGTCAGCCAGGCCAGGTCGGTTCACGGAGCAGGAACAGAATCAGAGGGAGTAGTCAGGCAGTCCGGGTCATACATAGGATTCACACGATAACGACAGCAAGCACTAAGCAACGGGAACACCACGAAAGGGCCCTGCATGAGTGACAGGGCACAGTACATAAAGGCTACCACTGGGTGGAGCAATCTCACGCTAGCCAATAAGAAGGCATCAGAAACAATGCGTCAAAATGTCACCAGCAATACACAGGCACCGTGATAGGTAGGAGAGTCAGCCAAGCCGGGTCACAACGGAAGTCAGGAACAGGTGATCGAGCAGGAACGTAGTCAGTCAAGCCAGGTCATACACAGGATACCAGGAACCACAGGAACAAACGCTAGATACTGGAATACCACGAAAGGGCGCCGCCATAATGACAGCGCTCGAATATAAAGGTAATCAGTAGGAGGAGTCAGCTTTGATCACCAATAAGAATGCTTGAAAGGAAATGAACAGGAAGTAGCAATGACGCAAAAAGAGGAATCACGGGCAAAGTGATAGTCCCCCCCCCTCAATGACCCTCTGCCTGCGGAGCAGGGCCCGGTTTCTGTGGAAACTTTGCGTGGAATCTGCGCAGCAATGCAGGGGCATGTAGGTCATGCACTGGAACCCAAGAGCGCTCTTCAGGGACCATAGCCCTTCCAATGTACCAAGTACTGGAGATGCCCCCGAACTCTCCTGGAGTCAAGAATACATTGTACTTCGTATTCATCTTGGCCCTGAACCTGGATGGGTCCGGGTACGATAGGAGTGGTAGTATAACGATTGCAAATCAATGGTTTTAATAGTGAAACATGGAATACGTTATGTATCCGCATGCTAGTCGGAAGATCCAAGGCATAGGAAACCGGGTTGACTTTACAGAGTACCCTAAAGGGACCCACAAACCTGGGAGCCAACTTATTGCATGGAACTTGCAAATGGAGGTTTCTCGAGGACAGCCATACCCTGTCCCCCACCTGGAATAAAGGTGCAGATAATCTCCTATGATGGGCATGCCACTGATGGCACTGAAATGAATCACCAGGAGCCCTCTGCTCTCATTCCTATGTGGAGCGGAGCTGCCGTATAGGCTCATCCAGAGGCGAAATTTGCTGTGACTGAAAGGAATCTGGGAGCAGACAAGTTTGAAACCCATAATTGATCAAGAATGGAGAGCTCCCAGAAGATGAGTTAATTGCACAGTTCCTGGCAGACTCCGCCCACGGCAACAAGTCGGCCCAATTGTTGTGTTGATCTGATACAAAACAGCGCAGGAATTGTTCCAATCCCTGATTGGAACGTTCAGAGGCCCCGTTGGTCTGGGGATGGTAGGCTTAGGAAAAGGACAACTGTATGCCCATCTGGTCACAAAATGCCCTCCAAAATCTGGATACAAATTGGCTCCCACGGTCGGAGACTAACACTCTGGGTACTCCATGAAGCCGGAATACTTCTTTTGCAAATATGATGGCGAGTTCCTTAGAGGAAGGTAGTCCAGGGAGGGGAACAAAATGTGCCATCTTTGAGAATCCATCAACCACCATCAGGATGAATGAATACCCATTAGACACCGGTAGCTTCCCCAGATAGTCAATCGAAACATGGGACCATGGGAGATCACCATTGGGGACGGGCTGGCGCAAACCAACTGGAAGGTGTCTCGGGGATTTGGCACGAGAGCACATGGTACAAGCTGCCGTGAAGGCCGCACAATCTGAGCGCAGAGAAGGCCACCAAAACAACTGAGACAAAGACCATATCAGCTGATCGCGAGCCGCATGACCGGCTTCACGAGAGGCATGGTAGGTTTCAAGTAATTTAGTACGGTAGGGCTCCGCCACGAAACACTTGCCTACCACTTTTTCCATCTGAACATTGGCCTGGGTGGCCAGGATCTTCTCGCCCAAAGGCGATGTGATACTTGTACGCAAAGCCGCCAGTATGCAATCTGGTAGAATCATTGGCGATGGTACTTCGTCCTTCTCGAGCTCCGTCTGGACAGGGCATCAGCCCTGATATTCTTAGAACCGGGTAAGTATGACACAATGAAATTGAAGTGTGACAAGAACAAGGCCCATGTGGCTTGTCGGGAGGAGAGTCTCTTGGCCTCTGAAAGGTACGTCAAATTTTTGTGATCTATCAAGATCAGCACAGGAGCCTTGGTAACTTCCAATAAATGTTTCCATTCCCGTAAGGCGAGAATGATTGCCAAGAGTTCTCTGTCCCCGATATCGTAGAGGCTCTGGGCTTTGGACATCTTTTTAGAAAAGAAACCACATGGCCTCAATATCTTCCTAGGACCATACCGCTGTGATATGACTGCCCCTACCCCTGTTTCTGAGACATCCACCACCAGGGTGAAAGATAACATAGGGTCTGGGTGGGACAGTACTGGAGCCTTCAAAAATGTGGATTTCAGCTTCTCAAATACCTGTTCAGCTTCTGTCCACCACTTAGAGGCATTAGCCTCTTAGTGTGTAAGATCGGTCAAGGGTTTCACAATTATGGAAACGTCTCGGATAAACTTTCTATAATAATTTGCAAAACCCAGGAAACGTTGAATAACTTTGAGCCCCGTAGGGCGTGACCATTGCAAAACTGCGGATATTTTATCCTGGTCCATAGCAATGCCCTCTTTAGAGATCACAAAACCCAGAAAGGGAACCACTGATCTGTGAAATTAACATTTTTCTAATTTACAGTATAGTTTGTGTTCATGTAACCTCTGTAATACTGCAACCACGTCCCTGCGGTGTTGGGCAGTGTCAGAGGAGCATATAAGTATATCGTCCAGATATACCACCAAACAGGATTTCAACATATCCCTCAGGATATCATTAACTAACTCCTGGAATACTGATAGAGCATTACATAACCCAAATGGCATTACAAGATACTCGTAGTGACCAGAACGAGTATTAAAAGCGGTTTTCCACTCATCACCAACCTTGATCCTGATTAGATTATATGCTGTCCCTAGGTCCAGTTTGGTGAAAATGGACGAGCCCTTCAAACGATCGAACAGTTCTGTGATGAGTGGAATGGAATAAGCATTCTTAGACATTAGCTTATTCAGGCCCCGATAATCAATACATGGCCTAATTCGCCGTTTTTCTTTTTTCACAAAAAAACCCCCAGCCCCCGCGGGCAAGGATGACTTCCGGATGATACCACTCTCCAAGGCGTCTGCAATATAGTCCTCCATGGCCTTGTTCTCCTCACAAGACAATGGATTTGTCCGGCCCCGGGGCGGTATGGCACCAGGAGGCAGAGCAATAACGCAGTCACATGCACGGTGCTGAGGCAATGTGCTAGCCTCTCCTTTACTGAGCACATTGCTGAATGATTGGTATTCAGCAGGCAAGGAAGGAGAGGTACACAATAGTTTCATAGGTTGCGATATACAGTGCTCCATACAATACTCAGACCAAGCCAAGATCTCACAGGAATTCCAGTCCATTCTGGGATAATGCGTGCGTAGCCATGGGAAGCCCAGAATGACCGCATGATGGGGAGACTGTATAATTTGGAAACATTGCGTCTCCCTATGGAGGGCTCCAATCTGTAAAGATAATTGTACCGTCTCCTGGGTAATATGTGCGGGTACTAGAGGCCTGCCATTGATGGCCTTGATAGCCAACGGAGATTCCTTCTCGACCAGAGGAATCTTGTGCAATAAAGCGAAAGACTTATCCATAAAGAATCCAGCCGCACCAGGCAAAAGTTTCCGATGAAGTTTTGGCCCAAGAAACCACAGCCCCCACCGTAGGTTTATGGTTATCATTATCTGGGGACTGTTGTACCCCACCTAGGACCAGTCCCCTATGGGTACCTAGGTGCATGCGTTTCCCGGCCTTACAGGACAGGTGTGCAGAAAGTGCCCGGCCTTTCCACAGTACAAGCACAGACCCTGTCTGCACCAGTAGGACCACTCTTCCCTGGATAGTTTAGTAAACCCCACCTGCATAGGTTCACTGCCATACTCCTTGTGACCAGGGGGGGTGGGGAGGAGCGGTCCTGCCTATACTGTAGTAAGGCTTGGACATATGTTGCGGGCTTGTCCGGTATGTCTGGGAAACGCACGCATCTAGGATCCCTGAGGGGACAGATCCTAGGTGGAGTCAGTCGCTCCCCAGATCAGGAACAAAGCAAGCCTATCTTACAGGTGGCTATATCATGGGCTAACTCCTCAGTGGCTACCTGTGCCCTGATCGATTCTGGTGCTGCAGGCTATTTTATGGATGCGAGTTCGCTAAAGTACATAATATTCCCTTGGTGCTTTGTGAGTCTCCATTGGCTGTAGAAGCTATTGATGGTCGACCACTAGAACCACTCTGAATTGACTATAGAGTTCTAAATAAGCTGATGGTTAAAAAATGCGTTCCCCATCCCGTTAATTTCGGAGTTGCTTGACCTCTTGAAGGCATCCTCTGAGTTTACAGAACTTGATTTAAGGGCAGCATATCATTTGATTAGAATCAAGGAGGGCGATGAGTGGAAGTCCGCTTTTAACACTCGCAGTGGCGTTTATAAGTATTTTGTCATGCCATTTGGGCTATGCAATGCCCCAGAGGTCTTTCAGGAGTTCATAAACGGTATCTTGAGAAGCCTACTACAGTCCTGTGTAGTAGATTACTTGGACAATATCCTGATGCACTCTCCCAATATCGAGACTCATAGGAGAGATGTTTCTACAGTATTGCAAAAACTGAAAGAAAACAAACTATATTGAAAATTCGAAAAATGCGAATTCCATAAAGACCGAGTGCCCTGTCTGGGTTATGTTATCTCTGTAGAAGATATTGCCATGGACACAGATAAACTCTCGACAGTCCTGCAATGGCAACGTCCTGTGGGTCTGAGGCCATACAAAGATTCCTTGGATTCACAAATTATTGTAGAAAATTAGTTCGAAATTTCTCTACCGTAGTCAAACCCTTATAATAGAAAAAAGGCAAAGACAGCGCAACAAAAGGAATTTCTAAGTGTAGTAGTTCAGAAGATATCTCTTAGTGTACCCTTCCCCTCTTGATGGTATACTCACATTTAAAAGAGGCTATCCTGCCTCTTGGTTGGAGAACCTGCACTGGATTTACAAAGCTTCACTCCAGGCTAGTGATTTCCCCCGCTCTGCTGGTGCTTGTATTAAGAATGTTGATCCCAGCCCTCACTACACGTGGATAGTACAATGTGCAGACTATGCTGGAAACATTTTATTGGTTTCAAAAAAACTGATAAAAATATATATTAAAAGGTAAGAATCTATATATATATATATATCCTTAAGTAGCCACCATAAGCATATGCTGGCAATATAGGGGCTTAAGGGTAAACTCTGACTTCATATAGAAAAATGTGTCAACCTCTTAGCATAATTAAATTCTCAGCAACCTCACCTGGAAAGTCTCCAATGGATGCCGTTTAAACACTTGGTATTAGGCACCACTGATGACTCCCAGTATGTTAATATATATAACAAAAAAAAAATGGTAAATAGTACCAACACAATTTAAAGATGAAAATTCTCACTATTAAAATGGTAAATTCGCTCAACGCGTTTCGTGATTGTGCTAATATCACTTCATCAGGAGCATTAAAAATCTCGAGTATCAATTACTAACTTTATAAGTATGCCCTTATATCTTCCTCTTGAACGTGCCAACAGCATTACTTCCTCCTTCTGTTTACAATGACGCTTCTTCGGGTCACATGTTATCATGTCGGAACTCGTCTACTGCGTTCTACTCTTGACACGCATGTACCTCCATCCGCCATATTGGGACTCGCGTTCACCCCGGCGCATGTGCAGTTCTAAGGCTACCGCTTCCATCATGAAAGCACATTTGCCCACTGCCCAGCTCACCCGGGTTTGCGTGATCCTAATAATATATTTTGCGAATATGTACATATTGTGCCAGGGTGGCCTACATACAAGAATGCAAATGAACTAAGATAAAATAAAATATGATATAATACAGCATAAGTTTGTTTGTCATCTTAAATCATATTGTAGAATATACAGCATAAATTTGTTTGTCATCTTAAATCATATTGTAAGATATCTAACAATATTTGAAAAAATTAGCGAGATAAGATTGAAACTTAAAGACAGGAGGCTATATCTATCTTTGCATTTATACCCCCTGCCTTCATAGTATTGAGAGTGAAGATCCAATAGGCCTCTTGAGTACAAAGCCTCTTGTATCTTCATCCCATTGTTACAGGAATATGTTCCAACCCTATTACTTTGATATTTTCTATTCCACCTTTATCACAAAAAATGAAGTGTTTGGGTACTCCGTGGTTCTCCTCCTTTCTTCTTATTTTACCTCTATGTTCTCCTATACGTTTTTTGAGTGGCCTAATGGTGCGGCCCACATATTTGGTCCCACAACCACATATGAGCATATAAATCACATATGTAGAATTACAATCTATATGCTGTTTAATCTGATATTGTGTCTTGTTCTCCACATCACTAAACGAAGTAATTCCATCACACATATACAAACAATTACTACATCTGGGAAGCCTACATTTATATGTCCCATTGGGTACCTGTTTTTTGTTGTTCAATACGTCAGTCCCATTCTCAATGTTTTTTGGACGACTTGGGGCTATGTATGATCTAATATTTCTATTCTTCCTGTATATAATTTTGGGACGTTCTCCTAAAATATTTCCCAATATTGTATCCTGTTTTAATATTCCCCAATGTTTATATATGATTTTTTCAATTTTATGGGCATATGTATTAAATTGCGTTGTAAAGGCTATTTTGTAGGGATCTTCCTGATGTTTATTCTTTATGTCCTTCTCAAGGATCTTCTTTCTATCTAAATCCTTTGCTCTTTGAAAAGCAGTATTGAGTAATTTATCACCATAACCTTTTTCCTTAAACTGATGTATGAGCATCCTCCCTTCTATCTCGAAATCCTCCATACTGCTGCAATTGCGTCGTAATCTATGCAGTTGACCGAAGGGTACATTCGTTAACCACTTATGGTGATGCCCACTGTCACTTCTGATATATTGATTTGATGTTACTGGTTTATGGTATACTGTGCTTTTGATGTTTTTATTAGTTTCAAAGGATAAGATCAGATCCAAAAATTCAGTCTGTTTTTGTATATTTGTAGTAAATTTCAAACCCATATTATTGGAATTAAAGGTGGCTATCATCTCTACCAATTTATTCTGTTCTCCTTTCCATATTATTAGAATATCATCTATATACCGGTCATAGTACACGAGGTTCTCAACCCCACCACCATTAAGCCAATCCTCCTGGGCTTCCCAATATCCCATAAATAGGTTGGCGTAGGAGGGTGTGAACTTCGTGCCCATGGTCGTTCCCTTAATTTGTAAGTACCATTGGTTTTGATATATAAAAAAATTGTGCGTTAGCATAAAATGTGCACAATCTATTAGAAATTGCTTTTGAATTCTTGGGATCTCCTGATCCCTTTCGAAGAAATAAGCTTAAGCCTTTAAGCCATATTCGTGTTTTATATTCGTATATAGTGCTTCCACATCCATAGTTACCCATAAATAGTCTTCCTCACATTTCACAGACTGTACTTTTTGTAAAACATGTTGGGTGTCCCTGATGGAACTAGGCAAACTGACAATATATTTCTGTAGGAAGTGGTCTAGGAATGCCGATAGATTAGACGTCATGGAATTAATTCCTGCTATAATCGGCCTTCCTGGGGGTTTTTCTATATCTTTGTGTATTTTTGGCACATGATATAAAAACGCTGGATCTGGTTGCTCAATTAGAATATATCTGTATTCTTGAGTACTTATAATTCTTTGTTTAAAGGCATTTTGCAGAAGATCCTTAAGTGACTGTAAATATTCACTACTTGGATTTCTTTTTAATTTTAGATATGCTTCTTGGTCTTCCAGAAGTCTATAACCTTCCTTAATATATTCATCTGTCCTCTGTACTACAATTGATCCTCCTTTATCCGCTTCTCTGATTGTTAAATGTTTCTCTTTGGCCAAACAATGTAAAGCACTTCTTTCTTGTCTTGTGAGATTATCTCTCTTGATTTTACGACCTCTTATCTCCCGATTGTAATCATTGAGAACCATTGAATAGAAGCTTCAATGTTGGGACCTTTCTTCTGGATAGGATAAAAAAACGATTTGTGTTTGAAATTGGTTCTCACAACCCTTGACTGACTTAACACATAAGGGCGCTAACCCATCGGTTTGGTCCCCTGAGGCCAACAATGCTTTTGAAGCCTTAAAATCTGCCTTTTCGGTGGCTCCATTATTGGTACATCCTAATACCTCTTTTCCTTTTAACCTGAAGGTAGATGGATCTGAGACAGGTGTAGTGGCAGTGCTGTCTCAAAGATCTGAGCCTGGAAAGACTCTAATGCCCTGTGGATTCTTTTCTAAAAACATGACGAAAGCTCAGAGCCTATATGATATAGGTGACCGTGAACTGCTAGCCATTATCCTTGCTCTTTGTGAATGGCGTCACCTCCTAGAGGGGACTAAGGCTCCTATCCTGATCTTAACGGATTATAAAAACTTGACATACCTGGCCAAGAGACTGTCACCTAGACAGGCCAGATGGGCATTGTTTCTGTCTAGATTCAATTTTGTAGTCTCATACCTTCTTAGGTCCAAGAATATTCGTGCAGATGCCCTGTCTAGACAGCTTGGTCCAGAACGTGAGACAGAAAGTGAACCCGTTCCGATCACCCCAGATTGCATTTTGGCCACAATATGCACTAGCATTACATCTCCTTTGGACAAAGAGTTTCTGGCTTCTCAGTGTAATGCTCCAGTAGAGAAACCTAGTGGCAAACATTTTGTAGCGGACAATCTCCGTACTAAGCTACTCAAAACTTATCATTCGTCCAAGGCACCTGGACATATTGTCGGGACCAATTAATTTGGTCAATCTCACTGCTCTTTTGGTGGCCTAGTTTAAGAGCTTATTGTGCAGCCTTTGTGGAGGCTTGTTCCGTTTTTGCTTGTGCCAAAGCTCCTAGGCACCTTCCTCTAGGGTTACTTCAGATGGTCCCAAATGGCGAGCGCCCATAGTTACACATTTCCATAGATTTTATGGTGGAACTGCCAAGATCCACGGTATGTACGGTCATACTAATGATAGTGGACCGATTTTCTAAAATGGCACATTTCCTCCCGTTCTAGGGACTACCTAGAGTTGGCTATAGTGTTTGCCAGAGAAGTATTCAGGCTCTACGGAGTACACGGGGTTTTGGTTTCTGATCGTGGAAGTCAGTTCGTATCCCAGTTCTGGAGGGCCTTCTGTGAACAAATGGGCATCAAACTGTCATTTTCCTCTGCCTACCACCCCCAGACTAATGGTGCTGCGGAAAGAGACAACCAAGGGTTGGAACAATTCTTGCCCTTCTTCACTTCTGACCATCATGATAATTGAGCTGACCTGTTGAGGTGGGCTGAGTTTGCCAGGAATTTGCCATAAACTCCTCGCCTGGGAGCTCTCCTTCTCTGATTAACTATGGGTTCCAACCATCTCTGCTCCCAGACTCATTTCAAGAACAAGATATTCCGGTTCTGGATGAGCATATTCTGCATCTCCGGTTTACATGGGCACAGGTTCAGAATGCCTTACGAAGATCCTCAGAGCGCTGTCAGAAACATGTGGATCGCAGGAGGCGTCCTGCTGCTGTCTTTCAAGTTGGGGATAGAGTCTGTCTGGCCTCCATAAACTTACACATGCAAGTACCCTGTCATAAGATGGCTCCATGTTTCATAGGACCTTTCCGGGTTCTTTGCAGAATAAACCCTGTGTCTTATGCTTTAGACCTTCCTAGGAACATGCGCATTCACAGTGTTTTTCATGTCTCACTCCTGAAGCCTTTGGTTTGTAACCGCTACTCATCCTCTCTTGTAGTGCCAGGTCCAGTGCACATTCAAAACCAGGATGAGTATTAGATTCAAAACATTCTGGACTCCCGCAAAGTCCTGGAGCGCATCCAATATTTTGTCCACTGGAAAGGTTATGGTCCCAAGGAGCGTTCCTGGGTGAATCAGTTTGATATTCACGCTCCTATATTGCTGCGCAGATTTCATGCGAAATTTCCCAATAAGGTGTGGTCTCCGCTGGGGGGAGATCGTTGAGAGGGGGGTACTAACACGGTGCCCGTGATTGCCTCTAGTGTTGCTTTACTGTAACAGCGACCTTGCTACTTCCTGGCTGTCGCTCAGTGCAAGTCGCTGTTCTTATTGGTCACTGGTAATTGCTGTCATGTCTCTACCCACCTACTGGCCTTAAAGGCCTCAGCATTTCCAATACTCAGTGTCCTTTCATGGTGTACCTGAGCCTTGTGCTGTGTTGGTCCATTTACTGATTCATGTGTATTACTGCTGATTTCGTCTGACTACCCGATCCAGCTCTGACTCCTGGCTTTGTCTGACTACCCGATCCGGGTCTGACTCCTGGCTTCGTCTGACTACCTCCTCTTCCCGGCTTTGTTTACTGCCAGCCTTGGATACCCAGCCCCAACTATCGTTATCCCTGGCTTCCTGGGCCTACTGTTACCACCGCGCTTGCTACCCCTGTAGCAGTGCTTGTTTGGTCAGTCTGTATCACTGACCTACTGAGGCCTATGGTCCGGGTGGCTTGTTGTCTCTCCTAGCATTCTAGGTGCAGTTTGCCTTGCCTTTTGGTATAACCTAGCGGTAGGGTGCAGTTGCGCGATTGTTAACCTGTCTAGTGAAAGATTGAGGAAGTGCCGTTCACTTTCCTTATATCTGGTCTCATGAAGGTTGCGGAGGGCTAGTATGTATACTCTACATTTTACATCTGCATAGTGAAAGGTTGATAAAGTGCCCTGTACTGTCCTTACACCTGGTCTCATGAAGGTATCGAAGGGCCCGTACGTATACACTACATTCTTATACCAGCCAAGTGAAAGGTTGAGGAAGTGCTGCGCACTGTCCTCACACCTGGACTCATGAAGGTGAGGGAGGTAGAGTTTCTCGCACCTTGTTGCCTTTGGGTTTACTCTAGTGTTAGGGTACAGACATGCCACGATCTCACACTTGCCTAGTGAAGGGTGAAGGAAGTGTGTTGCACTGCCCTTACCTGGTTTCGAGAAGGTGGAGAGGTACATTGCTGCTACTGTTGTATTTTCAATAAAATCTATTTAATTTATCTGTACTCATCAGTGTCTTTATTTCTCAAGTCACGCCGTGACATTCTCGATTTGGCTGGAGGGGTGGGATCCAGGGTCCTTGGCCCAAAGGACTGGTGATTCGATACAAGGGAGGTGGGCCAGGAAGGATGTGAATTCTGCCGTAAATGGTGTGGAGTATTGAATAAATGCTCACTAGATTTGCTTTTACTAGTGATTGAAGAGGTTAAAAAAGAATTGAATAATACCACTACAGAATTACAAACATTTGAAAATTTACATAAAGAACTATTAATATCGGATAAACCTAATAAATGGATAGAGAAACTTGAGAACCAATTGAACGTGTACACAGAAGATTTACATAGATTTAAAAAACAAAAAGTAGACAAGGTTGAAGCTGATTATAAGGAACATAGGGTTTATCGTTGGTTGCTAGGTACACAACCCAGATTCCGACCCCATTTCAAAAGGACCAAAAAGACCCCACGCCCTGCAGATACAATAGATGAAACATCAGCAGTATCCTCAGCTTCAGATAGTGACACTAACGCACAGGACAATTCTACACATACTCCTTTTTTAAGAATCAGCACACGCTCCCAAACAAGCAATATAAAGGGAGACCTCACCCCAGAAGGAGCAGGAGGGGGCGCCAAAGGAGCCATACCAAAAGACAAAAAGAACAAATAATTTTTAACCTTAGCCGATATACCTTAAATCAAACTGAAATAGATCTATTATCCAAGGGCTTAACTTTTGTACCCACTGTGAGGCACGATCCGATTCAGTTTGATATTGAATTACATAAATTTCAAAGAAACATGAAACTAAGAGATTACTTTAAGAATACAGAAGAATGTATAACATCATATAATAAATTTAGACCATCTAGCACATTTGAGCCAGTCAATACAAATCCTTCTATAAAAACTTTTACAAGGTTATTGGAAAGTGAAAACAACAAAATTACATCCAGTGACAAAAAATGTGCTTACAATGTGTCCAAAAAAGAAAAAGCAGCCATTAAATCTTTGGCACAAAACCCCAACATCATTATAAGACAGGCAGACAAAGGAGGCGCTATAGTAATTTTGGATTATGATTACTATAGACAAGAAATCTTAGAGCAACTGA
Organism: Rhinophrynus dorsalis; assembly: GCA_037306005.1. Taxonomy (NCBI): domain Eukaryota; kingdom Metazoa; phylum Chordata; class Amphibia; order Anura; family Rhinophrynidae; genus Rhinophrynus; species Rhinophrynus dorsalis. The sequence continues at coordinate 185,855,062 of CM074720.1, read as the reverse complement.
GTGACTCTTCCACCTACGCCCCTTTAGAGAAGGAACCTACTTCTCAGGACAAGAGAATTATAGATCAAACAATCTCTATGGCTAGATCCAGTAAATGGATTGACATTCAAACTCTTAAATATCTAACCACTGATAATCCCAAGATACCTGTGCTTTATACGCTACCTAAAATACATAAGCATGCTACTACACCCCCTGGTCGCCCTATAATTTCAGCTCGAGGATCACTATTACAACCGTTAGCCTGTTTCGTAGATTTTTATTTGCAACCACTATTACCTTTGATCCCAAGTTATATCAGAGATACTACTGATTTTCTGCTGAAACTTAACAGACTAGAACCTTTGGGTGACAATGTCTTACTTGTAACAATGGATGTTTGTAGTCTATACACAGTTATTCCCCTGACTGAAGGAATTGCAGCAATCAAAGATATATTGACCAAATTCCCATCTAGTGAACGTCCCCCAGATCATTTTCTGTTACAACTATTAGAGCTATGTCTTACGCTTAACTTTTTTAAATTTGAAAAGAGATTTTACAGACAAATCTCTGGGACAGCAATGGGGAGTAACGTAGCCCCATCCTATGCCAACATCTTCATGCATGTCTATGAACAGTCCTACATTCTTAAAGACTCCAATAAGCAAATCATTAAATACTTTCGGTTCATAGATGATATCTTTCTGATCTGGCAAGGCAGTGTACAGGAACTTGAACAGTTTGTACAATCACTTAACACTTTGCACAGCAGTATACGATTCACTATGAGAGCTGACTCTAGGACTGTAGACTTTCTAGATTTAACTCTATGGTTAGAACATGGTCACATACATTCCACAAATTTTAGAAAATCAACGGACAGAAATACTCTGCTACATAAGAAAAGTTTCCACCCGGAACATACAAAAAAGGGGCTTCCCTATTCCCAGATGATTAGGGTTTTACGGAATAACACCGATAGGGACAATGCTTACGTCCAACTTGAGGATTTGAAAAACAGATTCCTTGACAGAGGATATTCTTCAGTTGAAATAGACTCACAATTACAAAGAGCATTAAAATTCACACAGGAAGAACTATTACATCCCAACAGTAAGAAGGAATCTAAATTAAATAGATTGGTATTTCCATTCACATATACCATGGCTCACCAACAGATTGCAGAAGCCACAATAAAATATTGGGATATAGTAGCAACTGACACTTCACTTCCTGAAATCTTTGAAACAAGACCGATGTTGAGTTATAAGAAAGGTCCTAATCTAAGAGATCTCCTAGTTAAATCTGACCCTACTCATTGTTACATGCATACTAAAACTACTTGGTTGGGCAATATCAAAGCAGGATGTTACAAATGTACTGACTGCATTACGTGCAGGAGTTTGCTTACAGGAGACCATTTCATCAACCCTTTTGATGGAACTAAGATCACTATTAAACATCGACTCACATGTACTAGCACTTTTGTAATATACTTCATCATCTGTCCTTGCAATAAATTATACGTGGGACTTACATCCACTACTTTCAAAGAACGCATAGCAAATCACAGAGCTACTATCAATAAGGCATATGCAGATAAGACCAGTGATAAACCAGTTGCCAGACATTGGCTTGAAAAGTCACATTCCTTATCCACATTTAAATGTATGATTTTTGATCATGTACCTCTGCCACCTAGGGGAGGCGATAGAATTAAACTATTACACCAGAGGGAATTTAAATGGATACAGCGACTCCGTACCCTTACACCATTTGGACTCAATGAAAAGCTCTCTTACTCATGTTTCTATTAAATAGAGACATTGTTTTCCCCCCTGCTCATGATACTTGATTGATCTACATGACATTACCACTAACATATGGATTACCATCTTTGCAGTCAGAACATATTCTAGATATTTCACTCTGCATATTAAAACCATTTAAAGTTGGATGGATTACAAACTTCAACTTGAGGATTATCAATATTAACCTGAGGATTACAAATGATTATCTGGGACATACAATGCTTAAGAGGATTCACGTCGCATGGTGTGGAAGGTTCACACATTCATAATGGTAGTGGATTTATTTCCACCAAATGGTGAACCCTTAACTCCCTCTTAGGGAGCCTAGTAAGTCCATGGACGTACCTCTAAGTTATTTTGTAACACCAGAACACAGATAAGTTACTTTATTCTACATATCAACACCATTCAAAGTTGGTTAATTTTATAACCTGAGGATTACAAATCTCTGCCTGTGGAACATTATATTTGGAGGATTTACGTCGCATGGTGTGGATGGTTCACACATTCATAATGGTAGTGGATTCATTTCCACCAAATGTGGAACCTACAACTCCTTTGATGGGACCCTAGTAAGTCCATGGACGGACCTCTAATTTTCTTTCTAATTCCAACATCTTGCGGAATAAAATATGCATGGCAAGTGACGGAGCGCATCATGATATTAATCTCATTTGTTGATTTGAATTGTATGGATACGATGCTTTCCAGAGTAGAAGCATTTCATCGGACATATTGCAATATTATTCTATGAAGAGGATTTGATGTACTGAACGACACGGGTAAGAAGATCACTCAAGGTATTGACTTTCACATTATACCTATTTCGGAATTCTGTGTATTCATATGTTTGACTGTACCATTGGTGTGGTAAGGGTCAGCGCTATCTACAGCATTTACTAAGAATAGACTCTGTTCTAATGCATTGTTATTGTTTCCACATGCAAATCATTTAAATGGACATATTATGCCGATTACGCTTTATTAAGAGACTATTATATACATGCCTAGGATATTCACTGAATTTTTCCGTATTTTGAATTCACATGTTCACGGTGTACATGACCCATAGTATTTCGATAAACAGATGACTTGTTCTGTGTAACTTTGATCATTTGTTCTATAATAATTTTATGTGGTATATTGTATTACAGTTGGCTCTATTTTGCAACACTTGAAATGTTTCGTTATATGGTTTACGATTACCCCTTTAACATTGTTTCATATTGTGATTAGACCTTTGATACTATTTATACTTTTTTCCCTGTGTCAGGAGTGTTCTTCGCTCCTTTAGATCACTTTATGTGGTTCACTATGAGTGTCCTGGACTATTATCAGGATACATTCATCGGCATAGAACATCTACTGACTTGGGTGGGTACTGTGGAACCACTGCCGTGATCATACACATTCTTCTTTTTTACGGTGTTAGCAACACTTTTTCCTTTGTATTTACATTTGGCTCATTTCTCAGGATGTCTACGCTCATGACAGATGGTTCCTATGTATTCACAGTAAGTCCGTTAATTTCACTTTAAGTGTAACTTTTATAGCATTCTTGGTTCTATTGCTCTGACATTCTTTCTACAGCATTACATGTTATATGTTGAGATTTACACCCTTGGATTAATCTGTCACAACTCCAGTCTCGTCTTCCATTATTATTTTGTCTCTTTTGACCTATTTTTATTTACTTATGCTTTTTTTCATTAATGTGGTTTTCGCGCTTTTTGGGAACTTCGGGCTGGAATTAGTGCACAGTACTACGGTTTTCGATTTATTTAGATTTGTATTTGACTCTCTATTTCTTTTTGCTTTATTTAACTTTGAAGTTGTTCTTCCATTTCTTTTTAATTTGTATGTATCTTTTAACAGTTATTTTTTCCACACACTGTTGCATGTAATGCCGATCATTGGTT